>SJYF01000623.1:1886325-1911364 GCA_006410515.1 Procapra przewalskii | reverse complement strand
ATGTAAAGGCTTACTCACTTCCAAACTGTCACCATACAAAGACATATATATATATATATATATATATACACAAATGTTCACAGCCCCATTATCCATCATAGCTTAAAAACGGAACCCAAACCATCAACTTGTTATTGGTGGATAACTGGATAAAACAAACTGTGCTATATTCATAAACTGAATACAAAAGAAACAAACTATTGATAAACATAACAGATGAATCTCAAAAAAATTATGCTACGTGAAAGAAGTAAAACACAAAAGGCTACAGAGCATACGGTTCCAATGATATCAAATTCCAGAAAAGCAAAACCATACTGACAGAAAGCAGACATGCAGTTGCCTGGGCCAGGTCAAGGGAAGGGACTGACTGTAAAGGGCACAGGAGCCCTTAGAATGGCGTGTCTTGACTACTGTGGCAGTTACACAACTATATGGGCTTCCCAGGTGGCTCAGCAGTAAAGAATCCGCCTGCCAACACAGGAGTCATGGGCGGGTTCAACCCTTGGGTCAGGAAAATCCTCTGGAGAAGGAAACAGCAGCCCACTCCGGTATTCTTGCCTGGAAAAACCTCATGGGCAGAAGAACCTCACAGGCTCCAGTCCACAGGGTTGCAAAAGAGTCAGGCAAGACTGAGCGAAAACAGCACACCTATAGTCAGCAAAAATAATCAAACTGAACACCTGAAATGAGTGAATTCTATTGTACTATACTTGAAAAAAGATTTTTAAAAAATGATTGAGACATAAAGGTTTATAAAAAAATAAGTTTTGAAATTTGAAAATAAAGTTTAAAATTAATTTTCAACCTCAGATAGATTGTCTCCGAAGGCACACAAAAACAAAAAAATCCTTCACCAACCGTGAGATATAGGTCATTAACTTACTCTGTCCATCTTTCAAGTTTCCTCTAATTTACTATTACTCTTAGAATTTTTAATTCATAAAAATTTTCAAGGTCTAACACACCATTAGGAAGTCTCTAAACTTAACTGTTTCCTCTGTCTCTCCATTTCACCCTACCAATTAAATCTAGACAGTTCCTCAAAGTGGGCAGTAAGATATACTCCGTTAAGAGCAATATGTCATCTGGCAGGCAGTGAGAGGATAACTCATAAACAGCAAAGACATTAGAATTCCTACATACCAAAACAAATTTCTGAATGTTTTTTTCGCCTAACTGAACTGATAACAGAAATAATAGAAGTCAGAGATTAAGATGTGCAGTTACTATTAAAATAAGGAAAAAACACTGAGAAACTGTAAATAAAGAAATTTATTTAAATTTGAAAAGCTGACTGCAAATATCAATATTGTAAGCTAGACACTGGTTTGCCCTAAAAATTTTTCAAATGTAATATAAAACAACAAGCTGTAATATACTACAGAAGCTACCTGTATACATAATATACACACTAAAGACTAAGTCTTCAAACACGAGATGACAGCAGAGCCCGTCCAATGTACTCTGCTCTCATCCTACTTGGTCCCCTTCCACACCATCCAGTCAGGGTACTCCAGACACCTATCTGCCATTCCAGGTCTGGGGCTGCTTCTTGGTCAAGCATCGACCATTGTAATATTCAATCCTGCTATTAACAAAAGGAAATGGTTTGCTAATACTCTAGTTTCCCAAAATGTCCCAAAAAAGACAATCAGCAAGTGTTACAGTTACAGACGAAAACATTATAGAAGACAGCAAGTTTTCACCTGCAGTATCAAAAAGTCCAAGAGTATATGGCTCTCCACCAATCATAACTGTGACAGCATAGTTGTCAAAAACCTAAAACAGAAAAATATGACATTGTTAGTGTGCAAAGGGATGGTCAAAACAGGACAGGACAACTCTTAAGCTAAAACAAAGTTTCCTTCCCAAGACTCAATGCTCTCTCAGTCCATATTTCTTCTATGACCAATCATGCCAACTAAGCCCTTGCATGACCTGACAGTTCTTCAAAAAAAAAAGTGACAGAAGATGCATTCTGGCATGTCTGCTCTACCCCAACCGCCCAGATAAAAAGCCACAAAAGGGTTATCGGTATTTTTATCAGTATTGCAGGAGTGAAGTCCCCTGGCTATACGAAATGATACGATTCAAGTTTGAAACTTTCCAGACAGTAATTTAAAGTTTACCTAAATTTTCTATCTAATTTCTAAGAAATTATTCTTCATAGGCCATTTCCTTTTAATATAGAATTTAAATCTCCTAGATCCATGATAATCTTTCCTTTCAGGGTTCAAGACAAGAGCAGCCTTGTTGCAAATATGCCCCATTAGAGAAAAATATAGGTTCCCTCAAGTTACTCAAGGAAAGTGTCCAAAAAGGCTGGCAGATCTTTTGTTGGGCCTTCATGAATAAAACTCATGTTACTGGGTACAAACCACATGACCTAAGATACCTTCTTTGAATTGGGTATACTTAAGGATAGTATATAGGTGTGTGTGTGTACACTTAAGGATACTGAATAGGGTATACTACTTATAAATAGACTGCAAAACCCATAACAAACAAACTCAGTATATACTAATATATATATAGGTTGTACTAAGTAATTTGTAAAAATAGGAGGTAACTAAATGAAAGTTCCAACAAATGAAAAATGAAAAAATGATTGAAATGAAAAAAGACCCAACACTAATTCATGGACTCCTCTGAATTATTAATAATTTACAACTGAAAAGCAAGGCTTTCCAGCCAAGAGAAGGATGGTACATTTTAATATCGGCTCTGCTTAACACCAGTTCTCTGATTCATATTTTAGTGGACTGGATTGTTGGGAGCTTGTTTACATACTAAAAAAGAGCAGACTAGAAAAAAAGGGCTTGGGAGAGGTGGCAGTTAAAAGGAAACTCAGTTCTTGACAGCAAGAACAAGGAAGTAACAAGCATATGGTTAAGCTCTCATTTAGGTTATTTTCTTAAGTCATAATAACCCTTTTCCAGAGATCCACACACAAACACATACATAAAACACCCACAAGCTCTCCTTGAACACTTAAGACTCAGAAATCCCATTTGTAGAAAAATAACTTTAAATGGAAACAGAAACACAAACATTCTGATAGCCTTCACTCAAGATCCACAAAACTGACCTATCTCTAAAGGTCCCCTAAAAGTCCCTTTCAACCTCAGAACTTCTTTCACTTCCAAATATCTCCAAATGGGCCAATTCAAAAATACTCATGTTTATAAATATGATTTCTCCCCCTCCAAGAAACCCTAGTTTTTCCTCCTATAGCCTAGGCCTACCTCAATCACTATCTGCCCTGGGACATTACAGACTGCCAATTACAATCAAACATAATTACCAAACCTTTAACCTGTCACCACCATCTTAAAAATACTCTCATCTCTGAAGATTAATCTCAAGTAATTGTACATTTTCTTGCTTTTCACTTCCAAACAATACTCAGTTCAGTTCAGTCGCTCAGTCGTGTCCGACTCTTTGCAGCCCCATGAATCTCAGCACGCCAGGCACTCAGACTCACGTCCATCGAGTCCGTGAAGCCATCCAGCCATCTCATCCTCGGTCGTCCCCTTCTCCTCCTGCCCCCAATCCCTCCCAGCATCAGAGTCTTTTCCAGTGAGTCAACTCTTCGCATGAGGTGGCCAAATATCAATCATACATAGGTGTTCTATAACCTCTAAAATAGCTCATTTAACAGAGGTGGTTGCTGCCAGGCCCAGCCAACACTAGCTCCTCTCTCGCCACAGAATGGACGTCTACGTTTAATTAGACCACTGGACTGGTCAACCAGCCTGGGACAAACACTGGATCCCCAGGCCCATTCACAATGAGAGTCACTCTAGATAACTCTCCCTCTCCGACTGCAAGATCTCTGTTATCCCCATTTTCCTTCTGCTCTTCTAAGGAGCTGATAAAAAGCATCATGTGCAAGCGAACCTCCATAGGCTTCTGTTGATGTTCTCATAAGAAAAACAGGTTTTCTCTGCCTCCAAACGCCAGTCTGGAGCACCACTTCTGTGAGGACAACAGCTCCACAAGCTTTTCTTCTACTCCCTAAGGAGAATGCGTAGACACACACTACTTTCCCTAAGGAGAATACACAGACATACACTACTTTCCCTCAAGTTACAAGGTCCCCCAAAATCATCCCAAAGAACTCCAAGCACTGACTAATCACTGGCCAAGACATCAAAGAAAAAAAAAGTCACCTCATTCCAACATATAGTGCACACTTCTCCAAACTGAGACCACCAGTCTTTAGAAGCTTGTCTACTGGAGTTTTGCTTCCCAGCACTTCTTGCAAACCCTTCTGTCACCCCTTCTGACTTTCCACTGATTTTTCAGCTGTTTAAAGTGTACATAATTTACCCATGAGAAGTCAAGATCTTTAAAAACAGGAAACAAAGGCAGACAACAGAAAAATTTCAGTACACACACAAAGTTTTCAAAAGGATATCAAATTACAATACGTTTCACTAACAGATGGAAGCTTTATACTTACAGTTGGTACATACTCAGACGGAAATTTGTTTGTTGTGTAGGATATCAGGAGACACGTTTTACCAACAGCACCATCACCCACAACAACGCACTTAATTGTCTGCATTGCTGAATCGGTTTTGTATCCACTTTGAATATTTCAAATTTGATGATGACCTACAAAAAGATTAAAAATACTTCTCTCAATTATTTGTACTTAAACATATATTGTTTTTCTTCGATTAGCAACAGACTCACACATTCAGAGCAGTAACAGAATCAGCACCTCAACTACCAGCAGTAGGAGAACCAAAAAAGAGAAATACTGATTTGCAAATAGGAGTCAATTTTCTTAAGTTTCTGATCCTTGGTTGTTTTTGACTTAAGTGTTTTTCTAAAAAGAACATAAACAGCAGCACAGTTCTTTCTATAATGAAAGAGAAGAAGCTATTTCAGAACGAATCCCACTTAATGTCAAGTGTTACTTTGTGCAACTTTTCCTTCAGTTATATGTGCCCCCAGATGCATGTATACACATATACGTGTACTAGACTGCAAAAAAAGGCCACTGCTTCAGAGAACAGTCCCGTTACCCCATCTAAGATGGCTACTCAGGCATAACTAACAAGCAGCAGAGCACTATCACCTGCCCCGCATAACAGGCAGGCAGGAAGAACTGGACCAAGATCAGGGTGATCCCTGGTCTCAGGGGCTGTTTCAGCACCAAGCTGTTAAGCTACGAACTCAATATTTATCGTATGAAGAGATCAAAATCTAGACTTTTCAAATGAAAATGATCACTCTAAAGCATTCTAACTTATAAACAGATACAATTACTTTAGCTTCTTTTACTATTGTCCTCCATTCTAAGACACTATTGATTACAAATACACCAAAGATTTATTAATTTTATCACTTCTGGGATGCTTATTTTTATACTTAAGCATTTCTAAAATCAGAACATATCTTTACCAAAGGTTTCTTACACTTGTTCCCAGCCATTTTACCCCAACATGTTGACATCTATGAAACTGGGATATATGACATCTTGTATCCATGAAAATCTTAAGTTTTTCTGAAAGAATAAAAAACACCACTACCTATATATCTATTTTTTTAAGATTAAATTCTTTTTCTTATAATTCTGAAGGGATTACAATTTCTTGTTAGCTAAAGATGCCACCTTATTAACATAAAAATGTCAACAGAATTAGATGCCAGGCCTATATGCTCCTATAGTAACCTCTGCAACTCTTAAGCATCACTTAGGCTTGTTAATCTCTCTGTATATATATGAGGAATGGGTAACATACAGGAAATATACCTTCTTCCATTCTTCATCAAAATCATCTTGACTGCATTGCTCTTTATTTAACCTCCTTTTATCTTTCTCTCGTCCCTGTAATGCACTAGAGAACAATGCACTAGCATACTCATACTAGGTTAAGGATCTTGACCCCTAAACTAAATCATTTATCAAAATAATAACACTACACCAAGTACTAAATTAATTCTAGAGAATTATTCTAGAAGAATTTCTTCTACTAATTAATAAAAGCAAGAAGAGAAAACAGAAATGGCTGTCTTCTCATAGTTCCTCAATCCGCCTCTGAAAAACAGGATGTGCTGTGCTTAGTCACTCAGTTGTGTCTGACTCTTTTGCACCCCGTGGACTGTAGCCCACCAGGCTCCTCTGTCCATGGGGATTCTCCAGGCAAGAACACTAGAGTGAGTTGCCACGTTCTCCTCCAGGGGCTCTTCCCAACCCAGGGATCAAATTGGGGTCTACCTGTATGGCAAGCAGATTCTTTACCAGCTGAGCTACAGGGACTGCTAAAACACAAGGTCTTCTGTAAAATTTATTTCCAATTCAGAAACACAAGTTGTATTAGAGTTAAGTCTACAATGTAAGTTTAGAAACAAGGTAACAATATTTCAGATTGGCTAATTAGGCTTATCCTCTGAATATAATTTTTAAAAATATCTCTGCATTGTTAAGAACAAAATCACTATCTGAAGAAGATCTTTAAGCTTTTCCACTGAAAGATAATGGAGACTGGAACTCACGTGAGAGAAACGGGATCACAGTTTGGCGAGATCACTAAACATTGCTGCTTTGAAAACCTGCGGAAGTCTAGATCTTTTTTGAGTAGGAAAAGCACCCCCCAAGCCAATCAGGCCCTTCTTTCGTGTCCTGCTTAGTAAGCTGGAAAGAACTTTCAAGCTACATAAACTTAACACATAACGTGACAATAATTTTCCTAACTCTGAAATTAGGAAAACCTTCGGTTTTAATATATGCTCAGCACTTACTAGTGACCTGGGCAAGTTTCTTAAATCTCTTTTTGCCTCAATTTTCTCATTTAAAAACAGAACTAATTATAATTTAAACCAACACCTTGCAAAGTTATAAAGATTAAATAATATTAAAGAACCTGGCTCCTAGCACATACTCAATATATATGAATTCCTCTACCAAGTATCGGAGAAGGCAATGGCACCCCACTCCAGTACTCTTGCCTTGAAAAATCCCATGGACGGAGAAGCCTGGTAGGCTGCACTCCATGGGGTCGCTAAGGGTCGGGCACGATCGCGACTTCACTTTCACTTTTCACTTTCATGCATTGGAGAAGGAAATGGCAACCCACTCCAGTATTCTTGCCTGGAGAATCCCAGGGACAGAGAAGCCTAATGGTCTATGGGGTCGCACAGAGTCGGACACGACTAAAGCGACTTAGCAGCAGCAGCAGCAGCAGCAGCTACCAAGTATGCCAGTTAAATCAATGCCATCACACCTGTTTTCATCCAAAGGCGCAAAACAAGCACCGCACTTTCTTCTCTCTTTAGTAGACTGTTACCTAACCAAAACTTCTCACACTTTACCCAAAACACGCACATCAAAAACAGGCTAAAATAAACTGATTATATTTGCTGTTATTTATTAATAGTGAATGACACAAAAAAGAAATCCACCCAAATATTTATTCTTCTCCTGAAGACTCCCATATTATTTCTGTATTTCCTGCACTTTTCTCTATTTACAGAGCAGTCCTTAAAACCAAGTTACTTAACAGGTGTTAACAACATATTTTAGGGGCCTTCCCTGGTGCTCCAGTGGCTAACACTCCATACTTCAAATGCGGAGGCCTGGGTTTGATCCCTAGTCGAGGAACTAGATCCTGCAGGCCACAACGAAAGATCAAACAATCCCACATGCCACAGGCAAGGCCTGGCACAGTCAAATAAATAGATATAATTTTTTTTAATGGAGCTTTAAAACAAAACAATGTAATTTTGGTATGGGAACAGACCCAGTCAGGTTCCCCTGCTGGCTCAGATGGTGAAGAAATCTGCCTGCAATGCAGCAGACCTGGGATCCACCCCTGGGTCAGGAAGATCCCCTAGGATTAAAAATCATCACTGCCCACAGGCAAACTGATGAAAATCTGACAACTGTTCATCTAAAACAATAAAACAGCCAGTTATTTTACCTTTTCCCTGCTAGAGATACAAAAGTAATTTCCAGGTGGACAATTAAAGTCTAGTGGTAGGGTGTGAGAGCTCCCCCTTCTGGTCACCTGTTGTTGTGCTCAGTTCAGTTCAGTTGCTCAGTCATATGCGACTTTGCCACCTCATGGACTGTGGCACGCCAGGCCTCCCTGTCCATCACTAACTCCCAGAGTTTACTCAAACTCATGTCGATTGAGTCGGTGATGCCATCCAGCCATCTCATCCTCTGTCATCCCCTTCTCCCGCCTACAATCTTTCCCAGCATCAGGGTTTTTTCAGATGAGTTAGTTCTTCCCATCAGGTAGCCAGAGTACTGGAGTTTGAGTTTCAGCATCAGTCCTTCCGGTGAATATTCAGGACTGACTTCCTTTAGGATGGACTGGCTGGGTCTCCTTGCAGTATGTGCTGTCTTGTTCAACTTTTTGCGACCCTATGGACTGTAGCCTGAGACCCCACGGACTGTATCCCACCAGCCTCCTCGGCCCATAGAATTGTCCAGGCAAGAACACTGGAGTAGACTGCCATTTCCTACTCCAGGGAATCTTCCTGACCCAGGGCTCGAACTTGTGTCTCTTTCATCTCCTGCACTGGCAGGTGGATTCTTTATCACTAGTGCCACCTGGGATTTCCCTGACAGCTCAGTTGGTAAAGAATCCCCCTACAATGCGAGAGACCTGAGTTTGATCCCTGGGGTGGGAAGATCCCCTGGAGAAGGGAAAGGCCACCCACTCCAGTATTCTGGCCTAGAGAATTCCATGGACTGTATAGTCCATGGGGTCACAAAGCAGTGACTTTCACTTCAGTTCAGCACCACCTGGGAAGCCTGACTCCAGCTTAAATGAGGTTTCTGTTTATCAATGTTCACACTGTTAATACCTTTTATAAAAATCTCTATTTCCTGTTATACTTGAATTCAACCTCTAAATCAGCAATTCTAAAACTATTACCTCAAGCAATCAATCATCAGGATTACCAAAAATGAATTTATCAATTCAGATTCCTGGACCCTCGCCCCAAATCTAATAAACCAGATCTCAATCCTCCCTATGTAATTCTCATGTACAGAGAAGTCTGAGAACCACAACCACATATGATAATCAGACAAAAAATACCAGTAACAAAAGAAGGCAAACTAAGATAAACACTACAAGCATTTAAATCTCTAAGAAGTGAGTTTCTCAAAAGCAGAATCCAAATTATCACTGTAAACTATCTATATCAACCAGGTATTTAGTAACACAAAACTCACGTTGGATACTGAGAGATCATGAACCACAATACTTCAGAGGTGCTTTAATACTGGTTCAGCCTCAGTGTTCTCAAATAACAGTGCCAAGACTTATATAGCACTTACTCTGTGCCACATACTGTTCTAAACATGTTACACGTATCTGTACATGCCACCCTCTCAACAACTCTGAGGTATGTACTATACATCCCTGTTTCACAGGTAAGAAAAGGAGGGTTCAGTGAAGTAACTAGATCAAGATGACTGAGCCAGTAAATGGTAGAATTGGAAATTAAGCCCAAGAAGTCTGTCAAGGTTCTGCTCTAAAACTCTATACACTATACCACTTTCTCCTGAAAAGTGACATTAATAAAAACAAACATGATCACTACAAATGAAGCGGCATGTATATGACAGTTGCCAGCACTAGGCAGAGGAAGCTAGAGGAGGAGCGAGGAAGAGGGGTTAAGTTCATTTCCTATTTCTTCACCCTGCAGACAACCACTCAATCTTTATTGGGGAGAAGGGAAGCGAGAATTTGTAAGATAAGAGTTCGCTCTTCCCCTTTCTATCTCTATACTTATAAAACTTCTATTTCTTAGGCTTCCTAACCTGACAGTTCAGCAGTCTATCAGAAAGCGGTTGTGGGACCCCAGCTAAGAGCACTGGTTCAGAAGTCAGACTGGCTCTACCACTCTAGCTTATGTGACCTTAGGCAAGCTATTTAACTGCTGTTTTCACTTATCTCAAAAATAAAAATAATAATACCACTCTCATAAAGTTGACTGAAGAAGATAATATATGTAAAGAAGTAAAAGTGCCTGGCCTCCAATAAATGCTTACTAAATGTTTACACCTACTCTTAAATGAGTAGTCTTTACTACAA
This sequence comes from Procapra przewalskii, assembly GCA_006410515.1. Taxonomy (NCBI): domain Eukaryota; kingdom Metazoa; phylum Chordata; class Mammalia; order Artiodactyla; family Bovidae; genus Procapra; species Procapra przewalskii. Next base: position 1,901,294 of record SJYF01000623.1, on the reverse strand, counting down.
ATGTAATCAAATTTAGAGTTATCATTACAAAGGTGGTCATTTCAGAGTCAAGTTCCAATTTAATTAGGGCTATTCTGCAAAGCATTTGACATGTATTATTAATATTAATAATATCACATATTAAAATGTCACCAGATGACCCACAGATGGGAAGGAAGTAGGGGACCAGGGGAGAGACTGTTTTTGCAACATACATAATGGCAGTTTCAACAACATGAGCAGACTAGGCCAGGTATGTTTGTAAATCCTATGCTAACTCTCTATTTAAACCATGTCAAATCACTGAAACAGCAAAGAGGTTATGTAGTACCAACTTACCATTCTGCTATCCAGAGTGGCTAGAAAAGTCATTTTGCACCAACAGCTAAATACTATTTCTTTTTAATAATGAAGTTCATCTGTACCATAACTTGGAATTGGTTGGTGCTGAGCAACCTTAGGCACAAAAAATGACTACCAATCCTAAGGAAGAAAAATTGTGAAATAAGGTGATCATCTACATTCCTTCCCAGTATCTATCACTCTTCCTGACAGCCACAACAAAACCCTTCTCTTAGGTTCTTAAATGCTTTGGTGGTTCAAATTACCTTCAAGAATCTCTAAACTAAAGTCCCTTTAGTTTTTCGGGATTCCTAAGCTCTATCTAGATTTTAAGAGACGATGTGGGTTTTCCCTAGTGGTCCAGTGGCTAAGGCTCTGGGCTCCCAGTGCAAGGATCCTGGGTTTGATCCCTGGTCAGGGAACTAGATCCCACATGCTACAACTAAGACCCAGCACAGCCAAATAAATAAATATTTAAATAAAAATAAAGAGTCTTTGGAACTCTCTCTTTAGCATCATTATTAGCTAGATGCCAACTAAACTCCACCAACAATGCAATCAGCGAGGAAAAGAACTCACACAGGGGAAGGGAACAAAGCTCCCAGCCACAGATGCCTGACTTCCCATGCACCATCGTTCATTCCAGACATAAGGCACAACGAGCATATGAAAAGATTTGGGGGTTAAGCATTTGCTAATAAGCATGTTTTGCAAAAAAGAAAAAAAAAACATGTATTCTCAATCAGATGTGAAATATTAACAGTAAACAGTGTGAATAAAACCCACGTCTAATTTTTGCTATTCACTGCGGTAAAAATAGCTAGTCTTTGTGCAGCATTCCTGTCACAGAACTCCTAAACCCTTGAAGTTCCCCTAAATGGTAGTAGTATCTTTTGTCATTCATAATGAGCTCCTTCCTAACAGTGACTAGGAAGGGGCTCCTGGATAGCCTTGGGATGGGACTACTCATCAGAAAGGCCAAGCAATGAGAGGGTTAGAATTTTCAGCCCTATCTGTCAATCTCAGCAGTAAGGGATGGGGAAGGGAGCACTGGAAACTGAGATTTGTGAAAACTGTTGAACAAGAAGATTTAAGAGAGCTTCCAAGTTAGTCACCACACTGTGCTGGAGAATGCCTGCCTGGAGAGGACCTGTATCCCACACCCCAAATTTGCCATCAGCCAGGCAGCAGGGTGGATAGCCTCGGCACCCCACCTGCAGCTGCTGCCTGAAGCTGAGGCAGTCTTGTGGGGTTGAGCCCTTAAAGCTGTGAGGTCTACGCTAATTCTGGGAGTTAGTGTTAGAATGGAATTGACAGAAGTGATACAAGAAAAAAAATACTACATTCACACTAACACAAAATACACCCAAAGTATTACTCTTTTCATCTGAAATACAGTTCTCCCTGAAGCAACCCATTTTCACACTTAAGATACAGGAAAGAGACATCAAGAATCAAGAGAATAAGAACACTGATTAACAAGCCTTCCTTACATATCTGATGACACAACTGCTCTGGTTACAGGGTTAGACAGAATGAATAAACTTGGTGCCACTTGTCTCTCCTCTCACATCCAGTCGCTTTTGGAGAATATGGTGCACACAGCCTTGCGCAGCTCTTCCCAGAAACCCTACTGCACCTCTGCCCTAGATGCCTTTCTCCCCCAAAACAAGCAATATACGTAAAACCTTGAAAGGGACACTTAGTTTCAAACTAAATTTACGAGTTCATCCAATATTACTTAGAAGAACCCAAATAAAGAATATTATTTTCCTTCAAAATTGGAATATTCCTTAATGAACTGAATCTCCCATCATTTTGCAGATATTCTGGCCTAAATGGAAAGGACTTGCCCCAGTGCCAGACAGTTAACACCCATGTATCCTGATAGTCTTTCCCAACTCTTCAGAATTCAGGCAAATACATAACAAGTCACATAAATACAGTTCTTTTTGAACTTGATAATCTGTTTTCAGAGTCCTAAGTAAACAAGGAATCATCTTAGAAAACTTTGGTGCTCATTCAAAAGGTCAAAATGATTCAACTACTGCTCAAACTTATCTGCTCTAATAAAATCCAAAAGAAGCTTATGATCACATGATTTGCCTCAGTTTTCAGTAATAAATGTGTACATTCCAATTTGAATAAATTAAAGCCAGAATTCTATAAAGTAACTTTCTGTTAGTAAAAAGCAGACAACCCTGGGTTGGGAGAGACAGTCCTCATGGGTCTCTTGTGGTCCTAAGCATCTTCTAGGTATGCTAAGTGGGCAAGGCCCTAATCACTCTACCCAGACCATGTCACGGGGTTGTTTGCAGCAAGCAACCTTGTAGGGTACAGTAAGACTCCCTCTGGGACAAACAGCAAAGCGGCCTTCTGCATGCTACTAAATAATAGGTTCCCCAAGCTCGGAGCTCCTCAGCTACGACACAAACTCACTGCATCGCCCATCCGTAAGTCTTAGGGGTAAGCGACCCAGCACACAACACTCTCATCTCCTGCTGCTGGCTATGGCTTAATTAAATTCATTGTCTCCGATCCATGTTTTCTGCCAGCATCCGTAAAACAATACAAGGCTAACATATTAGCTTTTAAGGGGAGTAAAATAAAATCCCCAACCCCGTTTACTTAGTTGACTGAGCTCTATGAGAATGATTCTGTTGTGCACTTAAGTTGTGGAAGTAAATAACACAGCAATTAGATGATTCCTTAGCATGATTAACAGAGTAGAGGCTAGGTTACCGGGTCTCATATCTCATGCAGTATCCAAAGGTTTTCTTTACAGAAAACCCTCCTGAAATAATGAACATTTTTTTACACCTTGGTCTCCTCACTCAAGCCAGTACATGTGCCCTAAGAGCTGACTGGTTGTTTCAGTATGTTCCATCTTCCAGGTGTCTGTTCTAATAGGAAGAAATGAGTGAAGGCCAGAATCCTCTACCAAGAAAGGTGGCAAAATAAAAATAAGAATGTATTTGTTTTGCTTTGAATAAACCTAATAAATCTAGTATTTTTGCAAAAACCAAACTTTATTTTGTTCTCCTATCCTTAAACAGCTGTGAAAGTCAAAGTATTAGGCACTCAGTCATGTCTGAGTGCAACCCTACGGATTGTAGTCCGCCAGGTTCCTGTGTCTATGGAATTCTCCAGGCAAGAATACTGGAGTGGGTTGCCATTCCCTTCTCCAGAAGATCTTCCGACCCAGGGATCGAATCCAGGTATCCTGCATTGCAGGCAGATTCTTTACAGTATGAGCCACCAAGGAAGCCCCTATAATAGCTGTGAATATGCTTATTCCCCCCCCAAATTCTATTTATTCACCTCTAAAATTAAGTCATTATACAAAGTTAAAGGACAAAGTCTCCTGGTACATATCTGAGAGCCCTGTTGTTGCTTTTTTTCCTCTCAAATGTTTAACATGAGAATGGCAGATATATGTAAAATCTGCACCAAAATTAGTCAAAAAATCAGGGAAACAGACTTGGGCAGAATGTGATAATAATACAAAAGCCTTTGATTGCTGGAAAAGATAATGGGTTTTTCTCCCCTCTCCTAAATGTACTTTCCAGATGTTACATAAAATGAAAGTATCTTTGGGCAAAAACATCTCAAATTCTTCATGTATCTCTCCCGCACAAAATGGCTGCAAAATTTCTAATATCTCCAGCTGACAATTAGATGTATTAACATATGCAAAGTGTTGAAAGACAAACATTAGGCATTCATTAAAGCAATTACTCAATTCTTCCATTCTCTGCCACTTGTAAAAGAAATTGATATATATTATGAAACTGCAACCTATATGAGACAGTAGAGAAGCGGGTGCCAAATTAAGGCTCTCTGGGTCCTTGAAACAACAAAAAAATGAAGCAACTGTCGGGAAAGCGCTGACAGCAGCACCCGTAACATGAAAAGATTAGATCCTGTGTGGCAAAAGGAAGTTTTCAGCAGGGCTCGAAGTTTGCTGTCAGCTTCATTTCTGAAAATGACTTCATTCAGAAATGTCTGATCCAGTAAGAATGGGAGTCCTTATTTTTAGAACCTTACTGAGTTTTCCTTCCTCAAACTACCAAAAATTAAGGGATGCTAGCCATTAATCATTTTTTATTATCTTTGTGACTCAAAAAAAAAAATTTAGTCCAATTAGTAAATATCTACTAAGATATATAATTTCTGAGTGTAATATATTTCAAAACAATTTGGAAAAACTGAAGAGTATGCCAAAACGTCCAAGAGTACTAAGAATCTGATTAGAAAAGAAGAGAAATTACAATTAAGATTTTCCCTCAAAATATTCAAGACTTGTAGATTTATTCACTGATTCAACAAACATTTAGTAAGTGCCGAGCACTGTCCTATACATAGCCATGCCCCCATGCCTGGAACAAAGTTCCTGTCCGCTTGGGACAATAATCCTAGCAGTGTATACAGACAATAAGGACATCAGCATCACCCCCGCACAGCCTTCCTCATAATATTACTAATACAGACACCCTTAAATGCAGTTTTCCTATTCTGTTCTTAGTTAAGAAAGGGCAAGGAGATATTAAAACACACTCAAATCTCCCCTCAGTTTCCTGCAAAAGATCAGACAACAGAAGACAGAGCATTTCACAGACTCCAGATCTCAAGTCTACATTTGCTACAGCTCTGAGGGCGGACAGCCTAGGCAGAGACAGGACTGAAATTGCTAAATTTGCATCTTATTCGGCCCTCTAATCAATTACAAGTTGCCTGATATTATTTAAATTATCTTATACAGTTTGGTGCTTATTTCAATGTCTATGCTTTTATCCATAAAATCTCTCCAAATCTTGGATGTCTAGCCTTACAACTCATCCTGTTTCTATCCTCACTTCCCATCCCAAAATCCCACCTTATCTGAAACACATTCCCTAACTATTCCAGCTATCAGAAACTGCCCAAATTCTCTGAACGTCCATGGCAAGGCCCTTCTTAGCTCTTAAGTTTCCTATCTCATACTCTATCCCTTTCACTCTTCATGCTCTAGCTATACATGTCTCACTACATTCCTCAAACATGTCAAGTCCTGTCCTGCCTACAGGTCTTTATGCTTGCCAAATAGTCCTTCCCCTGTTCACAACACCGTCTGATTTCTTATCTTTCAGATCTCAGCTCAAATCATCTCTTCAGAAAATTCTCCCCTAAACACACTATGAAGAAAATACTATCCAGCCAACTCCCTCCTCACTTCTATCATATTATCCTGTTTATTTCCATTATAGTATGTATAGTCATAATCTATAATTATCTTGTTTATGTTATACTGCAGTAAAGGAAGACAGGTAAAAAATAAGGAAATCTCTGTGAAGGTGGGGACTCTGCTGTATTCCCACTACATAGATCAATACCGGACACAGTAGGTACTCACTGAACAAATGTGAAACACCACTGAGCACTTAATTATCTTGTTTTTATTCACAGAAGTGTGTGTTTATTCTAAAAGAGCTTAAGCTCTCTGAGGAAAAACTAGACTTATACTTTTTTATCTCCTTCCCAAGGCATTTAATACAGTACTGAGCTAGAGTTGAAAATTTTAATGTATGTAATCCCAGCAAGTTACTTCACATAATCCCAGCAAGTTATTTCACTTCTATATCGTTTCTCTACAATAACACCTAACTCACAAAACTGCCACAAAAAGAAACAAAGCAATGTGTATAAAACTATTGATTATCACCTGGTAGAGAGTAAATACCTAATCTGGCACCTTACTTTTATTCCCAATTATAATCTGCAAAAACCAAAATGGCCCTATGAAAAAGATCAGAACCACTGTTGTGAAATAAAAGCATCTAAATACTATATATAAGAAAAATCCTTGCTTCTACTTGACAGGGATAGGGTTTCCTTTCTGAAATCCCCTCACTCTAATCTCAAAGAACAGCTTAAACTAAATGCCACATTTGTAGCTTAAATTCCAATGCCACATTTGTAGCAAGAGCTTTTGAATGTTACAGAAACGGTTGCAATCCACTTTGCTTAAAGAGACAAAGTAACAATTAATCACGCAGCAAATATTTAGGAAGACTAATATGCCCAAGAAAACAATACAGAGGAAGCAGGCACAAAATCTTCCAAGTCAAGCAGCCCCTTAGGGATTTGGGGACTTCCCTGGTGGTTCAGATTGTGAAGAAACTGCCTGCAATGCAGCAGACCTGGGTGCCATACCTGGGTCAGGAAGATACCCCCAGAGAAGTGAATGGCAACCCACTTCAGTATTCTTACCTTGGAAACTCCATGGACAGACGAGTCTGGTAGGCTACAGTCCATGGGGTCCCAAAGAGTGGACATGACTGAGTGACTAACACTTTCACTTTCAGCCCGAATTTTACATTTCCATTCCAGTGTGACTTTGGGCAAGCTTAACCTCTTTTCAAGACCTTGTTTCTCCATTAAAAACAGAAGTAGTACTTACATCACAGGTTGTAATAATGAACTCAGTTACTCCTCTGTACAGCACTTGACACTCAAATATGAATGCATTTTATCATTGTGAAGTGACCCAGTGTGCTATGTGCAAAAGTTGCTTCAGTGTTGTCTAGCTCTTTGTTACCCCATGGGCTGTAGCACACCTGGCTCCTCTGTTCACGGGATTCTCCAGGCAAGAATACTGGAGTGGGTTGCCATGCCCTCCTCCAGGGGATCTTGCCAACCCAAGGATCGACCATGTCTCTTGCATCTTCTACATTGGCAGGCAGGTTCTTTACCATGAGCACCACCTGGGAAGCCCCGAAATGACCCAGATAAGCAGTTAATTCAGAATCTGATTAAGCAGTCTTCTATAGGGGGCTGTGTTTATACCCCATCAAAATGCAAAGTGAAAGTCAATGATATACCCTTGAAAATAAAATGTGGTTTTTACATTAGGACATGATACACAAAGTAAATTTTTGCTTTCAAAAAATACCAGAAACAATAAGGAACACGTCTAGGCCAGTACCTACCAAAATTTAATATGTACATTCTTTGATCTGGCAGTTCCATTTCTAAGACGTTCTCCAAGTATGCAAAGGGAGAGGCACAAATATATTTACCACAGCCTTGCTTGCAGGGGCAAAATGCACACCAACAGGGGAACAGTAAAACAGGCCATATTACGAAGGAATGTCATGAACTATTTAAAAAGAACGACCTATAGTGCCTGTTATGGACGAAACTGTGCCCATCCCACAAACTGATACGCTGGAGCCATAAACACCAGTGACTCAGAATATAACTGCCAACAAGATGAAAGGCAGCCCTCAGAATGGGAGGAAATATCTGCAAATGAAGCAGCTGACAAAGGGTTAATCTCCAAAACATACAAGCAGCTCACACAACTCAACACCAAAAAACAAATAATCCAATCAAAAATTGGCAGAAGACCTAAACAGACATTTTTCCAAAATGGCCAAGAGGCAATTGAAAAGATGCTCAACATCACTCATTATTAGAAAAATACAAATCAAAACTACAATGAGGTATTACCTCACACTGGTCAGAAAGGCCATCATCAAAAAATGTACAAACAATAAATGTTGCACCGGACATGGAGACAAGGGAACTCTCTTGCACTGTTGGTGAGAATGTAAATTGATACAATCAATCACTCTGGAGAACTGTATGGAGGTTCCTTAAAAAAACTAAAACTAAATAAAAATATGACCCAGCAATCCCACTACTGGGCATACACCCTGAGAAAATCATAATGCAAAAAGACACATGTACTCCAATGTTCACTGCAGCACTATTTACAACAGCCATGATATGGAAGCAATCTAAACATCCACTGACAGATCAATGAATAAAAGATATGAAACATATCTTGGATCACTGAAAAAGAGAGTTCCAGAAAAACATCTATTTCTGCTTTACTGACTATGCCAAAGCCTTTGTGTGGATCACAATAAACTGTGGAAGATTGTGAAAGAGATGGGAATACCAGACCACCTGACCTGCCTCTTGACAAACCTGTATGCAGGTCAGGAAGCAACAGTTAGAACTGGACATGGAACAACAGACTGGTTCCAAATAGGAAAAGGAGTGTGTCAAGGCTGTATATTGTCACCCTGCTTATTTAATTTAGATGCAGAGTACGTCATGAGAAACACTGTGCTGGAGGAAGCACAAGCTAGAATCAAGATTGCTGGGAGAAATATCAATAACCTCAGATATGGAGATGACACCACCCTTATGGCAGAAAGTGAAGAGGAACTAAAGAGCCTCTTGATGAAAGTGAAAGAGGAGAGTGAAAAAGTTGGCTTAAAGCTCAAGATTCAACATTCAGAAAACGAAGATCATGGCATCCGGTCCCATCACTTCACAACAAATAGATGGGGAAACAGTGTCTGAATTTATTTTTCTAGGCTCCAAAATCACTGCAGATGGTGACTGCAGCCATGAAATTAAAAGACGCTTACTCCTTGGAAGGAAAGTTATGACCAACTTAGCATATTTAAAAGCAGAGGCATTACTTTCACCAAAGGTCAAGGCTACTAAACAAGGCTATGGTTTTTCCAGTGGTCATGTATGGATGTGAGAGTTGGACTATAAAGAAAACTGAGCGCCGAAGAACTGATGCTTTTGACCTATGGTGTTGGAGAAGACTCTTGAGAGTCCTTTGGACTGCAAGGAGATCCAACCAGTCCATTCTGAAGGAGATCAGTCCTGGATGTTCATTGGAAGGACTGATATTGAAGCTGAAACTACAATAATCTGGCCACTTGATGGAAAGAGCTGACTCATTTGAAAAGACCCTGATGCTGGGAAAGATTGAGGGCAGGAAGAGAAGGGGACGACAGAGCAGGAGATGTCTGGATGCCATCACCGACTCGATGGATGTGAGTCTGAGTGAACTCCAGGAGTTGGTGATGGACAGGAAGGCCTGGCATGCTGCGGTTCACAGGGTTGCAAAGCATCGGACATGACTGAGACACTGAACTGAACATATGTGGAGTATTACTCATCCATAAAAAGGAACGCAATCGGGTCATTTGTTGATGTGGATGGACCTAGAGTCTGTCATACAGAGTGAAGTCAAAAAAAGAAATATTGTATATTAATGCATACATTTGGGATCTAGGAAAATGGTACTGATGAACCTATCCGTAGGGCAGGAAGAGAGACAGATGTAGAAAAAGGACTTCTGGACATGAGGGGACACGGGAGTGAACTGAGAGAGTAGCACTGACACATATATACACCACTTGTAAAACAGACAGCTGACGGGAAGCTGCTGGATGGCACACGGAGCTCCGCTCAGTGCTCTATGACGACCTGGAGGGGGTTGGGAGGGAGGCTCAAGAGGGAGGGGAGATATGTATACATATAGCTGATTTACACTGTTGTACAGCAGAAACTAACATAACATTGTAAAGCATATATAACATTTTCATTAAGGACTCATGGTAGGTTTTAGTGTAAGGAGTTTAAAAGAAATATTCAAACTGGTCTCACTGTCTGCCAATTTTGGCAGGAATGGGTTTGTGTCATTTCAATTACAAAGATAAAAGTATGCCATGTAATTTATATGAAAATTTATTTTTGTAGTGTACACAGTAGTCATAAAGTCTTTTGACAGAAGCATATTTTTAAAGAATTTATATGTGATGAATCCATAATGTCTGGAACTTTGCTGAGACATGAGTGGGGCACACTTTTCACTGTAAAGTACAGCAAGGAAAAGAAAACGTCTTAACAGTGTTAAGAGAGTGAGACTGAGTGAATATTCATGCCGTTGTGGAATGTGTTGTATTCGTTACAATCTGTGACCTAGTATGGTTCTCATTTTAAACCTCGGAAGGAAAAACTGGACAAACTCTCTAAATATTAATGTTCAAACACTGATAGAATTCTAACATGAATAAAAAATAATATAACTTGTTGGTTTAAAAAAGGTAAAGCAATTATACCCCATTTAAAATTTTAAGTTAAAAAATTTTTTAATAATACAACTATATTTCGAGACAGAGCTTTTAAAGAAATAATTAAGGTAAAATGAGATCATATTGGTGGGCCCTAATCTAACTTCGTGTCCTTATAGCAAGACTGGGACACTCAGAGGGAAGACCAAGTGCAGACACCAGAAGTCGGCCGTCTAGAAATGAAGAGGAGAGGCCTTGGAAGAAACTGACCTGCCCAGACCCTGGTTTTAAACTCCCAGCCTGCAGGACTGTAAGGAAATAAACGTCTGCTGTTTAAATCACCCAGACTATACAGTAACCCTAGCAAACACTACCAATACAGTCCAAGTGTGGAAGATCTCCAAAATATATTGTTTTCGAAAAGAAAAGTGCAAAGAGTGTGCATAATATAGCAATTTACGCATGAGAACTTTTTAATGGAGAGGAGATACATATATACTGACAGGTACAGAGACTCTCTACAAAAATACATCTGCTGGACAAGTGACTGCTTCTGGGAAGAGGGTATGGGTGTGTGTGTAATGGGTAGACATATTTTTCATCATATTCTCTTTTGTACTGAAGCTCTCACCATGTACATGTAGTATTTTAATTTTAAAAACAAAGCTATCTATTAAAATGAAAAGATCTCCAAAAGACATTCAACAAGTAAGGAAAACATCATGAGCAAACCTGGTCTATAAAATACCAAGTACCAATAAACCAAACCCATAAAACCTGTGATCTACTTCATGAGCACAGGCTTTTCTTTTAACATATTGTATTCTAAGATCCATTAAATATTCACTCATTTGCCTCAATAATACCCTTCATCTACTTAGTACTAAAATGTACCAATATATTTCAACAATTAAAATACTTTTATTCTTGTTTTTAAAAAATTCCACTTAAGATAATTTATCCAAAATAAAGAAAACTCTTTATTAAGAAACAATGAAATACCTTAATGTTAAACAGAAAAAAAACGATTAAGTAACAATACACCAGAGAATGACATGCAATACATATTAAAAATAGTTATGAAGAATACCAAGAGCAAACAATAAAGAAAATATCAGCTATGCTAGAGTGAGTGAGTGTGTGCGTATATCAACTAATGAACAAGAACCAAGTGCCTAACATCTTTTTCAGTCTTCACTGCATCAGGACACAAGTTAAAATCTAGAACATGTTACACTTCTGTTCTTCCAAGAAACAACTCTATATACTGTAAAAGTCAGCAAGATATTTAACTGCTTATTATAGCACTATACTGGGTAAGGCAGAAACCCTGACTTCAAAACAAATTTAGTAATTTCCTCAGTGCCTACTCTGTGTCAAACACTATGCTAGATAGCTTAACATACATCACCTTGTATATACTTCATTGGTTATAAGCAGAAGAGACTAACACAATTGCAATAGTCTGCTACAACTTCCAAAGATTTTCAAAAGTAATAAAACATGGGAGTGGTCAAGAATGAGACTAGACCTCAGGAGAAAGGGGACAAGAAGTGCTAGCCTATCAAGTGAAAGAAACACACACACAGAGGATGAGTTCATGTCATACAGACTCTGAAAGCTAAGGACAGGAACTTCCATTTAATAAGAAGAGGATACCACTTCTTTCTGATCCATGAACCAGTTTTTTTTTTTTTTTCAGGCATATCAATCTTGTATCTGTACTCCAAGGTGAACTGTCAAAGGTAACCAGATAAAATACAAGAAGTCAGCTAAGAAACTACTTTAATAATCCAAGGACCTGAACTAGGGAAGTGGCTGTACGCCAGTAGAGAAACAGCTGACCAGTTTGGGGGTGGAGGATGGGTTTATTTAAGGAGGTGGTAAATTATGAGGAAACTTTTTTAGTTCGGGAAATTACAGGAGAGATGTGTAACACAGACAAATGGAGAAGTTGGAAAAGAAATCTTAAGGTCAAGCTATTATGTTCTTTTGTAAGAAAACATGCAAAAGAATAGCCTTTTCAGAACCAGAACACAATAATTTGGTCCTAAGTCCATCAAGGATGAAATCATGTGCCAGTCTGTATCAGAAGTCCCACATACAAGCATACATTTGCAGCAAAAATGTCTGAAGCAAAAAAAAAAAAAAAAGTTACTATATAACCTAGACAATACACAAACCATAAAATGAGTGACAAACTGAGAACCTTTCTCTGAATAGGTTATCAGGTGAGAGGCCACCATGGTTACAAAACTAACCATGATCATTTAAATTTTGTTATATCTAATGAGGCAGAGGTACCTCCATTTAGATACTCAACAATCTGTTTTACAAACTACAAGCCTTTTTTTTTAATAAGATTACCAAGATTCTGAATCAAAGCAGTCTACCAATTGCAAAATTAACAGGGTGAACTTCTACAGAAGCACTCAGCTGTGCACTTGAAGAAATAATTCAACAAAGAATAAAGACGTTATAACACTTGCACTAAATTCTATGTCAAGGCAGTACAGCTGGCATGACTGCAGATGTTTCAGCCTGGCTGCAGGCGGTAACAGTATAGTTCTATCCACTAAAAGAGATCAAGAGAAACAGAAACAACAAAGGTAAGAGTTGCAAAGACTGAAAAACAACCAGTATGTGCTGGCAACAAATATGCCTTTTAGAGCACACTTTGCAACCAAAGATAACATCATCAAAGCACAAACTTCTACTTTGATTATGAATTCCTTCTATGGAAATTATATATACACACCACATTTTGAGAAGCTAAGCTCCTATAATGTTATTCCAGATGCATTAATAATACACTTCTTTTAAATAATATACTTCTTTTAAAGCAATTATCCTTCTATTAAAAATAAACTTTTAAATAATGAAAAAATTAATGTCTGTTTTTAAAGACGTCATATAAAATCAGGTGGAACAGCACTGGTCACTGATTGAAGACTGACTACAGCAGTTCCCTCTACTTAGAATGCTCTGGCCTGGATGACTCATTCAGTCATATCCCCTACAGGTCTTTGCTCAAATGTCACTGTGAAGTGAGAACTCCTCACTTACCTTACCTTCAACTGCACCACAAGTTCTACAAACCCTGCAACACTCCACTGTACCCTGCCTCCCCTTCTTCATTTTTAGCCACTTATCTCCAACCCACACACTAGTGTGTCAATTTCCTGGGGCCAGAGATCTGTTTTGGTCTATTGCATTCACTTCTATCACCAAAACCTAGAACTGTCATTTCCAGAGAGCACACAAAGGGTTGCTGAAATCACTAATTAATAAAACAGTATGGGTTAGAGATGAAGCGAGTCAAAAAAAACAAAAAACAAAAAAAAAAACAACCTTGTTCTTTGAACTCAGAATATATCCATTAGTCGATCCTCTAAGCTCCTAAACCCTCATCTATCACTATCCAGAGAAAAGAAGGCGGTGGGGGGGGGGACAAAAAAAATTTTTTTTAACTCCCTCTGAAAGACAATAATCCTATCCCTAAAGCTTAAGTCAAGGCCACAGCCCAAACTAGCTACAGCAGTTAACATCAAACTGTTTAAAAGCCACCCAATATCATTTTGGAGAATAAATACCTTAAGTTATCATGAGCAACTACAGTCTGGGAATGCACAATTCTACTTTTTTTTTCTTTTTGTGGCATGTGGCATGGGGGATCTTAATTCCCTGGCCAGAGAGCCCCCCACCTTGCATTGGAAGCCCAGAGTCTTAACCACTGGACCACCAGGGAAACTCTAGTGAGTTTTAAACTAGCAAAAAAGGAAACTTTTCTATAAACAACAAGATCCCTATAAAGAATGCATACCACATGATGTTTCCAACTGTATCACAGTGAAATAGTTAATGTAGCCAATCTTACACTCAGTAGCTTTATAATTAAAATGTGCTTCTAATTTTGGAAAAATTCACTCAGATTTAACATCAATTAAAATAGTACACTTAAGGAAACAGAGAACTGCCAAAAAATTATTTCCAGAATCTAGGTTTTCACAAAAATCTTTGCTATTGATTAGCAATGGTACCCCACTCCAGTAGTCTTGCCTGAAAACTCCCATGGACGGAGGAGTCTAGTAGGCTGCAGTCCATGGGGTCGAGAAGAGTCGGACACGACTGAGCGACTTCACTTTCACTTTTCACTTTCATGCACTGGAGAAAGAAATGGCACCCACTCCAGTGTTCTTGCCTGGGGAATCTCAGGGACGAGGGAGCCTGGTGTTCTGCCTTCTATGGGGTCGCAGAGAGTCAGACACGACTGAGGCGACTTAGCAGCAGCAGTAGCTCTATTTTAAAAGCTGTTTCTAAGTCTAAGTTTCTTTTAGAGTGTGTGTTAATATTTGCAAAGAATCACCTCATCTTTGTATCGTTAAAAAAAAGGCAGAACATGAGAGATATATGTTTTATAAGAGCAGAAATGACACCAGTTTCTCAAACTGAAAGTAGCAGAGGTAAAAAATTTGATGTCAACAGAAAACAAACTTTTGTATCTTCAACATATATCACATCCAAGACATGAATTGTGATCCTAAAGAAAAATTACCCCACTACCAAAAAATAGTAATTTTTTAAAAAGAACAGCCCAACCCGAGTCCTTAACCCTAATCCTGACCCACAAAATCATCTTTCCCCATTCCCACACTTTTGGTCAACTATCCAACAGTAAGTAAAATGATTTTTTCTATTCCTGGCTCTGAACTAGAACCAAAGACAATTTTTTAGGAAAATACATCTTCATTTCCATGTAATATATGAAACCGGGGGGGGGGG
>SJYF01000623.1:1831189-1844460 GCA_006410515.1 Procapra przewalskii | reverse complement strand
TCCCACCCCCACACCTGGCCCCCCTGGCAACCTGGGATCTGCTTTCTGTCTCTGTAGTCTGGCCTTTTCTAGAACCTTTACATGTAAATTGAAGCATATAGTATATATCTTATGTGTCTGGGCATCTTTCAGTTAGCATAATGCTTCTGTGAGTCACATGTGTCACTGTGTTAGATGTGGTTTTGCAAGCAGCAACTATCTTATTTGAAACAACTAGGTGTCTAATAAATAAAAGGGGCCCATGAGTGGACTAATGCTGTTTGATTAACCTAACTCTGTTACCTGAAATCCAGATTTAGAGACAGAAAAAGAGGTAGGTGAAGGCCAGACCCCACGAGGTCTCTTTGCAGGTCAGGCTGATAAGGAGTTGGGTCTTTAATTCCAAGCATAAGGAGAAAGCCATGGGGGGCAGGAGTGGTGATTAAGCAGAAGGACCTGGGATCTCACTCACACTTTCAAAAAATCTCTTCCCTGGGTACTGGATGAAGGGTTGTGGGGTGAGAGTGAAGGGAACCAGCAGGAGCTATTTCAGTTGCTTGGGTGAAGCTGGGGTATGGGAGGTGGGGGTGGGGTGGTAGAGACGGAGATGGGGAGATTTGGGTGGGATCAGGAGGTGGAGAGATTGGGGTGGGATCAGGAGGTGTTTTGGAGACAGAGCGATATCTGAGACCATTTCAGTGAAGCGTGAAGCACAGAAAGTGAAAGCGTTAGTTGCTTGGTCATGTCTGACTCTTTGTGACTGTAGCCCACCAGGCTCCTCCGTCCATGGGATTCTCCAGGCAAGAATACTGGAGTGGGTTGCCATCCCCTTCTCCAGGGGATCTTCCCGACCCAGGGATTGAGCCTGGGTCTCCTGCACTGCAGGCAGATTCTTTACCATCTGAGCCGCCAGGGAAGCCTGTGAAGCACAGAGTCTGGCACTAAATCTGTGAACTCAGCTCACATTATTCTAATTGTAGAAAAGACTTGGCACATCCCTGTTGGCTGCTGGAAACAGCCTCCCAGCCCAGGGCCGACATTTCGCAGGGTCTCAATGCACGTTTGCAGAATAAGGCACAGGAGCGCTGCAGACTTGACTGAGCAGCACTCTCCTGTCCTCCACACCCAGCCCTCCAAGGATGACCAGACTCCTTCCTGCTGGTGTCATGGATCCTGTAGAGCCGTTCTTTGGGGGCTGCTACATTTCGGAAGCATGGGAGGAGGGCAGCACTTAGCTACTTTAAACAGATCCCTCGTGATGGAATGCCAGGCATCAGCAGGCAGGGTTTCTTTCAAGGGTGCAGCTCCTCCGAGCACCCCCTTCAGTGACGTCTGCCACGCCAACAGCCGGAGCCTGCGGCGAGTGCGTGGACAACAGAAGCAGCTGCGAAAATCCTTCAGAGCACGATAAAAATAGCCGCGCCCTCCCTCACCCCTGTTCCCTGTGGGCCCCGGCATGCTTGTTTGCTCAGCTTTGAAGCTCACAGCCATTTCCCAGACCCTGAGCAGAGGAAGAAAGGGGGAGAAACTGAAGACGTGCCCAGGAAGGAAGAGGGCAGGTCAGAGCTTCCAGGATCCCACCGTAGAGGGTCTGAAACAGACACAGCCTCAAAGATGATCTGATCTGTCTCTTCTGACAGATGGGAAATGAAGACCCAAGGAGCAGCGAGGACTGGCTCAGCACCCCGCCTCCCAGTTTATCACTGCCTGCTCCCTGCAGGGCCACATGATAAGCCACCCCGGCCTTTATCTGCGTGGCCTTGAGTGGGTCCCAGCCTCTCTGCTGGCTCTGCTGGTGGGTGTGTGGCTACCCTGGCCCTCTGCTCTGTCCCAAAGGGAGATGGACCCTCCAGGACCGCCTCATCACTAACCCTGTCAGGTCACCTTAGCCTCAAGGCCTAGCGGACACGCTGCCAGGGTGTTGCTGATTAATCCTCTGGAGTTTTCTGGCCTGGGAGCAGCTGGAGCTTTTCCCCTGGGAAGAGAGAGCTGGCAGGGAGGCTGCAGGGTCCAGGTCCACAGCAGGGCACAGCCTAAAGCCGAGCAAGCGGCATCCTGAACCGGAGGCGCAGCGCGAACAGAGAATTCGGAGGTGTGTCTGGAGAGGGTACGAGGGACCTGGGGAGCATTTTCTTAGCAGCGGGGGGAGGTGTTTTCATTATTTCTAGTTTCCTACCAGGTGGGAAACTTCAGGAGGGCAAAACTTTCTGATTTATCTTTGAATTCCCCGTGCCAGGAGGAGCCTGGCACGTGTACTCAATGAAATGCACAATACGTTAAAAGAGGGAATGAAAGAATGAATGAAGCTAAAGATGCTTCAACACCTGCTGACTCTTCCTCCCCTGACTCTCAGGAGGGGCACCGCTGGAGGCCGGCCCCTCTGAGCGTGGTCCCTTGAATGGTGGTTCTGAAGGGCAGTGTTCAGAGGATGCTCATCCATGTCCTGTGGCAAACAAGCCATGAGAATGGAGCTCCTGCTGTGTTCTCTTCTGGGAGCTCAGCTCCCACCCAGAACCCTGTGGGCATGCAATAAAGAATCAGAGGGTCAGTGGGACTGGGAAATGGGAGATTAAACAAAATTCACAGGGATCTCTCCTGTAGGACTTTTTGGAATCTGGAAGGTGCCAGTGTTCATGGAGAGTCAGACACAGGTGATTTTAAATCCCAGACTCTGATGCCTCGTTGCCCGGCGGCGTCCCTCTTGGGTGGAATGGCTTAGCCTCTGAGATCAGGCAGGGACCCCATCGGCCCTGCAACGGCACCAAAAAGCCACTGAGGGGACCCAGAGCTGGGCTGCCATGCAGACGGCTCTTGCCCCAAGGAAGTCGCTGTCTAAGCTGGGACCTGGGGAGGTTGCTGGACAGCGGCACTGGGGAGGGGTGCGGGCCGGGGCCTGTCTTCCTGGGGCCAACTCGGTAGGCGGTGGGTGGAAGCGGCACCCCTCGCCGCCCGCAGTGCTCTGGGGGATGGTGCTGACCGAGGGGCTGGAGATAAGCAGTCCCCTCCCTCCCCACTCTCATTCCACTGCCCTCCTGGCACGTACACATCCACAAATACTTGTCAAACACCTACTAGATTCCAGGCACTGACCCGTCACCAGGGATGCTCCTGCAAAGGAGACACAGCCTCCTGAGCCCGCAGCCAGCAGGCAGAGTGCAGCCGCAAGAACTGGGTGTCCTCCGCTCTTCTGGGCCGCCTCTGCTCCTCGCCCGGCTGCATCCTGCACCGCGGGCCAGCCTGCTGGAAGCATCCATGGGGTCCCTGGTCCTCTGGGTTTGGTTCAGTCAGTGGAGGGTCCCAGCAGGAGCCTGGGGACGGGAAGAAGGACCAGTCGGGGCGTCTGTTCCAGGGCCTGGGTCCCTCCATCAGAGGCCGTGGCGCCTGTCAGGGGGCCGTCTCCTTTCCCCACAGCTCCTTCCTCAGGGCTCCACTGACTGCCTTCTCCCTTTGCCCCTCCAGGCCTGGGGGTGGTCTCGGCTCCCCCTGACGGACGCCTTGAAATGCCCCCACCATTCCTTGTTAGTTTCTCCAACCCCACCTGCACTTTTTTTTTAACATCCCTCAGTTACATCCTGGGCTTGATGTCTGTTCCCTTCCCGGACCCTGACCTGGGATACACTTTTGTTTGAATATAGCAGAGAACCCAAATAATGGTGCATGAGTAAAAGGGAAACATATTTTCCTCTAACCTCAAAGTCTGGGCTTCCCAGGTGGCTCCATGGTAAAGAACCAGCCGGCCAAAGCAGAAGATGTGAGTTCGATCCCTGGGTCAAGAGGACCTCGTGGAAGAGGAAATGGCAACACACTCCAATATTCTTACCTGGGAAACACCAGGGACCTGGCAGGCTACAGCCCACGGTGTCGCAAAGAATCGGCTACGGCTCTGCAACTGAGCACGTGTGCACGCGGCTTCAGAGTCCCAGGCTGGCGATGCGGTGCTGCTCTGGGAAGTCATCCGCTCTGTTTCTCAGTCCATCGCTAGGAGTGTGCCTCATCCTCCAGGCAGGGCTTCTGTTGTGCATTCCCCCCTCCGAATTCCCTGGTAACTCAGAAAGTGACCATATTTGGGCATAGAGTCATTGCAGATGTAATTAGTTAAGATGAGGTCATTTGGGTGGGCCCTAATCTGACTTGGATCTTTATAAAAAGCTGAAATTTGAACACAGAGAGACCCACACAGAAGAAAAACAACCTGGAAAAACCCTCAGAAGGAACTTACCTTCCTGACCCCTTGATTTTAGACTTCTAGCCTCTAGACCCTTGAGAGAATATATTTGTGGTGTTTAAATGATCCAGTTTGTGGCCCCAGGAGACTAACACAGCCTGCAGTGGCCTCTATACCACACCACATTCCAGATGGAGGAAAAGGAAGGGGCAAGCTGACACATTTAAGCACCCAAGCTGGAATTTGTGTCCGTCTCCTCTGACCATGCTGGGAAACCAGCCTGTGGTCCCCCCCGCCCCCAGCTGCCTGGGAGACTGGGAAACGTCCTGGCACAGGGAAAATGCCTCTTACCGGGGAAGAAAGGGAGGAGATATGGGGGGCAGCTGCAGGTTCCTGGCACCGAGTACCACGAATGCTTTCAGAAGCGGCAACAGGAAACGCTGCCTAAGATAAACAGTTAGGAACTCTATCATTTCTCAGGACTTGGCTTCAAGTCTGCGAAGGGGAGCGCGAGGGAGGTCCATCCAGGTTTGGGGTCCATCCTCTGCTGCTCCCAGGGCTCAGCCCTACACAGGCGCTGGTTTCCTCCTCTGGCTGGAAAGTTGGACGGCTGCTGTGGGTGCCAGTTCAGTCTGGGTCAAACCAGAAAACAGGAATCTCAAGTATCTGAAGCGAAGGGAACTGGTTCCGCGGGTGAGGGGGATGCTGAGAAGACAACAGGGCTTAGAGCGTGGTCACGACTACCTTCCAGGATTGGGGACGGAGGAGTGAGGTGAGCCGGGCTTGCCGGCCCAGGTGAGTCCAGTGGGAGCCATGGAACACGTGCCGTGGAGAAAGACCCTGGATTTTCCCTTCTTCCCCGCCTCCCACTGGCAGAACCTGGCTGGGTGGCTGGGAAGTCAAGCCCGCAGGAGTCAGTCTCCCAGTCCCTGGCCCAGCCCTGATACGAGGAGGAATCAGCCTGAGTCTGGAGCCTTTGTGGGAGGGAATGGGAAGGCGGGGGAGAGATGGGACTGGAGATCTCTGTGGGCAGGTGCCCTAGAGCCGTGGAGCCCTTTCAAGGGTCTGTAACAGGAGAATAACACAGGAGTCCCCTGCGTCCAGTGGTCGGCACTTGGCACTCTCATTGCAGGGGCCTGGGTTTGATCCCTGGTCGGGGGATTCTGCGAGCCACGTGGAGCGTCCGAAAAAACTCCCAAAGGAACAACACGATCCAACATGTTTTTAGACTCTGTCTCTGACTGCTGAGTAAAGAGGAGCAAGAATACCGTCGGGCAGATAGCTGGGGTTCCATAGAGGTTGTCTACGTAGCCAGGGTGAGAGCAGAGAGAAGCAGGTGGGCAGAGGACAAAGGTGAGCGCTCGAGAGAGACAAAGCCTGGAACTGACAGGGGGGCCACAGGGACGGGCACAAACATGCCAGGCCAACCCAGCTCTGCGTCCCAGGTACACAGCCACTCCATGGGGCCTGCACACAGCAGGCACTCACTCCGCGCCCCTCGTGGGTATACACACAGGCAGCCACACACACACTCAGCTGCGCTGGACCCACTGCAGCTCGTCCTCAGCTGGCTGCCAACCTGCCCTCTACGAGGAAGAGTGCATCTTCCTGGAAGGCTTTTGGCCACCAGGAACAGACGACGCCGTGAAAAGAGGCTGAAATGATGATGGTTTTCTCACCTAACCAGGTGGAGAAGGCAACGACAGCCCGCTCCAGTACTCTTGCCTGGAGAATCCCAGCGACAGGGGAGCCTGGTGAGCTGCCGTCTCTGGGGTTGCACAGAGTCGGACATGGCTGAAGCGACTCAGCAGCAGCACCCAACCAGGGGGTGGGGGTGGGGATGGAGAGGCAGGCCAGTTGCCAGTCGGTAAAGTCAGAGGCACTGTGATGCCCCTGGGGACCCAGGCCCTTGCCATCTTCGTACTCTGCCAGCCTCTGCGAGGTGCTCTCTCCTCTGTGCCGCCTCCTTCACTGTTGCAGGAGCAAGACAAGGGTTTGAATGCAGGTGGTGTATTCTGGAGGCGATTCCAAGAAGCCCGTGTAGGGGAGCAGAGACACACGACCGAGAAGGTAAGGAAGTTAGCGTGGCGGACAGCTGGGGCCCAAGCCACCGGGAACTCTGGGGGCCGAGGCCTCAGGGTTGTTCCACCTGCATGTGAGGGGGCTGCGAGCGAGTCTTCCCACGCCCGTTCCCTGAGGAACATGGTGTGTGTGTGCACCGGGCAGGATCACTCACACACACATCTCCATCGTGCTCACGGCATGGTGTGCAAGCACGTGCTTGGAACGGGCACCTTGGCTGAGTAGACCCAGAACAGAGCACACGCGTGCTTGATTCCCATACACGCCGGGGAGCGCACGCTTCTCCTGGTTAAAACAAGCGCTCGGCTTAGTCTGCTTGGGCTGTGGTGACACAATGCCGTAGACGAAGTGGCTTAAACAACAGACATTTCTGTCTGACAGTTCTGGAGGCTGGGAAGTCCAAGAACGAGCTGCCGGCAGATCCTGTGTCCTGGTTTGCTGATGGCCATCTGCTCACAAAGATTGGACACAACTTAGCGATGGAACAATAGTCCCCTCTCATTGTGGAGGGCAGAGAGCAAGAAAGCCAGCTCTCATGTCTCCTCTTACAAGGGCATTGATGCCTTTCATGAGAGCCCTATTCTCTCTTGACCTGTTGCCTCTCAAAGACCCCGCTTTCTCTGTCATCACACTGGGGGTTAGACTTCAACATGAGAATTTAGGGAGACACAAACATTCAATCCATACCAACCTCTTTCACTGCTTCACCCTCTGGTCTTTGGCTTGGGCCTTTCAATGGCTGTGGAATTAAACATATTGGAAAAGAACCCCACCCTGAGGAGCCTCTAAACTGCAATCACTGGAAGAAGTGGCAGGGCAGCTGGAGTGAAGTCGGAGACCAACCAGCCCCACCTGGAGTCATGAAGGAACTCTCTAGTCCAGGAGGTAATCTCTCAAGTTACCAGCAGGGGGTGCACGAGAGCCATGACTGTCTCTCCAGGCCTTTTTTCCCTAGTTGGTTGCCCGGTTTGTGTAAAAATGTGTTCGTCTCTGGTTGTTTGAGGGAGAGGATGGGTCTCAGAGTTTCCTCATGGAAGTTTGGCTGAGGGACACGAATATGGTCATCAGAGTTCTAGGGCCAGCATCACACAGGTTCCAAGGCCCAGACACGGCGCTGGTACCCAGTTCCTGTCCAATGAATGGATAGGTGGATAGATGGATGGATGGATGGATGGATGGATGGATGGATGGATGATTAGGGGAAAGAGAGAGGTGACCCAAGAGGGAAAGATTTAAAAAAGAGAGAAAAATAAAAGGTGAATAGAGAAGACTAAAAGGTAAAAAGAGGAGAGTTGGAAAGAAGAACTGGAAAAAGAAAGTTGGACAGAAGATAGACTGGGAAAGAATGGGAAGCACGAGAGAAACGCTAGCAAGCTGTGTGGCCGGAGAGGCGAGGGACGAAGGCAGAGCTAACTCTGCCAGTCTCGGCTCCTGAGCCTGAAGTGCCACTTTTCCTGCGTGCTGTCCACTGATGCCACTGCAATGCTCCCCATTTTTCTAGGCCAGGT
Organism: Procapra przewalskii; assembly: GCA_006410515.1. NCBI lineage: Eukaryota > Metazoa > Chordata > Mammalia > Artiodactyla > Bovidae > Procapra > Procapra przewalskii. The sequence continues at coordinate 1,836,726 of SJYF01000623.1, read as the reverse complement.
GGGACTGGCACCTTCCTTGGGAAGGGCTCCGTGAGCCCATGGTCGGGATCAGTCCTTCTTGCCTTTTTGCTGCTGCATCTGGGACCCCTGGTCTGTTGGGCCACATAGGGACAGTGGAGTCAGACAGACACAGAGTTGGTTTGAATTCAAACCAATTCATTTATCCATTAACTAAGAGACCTGACCTCTCTGCGCCTTGGTTCCCTCAGCTGGGGTTATACCAGTAGGTCCCTCACAGAGGGTTTTTTTTGATCAGCTGGGTAGGTAGGGCATTTAGCATGGGGCTTGGTGCTGAGGGAGAAGCACTGAAGAGAAGGTGACAATCACTGTCCTTGCATTCCAGAAAGTCTCAACCTCAAATGGTCTATTTCATGGTTAAGTTGTTGCCTCGATTTGGGGTTCAGGAGAGTGCGTCATTTAAATGACAGTCAAACGTTACTTGAATCCATGTAAGCTCCTCGAAAACATTCATCTTTGCATAAATCATTTGTAAAATAATTTTACTGATTTATTTTTGGCTGCACTGGGTCTTCGTTGCTATGTGAGGGCTTCTCTAGTTGTGGCGAGTGGGGGCTACTCTGGGTTGAGGCACGTGGACGTCTCCTTGCAGGGTTTCTCTTGCTGAGCACAGGCTCTAGGCGCACTTGCTTCAGGAGCTGGCAGGCTCCGAGCATGGACTCAGAAGTTGCGGCGCACGGCCTAGCTGCTGTGCTGCACGTGGAATCTTCCCGGGCCAGGGGTTGAACCCGTGTCCCATGCATTGGTAGGAGGATTCTTATCCACTGTGCCACCATGGAAGTCCCATAAATCATTTTTTACACATAAAAGAATACCTATTTCAGTGTTGCCTGAAATAGCCAAACATAATTGGAAACAAATGTATATTGATAGGAGCATGGATAAATCATGGTATATTTGTAGAAAGCAGCACTAGAGAATGAAAATTAACTCAATCTCCATGTATCAACAAGGCTAGTTCTCAAAAGCATTTCATACAGTAAGAAGGCAAATTATAGAATAATATATTCAATATACCATAATATATATAGCATTCGGATACAGGCAAATCAGTCATACGTGGGATAGAGATGTGTGGGGATGGGATAAACTGATAGTGAGGATCAACAGCGATCAGGCTGGGGACACCCTCCGAGCAGGGAGGGAGTAGGATTGACCAGGGCTTCAGGCAGCTTCAGCAGTATCTGTAAACAGGACTTGCTTTTTATTTTACTTATTTATTATTTGGTTACTCCATGCGGCATTGGGGATCTCAGTTCCCCAAAGAGGGTCTCCGTGGTGGACGTGCGGATTCTTAGCCACTGGACCACCAGGGAAGTCCTGAGCTGGGCTTGTTTTTGAGCTCCTCGAATACGATACGAGACAGACCATCTCTGCTTTGATCTCCACAACAAATATGATGGAGAAACCGAGGCTCAGGGAGGCAGGGAAAGTGCCCACACTCACCCAGCCTGAGAGGCAGAGCTGGGAACTGAACCCAGGTCTGCTGACCCCAGCTGTCTTCCCTGCACACATAGGCCTCTTCGTGTTTACCGAGTGGCTGGCAGTGGTCTCAGGGACACAGGAGGTGCTGAGGGGCTCCCCATCAGAGCAGCTGAGCTCTGCAGGTTGGGCTAGGAGGTGGGCTCTGGCCCATCGGACTCAGGGCTCAGCCCTGGGCCTGGTAGCAGCTTGGGCCCAGACCAGGCCCAGGGAAGATTCCTGCCTCCCGACGTTTCCTGGTGCTTTCCCAGTGGGGTCAGAGGTTAGGGCTGGAGCCAGCCTTGGGCAGGGCCTACTGCAGGAAGCGGAGGCCTCCAAACCTGCATGCTGGCTCATCTGCTGTTCCCACGGCCGCACTCAGCTCCCACCCCAGGGCAGGCGCCCGGGGGACACGCACGTGGATGGGCACCCAGTGAGATCTGCCCCAGCTACAGACTCCAAACACTTTAGGGGTGGAGGTATTCTAGAACTTGGCCTGGGGATCATTCAGTCTGTTCTCCCTTCCTTCAAACAACTCACTAGGGACTGGGGGCCGTGCTGGGCCCTGAGGACAAGGGTGAGGAGACAGCCCCTTCCCTCCCGGGGCTTAGCGTCTGCTCGGGAGGCCAGACATGTAAATAGACAAGCACCCAAGAGACATTCAGTACATGTTTGGACTAAGGCAGGAGACATGGGTTCGATCCCTGGTCCGGGAAGATCCCCTGGAGAAGGAAATGGCAGCCCACTCTAGTATTCTTGCCTGGGAAATTTCATGGACAAAGGAGCCTCGCAGGCTACAGCCCATGGGGTTGCAAAGAGTCAGACACTACTTGGTGACTGAAGAGGAAAAACAAAATGAAAACATCTAGTATAATACCAGCACTGGCAGGGCTGCTGGGGACTGGCCCCTGTGGCCCAGAGCGGGGCCTTGACTTGCTCACGGCAGAGAGTGGTCCGAAGGCGCAACTGAAGCCAGCCCCCAGGGCCCCGGACTCCACCCTCTTTCTGCTGCATCCCATCCCTGCTTTTTTTTTTTTTTAAACTTGATAGTTGTGAAATATTTCAAGCATACAGCAAAGTTTAAAGACTAGTACTTTCCCCCTTGGGAACACACCACCAAGCTTTGGCACATCTTTCCAGTGGTCTCTGGCACCTCCCTTCCCAGCCTGAATCAAGCAGAGCTGCTCCTCGTCTCTTCGGACATGTTTCTTTCATGGGCTTCCTATAAGAGCTTTTTTAGAAAAGGAGCTGTGAGTTGTTTTCTGACACCCACCAACTCTGCGATTCTCTGACACCCACTGGGCACCCAACAGTTCATTTCTACCACTGTCTCCCGGGGAATCTCCCCTAAGCGACGGAGCATAGTTCTGTAAGACTGACCCCACATCAGACACCAGTGGCTGGGGCTACCCTCGCACGATTTTTTTTTTGTTGTTTTTTGGCTGCTCGGCTTTCAGGATCTTAATTCTCACCAGGCATCAAACTCAGGTCTCTGGCAGTGGAAGGACAGAGTCATAGCCACTGAATGGAACTGCCAGGGAATTTCCTACCTCTGAATTTCCGACCTGCTGCTGCTGCTGCTAAGTCGCTTCAGTCGTGCCTGACTGTGTGTGACCCCATAGACGGCAGCCCACCAGGCTCCTCCATCCCTGGGATTCTTCAGGCAAGAACACTGGAGTGGGTTGCCATTCCCTTCTCCAATGCATGAAAGTGAAAAGTGAAAATGAAGTCGCTCAGTTGTGTCCAACTGTTAGCGACCCCATGGACTGCAGCCTACCAGGTTCCTCTGTCTGTGGGATTTTCCAGGCAAGAGTACTGGAGTGGGGTGCCATTGCTTTCTCCTATTTTTGACCTAATTGGCCATAAATTGGGAGTTCCCACCACTCCCTCCTTAGGTTTGATAATTTGCTAGAATAGTTTGTAGAACTCAGGAAAACACCTTACTTGTGTTTGCCAGTTAATGGAGTCCAAATAGAGTTTTAGACATAGAGAACAAATTTATGGTCCCTGGAGCCTTAAAAGCAGAGACATTACTTTGCCAACGAAGGTCCATCTAGTCAAGGCTATGGTTTTTCCAGTGGTCATGTATGGATGTGAGAGTTGGACTGTGAAGAAAGCTGAGCGCTGAAGAACTGATGCTTTTGGACTGTGGTGTTGGAGAAGACTCTTGAGAGTCCCTTGGACTGCAAGGAGATCCAACCAGTCCATGCTAAAGGAGATCAGCCCTGGAAGGAATGATGCTAAAGGTGAGACTCCAGTACTTCGGCCACCTGATGAGAAGAGCTGACTCATTGGAAAAGACTCTGATGCTGGGAGGGACTGGGGGCAGGAGGAGAAGGGGATGACGGAGGATGAGAAGGCTGGATGGCATCACTGACTCAATGGACGTGAGTCTGAGTGAACTCCGGGAGATGGTGATGAGCAGGGAGGCCTGGTGTGCTGCGATTCATGAGAGTTGGACACGACTGAGCGACTGAACTGACTGAACTGGGGCCTTAAAGGGATGTCAGGGGGCAACTGGGAGACTGACATACTCATATTACTATGTAACAGGTAACTGATAAGCGTCTCCTGCACAGCACAGGGAATTCTACTCAGTGTTCTGTAATGGCCTATATGGGGAAAGAATATTTTTAAAAAAGAGTGGATGTGAGTGTATATGTAACTGATTCACTCTGTTACACACCTGAAAGCAGCCCAACATTATAAATCAACCAGGGATTGTAAATCAATACTCCAACAAAAGTTAATTTAAAAAATTAGAAAGGAGTTCAGTGAGCTCAGAGATGCAGACATGCACAGGGCGAGGTCCAGAAGGCTCTAAACACGCATGGCAAAGACTCGTGATGCCATTATTCAGAAGGACAGGCCTGGGACAGTCTTCAGAGACGATTCAGTCCCACTTTCTCCTCTTCAGTTGGGCCCACGTGTGAAGAACACAGCTGGGGGAATTCCTGGCAATCTCGCAGATAGGATGTGGTGCTTTTATTGCCGTGGCCCCTGGTTCAATCCCTGGTTGGGGAACTAAGATCCCATGAGCTCAGCAGCCAAAAAAAAAAAATTAAATTAAAGAACACAGCTGGGCCTAGAATCTAATTTCCTCACCTGTCAATCACTGAACAGCCAGGATTTATTGCTTCCCTGGTGGCTCCATGGTAAAGATTCCACCCGTCAGTGCAGGAGACTCAGGTTAGGAAGGCCCCCTGGAGAAGGAAACGGAAGCCCACTCCAGTATTCTTGCCTGGGAAATCCCGTGGACAGAGAGCCTGGTGGGCTACAGTCCTTGGGGTCGTAGAAGAGTCAGACACGACTTAGCCACTAAACAATAACACTGAGAGTTTACAACACGCCAAGGACTCAAGCTTCGGGTGCAGGTATTCTTATTACCCCAGTTTCCAGATGAGGCAGTTGAGACTCAGATAAGGGAAGTAAACTTGCCCAAAGGTCTGATGTCTAGTAAACACACACACACACACACACACACACACACAAAGCAGAATCTCAGGGCCGAGTTCCTCTCTGGGAAGACAAAGGGTCTACCTCACAATGTTATTGGAAGGATCTGGTCACCTAAAGCATATTTACAGGAAGGGAAACGTTGTCAGCGGCTGCTCCACACCCTAGTGGGGGTGGTGGGAGGATGGGAAGCGAGGTGAAGTCGCTGAGTCATGTCCGACTGTAAGCTACCATGTAAGAGTACTCGAATGGGTTGCCATTTCCTTTCTCCAGAGCATCTTCCCCACCCAGGGATTGAACCCAGGTCTCCCTCATTGTAGGCAGACGCTTTACCACCTGGGCCACCAGGGAAATCCAAGCAGCGTCATGTGGAAGGTGACATCCCCCATCCACCCCAGGGAAGAAGCACGGGAGCCACTTTGAAGGGTCAACCAGGAACCGGAAATGTCGACTTTGACCTCAGCAGCCCCCAAGGGGGAGGCCTGGGTGGGGTACCCCAGAGCAAGGGAGAGGGAGGAGGAGCTTAGCGGGGGAGGAGCTAAGCGGGGGAGGAGCTAAGAGGGGAGGAGCTAAGTGGGGAGGAGCTAAGAGGGGAGGAGCTA
>SJYF01000623.1:1804897-1825023 GCA_006410515.1 Procapra przewalskii | reverse complement strand
GGGGGGGGCTCCAAAATCACTGCAGATGGTGAGTGCAGTCATGTAATGAAAAGATGCTTGCTCCTTGGAAGAAAAGTTATGACCAACCTAGATAGCGTATTAAGAAGCAGAGAGATTACTTTACCAACAAAGGTCTGTCTAGTCAAGGCTATGGTTTTTCCAGTAGTCATGTATGGATGTGAGAAATGTAAAGAAAGCTGAGCATGGAAGAATTGATGCTTTTGAACTGTGTTGTTGGAGAAGACTCTTGAGACTCCCCTGGACAGCAAGGAGATACAACTTGTCCATCCTAAATGAAATCAGTCCTGAGTGTTCATTGGAAGGACTGATGCTGAAGCTGAAACTCCAGTACTTTGGCCACCTGATTTGAAGAACTGACTCATTTGAAAAGGCCGTGATTCTGGGAAAGAATGAGGGAAGGAGGAGAAGGGGATGACAGAGGATGAGATGGTTGGATCTCATTGGACATGGACTCAATGGACATGAGTTTGAGTAAGCTCCAGGCATTGGTGATGGACAGGGAGGCGTGGCGTAATGCAGTCCATGGGGTGGCAAGGAGTTGGACACAACTGAGCAACTAAACTGAACTGTAGTATAAATGGCTGATGTCAAGCTAGTAGTGGTTTAATAACAAGTTCACCAGATTCTAGAATATTTCAAAAATGGCTTTGAGGGCCAGTATGAGCTGGCTCCCATGTACCACTATAGCACACTGTGCCTGCCACATGGGGGTATTTCGTAAACACTAGCGATTATTGCAAGTCAGCTGAGCCAGCAATGTTCCCTGGGCACCTTCCTTACTCCTATTTTACAGAACAGGAGGTAGAGGTTAAGAGAAGTTCAGTACTTACCCAAGGTCACAGCACAAGCCAGTTACTCGCTGTCCTTCTCCCAGTAGAAGTGTATATAAGGATGTATAAATAGAGGAAAACAATAGAATGGAAAAGGCTAGAGAGCTCTTCAAGAAAACCGGAGATACCAAGGGAAAAATGGAGATTCCACGCACAGATGAACACGATAAAGGACAGAAACAGCAAGGACCTAACAGAAGCAGAAGAGATTAAGAAGAGGTATCAAGAACACACAGAACTATACAAAAAAAGGTCTTAATGACCCAGATAACCACAATGGTGTGATCACTCACTTGAGCCAGACATCCTGGAGTGTGAAGTCAAGTGGGTCTAATTTCTTAGACTACAAACAAAGATAGGAAAGGAAGGAATTCCAGCTGAACTGTTTTAAATCCTAAAAGATGATGTTGTGAAAGTGTTGCACTCAACATGCCAGCAAACTTGAAGAAAGTTCAGTTCAGTTCATTTCAGTTGCTCAGCTGTGTCTGACTCTTTGCGACCCCATGGACTGCAGCACACGAGGCCTCCCTGTCCATCATCAACTCCTGGAGTTTACCCAAACTCATGCCCATTGAGTTGGTGATGCCATCAACCATCTCATCCTCTGTCGTCCCCTTCTCCTCCTGCTTTCAATCTTTCCCAGCATCAGGGTTTTTCCAATGAGTCAGCTCTTTGCACTCAGCTTTCTTTATAGCCCAACTCTCACATTCATACATGACTACTGGAAAAACCATAGCCTTGACTAGAAGGACCTTTGTTGGCAAAGTAATATTTCTGCTTTTTAATATGCTGTCTAGGTTGGTCATAACTTTTCTTCCAAGGAGCAAGCATCTTTTCATTTCATGACTGCACTCACCATCTGCAGTGATTTTGGAGCCCCCCAAAATAAAGCCTGCCACCGTTTCCACCGTTTCCCCATCTATTTGCCATGAGGTGATGGGACCAGATGCCATGATTTCTGTTTTCTAAATGTTGAGTTTTAAGCCAACTTTTTCACTCTCCTCTTTCACTTTCATCACGAGGCTCTTTAGTTCTTCTTTACTTTCTGCCATAGGGTGGTATCTTTTGCATATGTGAGGCTATTGATATTTCTCCCAGCAATCTTGATTCCGGCTTGTGCTTCCTCCAGCCCAGCGTTTCTCATGATGTACTCTGCATAGAAGTTGAATAAGCAGGGTGACAGTATACAGCCTTGACGTACTCCTTTTCTTATTTGGGACCAGTCTGTTGTTCCATGTCCAGTTCTAACTGTTGCTTCTTGATGTGCATGCAGATTTCTCAAGAGGCAGGTCAGATGTTCTGGTATTCCTATCTGTTTCAGAATTTTCCACAGGTTTCTGTGATCCACACAGTCAAAGGCTTTGGTATAGTCAATAAAGCTGAAGTACATGTTTTCTAGAACTCTCTTGTTTTTTTCGATGAGCCAACAGGTGTTGGCAATTTGATCACTGCTTCCTCTGCCTTTTCTAAATCCAGCTTGAACATCTGGAAGTTCATGGTTCACATATTGTTGAAGCCTGGCTTGGATAATTTTGAGCATTACTTTACTAGCGTGTGAGATGAGGGCAATTGTGTGGTAGTTTGAATATTCTTTGGCATTGCCTTTTTTTGGGATTAGAACGAAAACTGATCTTTTCCAGTCTTGTGGCCACTGCTGAGTTTTCCAAATCTGCTGGCATATTGAGTGCTGCCCTTTTGGAAAAAGACAACTTAGCAACTGAACAACAACAGCAATATAAGGTTATACATGAACATCACCTCCATTCCCTCTTAGAGGGAATTTCCCAGGGCTCATAAAGATGAGATTCCTGTCCACTCCCAGAGTGGCTGCTTCTCCTTGAAAACCGTGAGGTGGCTTGGCAAGAGGGCAGTTCTTGCAATCTGGGGCTCCTGCCAAGCCACACCTGCCCCAGCGCTCCTGAGCACAGATCTGTCCTGTCTTGTACCTGCCACATGTGGGCCTGGGGAAGTGCTGATTTGGCGGCTAGTGAGCAGAGGGCTGATATCTTTGAGGGGGTTAGGGGATGAGGCAGGGCTGTGACTCATTATGCTTGGGTGGATGGAAGACTGCAGCTGGGAGAGGGCCAGAGCCCAGCCCAGGAGAGATTTTCAGCCCTGTGGGCGTGTTGGCCCCAAGCCAGATAAAGGCTCAGGTGAGTCACGGTGCTCAGGGTTGCCAGAAGCTGGAGAAGTGTCCTCCAGGCAGGGCGGGACAGTGGCAATAGAGCCCTGGCTCTTGCTTCTAGCTGGTCCCCTGGACTGAGATGGACTCCCACATGTCTATAGCCTCCTGCATGTCTATGGTCCCTCCTCCTTGCCAAGTGCCTGAAACAATAAGGAGACCCTCCTCCCACTGTCTGGGGGTCGGGGGCAGAGGGGGGACTCTGGGTGACAGGTGAGGGGCTAATAAGCCAGCTGTGGAGTAACGGGGCAGGGTCCTATGGTCTCTGGAGAAGGGGGCTGTTCCATCCACTATTGGGGAGTCCAGGGAAAGGAGGTGCCTTTGAACTCATCGGAGGGGTGAGGGAAGGGCCTCCGATCGTCTTGGTGGGACCCAGAGGAGAGAGAGTAGGGATGTGGGGAGGGGCGCTCAGGTGAAAGAGGACAGAGTGGGAGGGGCAAGGGCTTGTGAAAAGTTCATGATTTGCAGTCGATTTGGCAATGCAGCTAAGGAGCCAAGGTTGGAGATGACCCAGATGGGGCAAAGGTAGGGGTCACTGTGGCTAGAGATGGTGCAGGGAGGGGCAGGATATTCTGAGACCCTGGCATCCATCCCGCAGTGCTAGGGAGGGAGAGGCAGCTGGCCTGGGCTGGGGGTGGACGTCGGAGGCTCACTGAGAGACGCGGCTAAGTGTCCCTCCAGCCTGGGTCTCCAGGCTGGACACCTTCCAGCGCCTTCAGCGCTCAGGGTCACTTGCCGAGCCCTCACCGAGCGAGTGGGTGGCCCCCCCCTCGTCCTTGTTTAGTGCTCAAACCCGTCGGCTTTGGGGTCCAAACCCTGGGTCTTCGTTCTGGCTGCTGGGTGAGCTTGGGTAAGTCTGTTGCTCTCCCTGAGCCTCGAGGACGTCATCTGGGAAGCAAAACCCCTACCTCCCAGGGGTGCTAGGAGGATTAAATGGGAGGGTGGGTGCGAGGACCGGGATCTGACAGTGTCAGGCTCGTTGGCACATACTGAGTGCTCCACCGCGTCAGTTTCTCAAGGGTGGGTCTGGGCAGGAGGTGGGGCGGGCGGCTCCCCTCCCCTCCCCTTCCTGTGTCCCTGGGCTTAGAGTCAGCTGGACCCCCGCCGGCCAAGCCTGACTCCAGGCTGGGCCTTGAGAGCCCAGGATCTGAGGACAGAACCACCCCTCCCCGCATGGGGAAGGACGCTTTTCGTCTGCTCAACCCCATCGTGGCCTCCCAGTCTCCCCAGCTCTGAAGACCACTGTGGCCCCCAGGGGACCTCAGGATCCCCTGGAGTTCGGGGAGGCCAGAGGCAGACATTCCTGATGTTATGGGACCCAGCCTGGCTTTCTGAGAAGATGGGGGAATAGCACATTCCTCCTGAAATAATTGTCCTGGAGCTATTTCCAGAGGCTCTTAGTGCCCAGGCCAGAAATGGCCAGTGATCTCGGCGCCTGGGTACCTTCAGGACAAATACGCAGAGGCCCAGCCCACTTACTGGCCATCTGCCTGCCTGCCCGGCCCCCAGCCCAGGACAGGACCAGATCTGGCTGAGGTCCCACAGGAAATGGTAGCCATCGCTTCTCTGGCCCACTGAGCTTCCCTACACCCCTCTTCCTCCTTCTGGAGGTGCCCTCTGAGCCCTCCTCCCAGCTCCCCGTTGCAGTGGCTATAACCACTCCACCCCAGAGCAAAAAGCCCTTCACTCTCAGAGGTTATGAGCCGGGGACTATCCCAGGGAGGCTTCTGTGTGTCCGTGCTTTGCGATCTTGCAGCTAAATCCACATGGGAGAACATTCTCCAAAACAACTTGCCTGCACTCTTCAAAGCTATCCATGTCATAAAAGATCAAGACTGAGGGACTTCCAGGCTGAAGGAAACCAAAGAGATCTGAAAACTAAAGTCAATGTCTGATCACGTATTGGCTTCTGGACTGGGGACATAGCTGTCATAGAGACTATCGGAGAAAATAATCGGTAAATTGTGGACTGTGTATTAGCTAATAGCTCTGTATCAGTGTTAATTATCCTGGATAGGTAAGATAACTGGATAACTGGATACATTTTGATAACTGGATACGTAAGAAGGTGTCATTGTTCTCCCAGCTTGTAGGAGATACACGCTGAAGTATTCAAGAGTAAAGGCTGCTGTTGTCTGCAACTGACTCTGAAAATAGTAATAACCCACGCATGCGTGTGTGTGTGGGGCTAAATGTGACAGAGATTAATAATTAGTAGATTGGAATGAAGAGTCTATGGGACTTCATTATCTCGTAAGTTTTCAGTAAGTGAATATTTTGAATGTTTTTCAAAATAGAAAGTAAGAGGGTATTTTTATTACTTGCAGGAAGGAAACAATGGAGGCCAAGCACCAGGAGCTCTCAAAGGGGGATCTTGTTGATGCATCTGACAGATATGTGCAGGATGCCCCTTATGGACCAGGGAGCGGAAGTCACAGGAGCTCTGAAAGGAATCTTTAGGCTGTAGCTCACTGCATAGTAGGGACTCAGCTCAGAATGGCTGACTGTGTGAGGACTGGGCTAGAAGGGAGAAAAGCAAGTGCTGCCGTGTTCTGGGTCACTCAAAGGGACAGCTCTTTAGGGAGACTCAGCAAATGTTTGCTGACCCAACGAGAAAAGAAAATTGATGCTGACCACAGCCAGTGAGAGCCATATCAGGCCCGGCAAAGAGCTCCCTGACTCTCAGCATAATTAAACACTAGAAAAACAACAGGGGACACTGGAAAACGTCAACCCCAGCCTCACTTTAAAAATAGGGCCCATCTGTCCTGGAGAGCTTAACGCAGCACCAGCTCTAAGGCAGGGGCCTGACCAGGTTGACCCCTGGAGGCCCTCCTCACTCCAGGGTTCTGTGATTCTATGACATGGCCAGGAGTCTGGAATGGCGGCATCAGGGTATTCCCCCGTGAAGAGCAAGAGGAGGGCTAAGTCATCTACCTCCTGAAGGTAGAGGGAGCCGGGGAGAGGGCCCAGCCCGCCCGGAAGGGAGGGCCCATGGGGGGCAGCCTGCTGGCGTCTCCCCTATATCCGGAGGACGAGCTGGGCTGGGGCTCGACAGGGGATGGAAGAAGTGAGAGTCTGGGCATTCCACGCGATTCAGACCCAAAGGACAGGGGCAGCTGAGGGGCTGTGGGCTGGGAGAGGAGCAGGCAGCTGTTTCCTGGGTGGGACAGGTTCAAATACTGCTCTGTTCTCACCAGGCAGAAGTGGGAAATTAGCATCAGGCTGGCAGTCGTGGGGGACAGGAACCAGAGCCTTCTTTCTGGAAACGGGGGAGTACTGGGGACCTGGGGAACAGAGGGAATGGGGCTGGGGCTCCTGCCACCTGGGCAGGCCCTAGGACAGGAAGCAGGGCGACCTGGGCCAGAGCCTGGGCAGGCCCTAGTCCCTGTGAAGTGTCCACTCTCAGACTAGGAGGAACCCCAAGAACCCTTCTTTTGTGGGCTGGATGAGATCATCTCCCTTCATCAGAGAAGATGAAGACCAAATACTGTCCTCTGGAAACTTCTGTCTCACAAGTCCCACTGTAGACTTACAGCATCTCCTTGCCCCGCCCCCTGGGGCTCGTGAAGTCAAGATCAACTTAGTTACAGGGTTAGCAAGCACCCCTCCCCATCTGGTTTTCCCCATTGGTGCCCCTATCCAACAGGTGAGATGAGAACTCTTCCTCAGTAGACTGCTGGTGAGGATAAAGTCACCCCCAACAACACGCCATTGTCTTTTAGGGGGCATTAGATACACTCAAGATAGTACCTTGGCCCCCACCACTCACAAGCTATGTGATCTGAGGCAAGCCACGTCAACCCTCTTTCAGATAGGAATAGAATAATAACTGCCTCCTGGATTTGTAGTTAAGACTTACAAGTAAGGAACAAGCAAAGGACTGGCAAAGAAAAAGCACATAAATCGTATCGCTTCTAAGACATTGTTCAGTAGCAGGGTGTACAGTGTAGTGGGTGATTATCTGATGTTACTGCAAAGAATGTGTGTCTTGGTGCCTTGAATTTCACCATTAGAGACTTAGTCCTTTGACTCTATGGTCTTCTGGAGTCCCTGTTTAAAAGGTGAATGAGAATTTCAGAATACGGGCTACAGAGAAAGGAAAAAAGAGACTTCCCCACTTTTTCTAGGGGGTCCTCTGACTTCCGTTGTTCTCAGGGTCTTGCCTTCCTCCCCATCTCTTGCCCTTTGTGCTTTCTGAAGAACATGGGGCCGCTTTCCTGTTTGAAAAATCCCTAGGCCTGGGAGGAAGATGGGGAGAGGAACACCTGGAAAGCCCAGTGGGAGGTGGCAGGGAGCTGAGGAGAGCTGACCCAGCTCTCTCCCCACCAGGCCCAGGGAACCAGCCTCTAGGTGAGATTTCAGCAGTTCTGTACCACAAAGCTTCGTCCACCTGCCCAGGACGATGTCTGGACACCAAGCGGGCCGTCCCAGCACCGGCAGCCGCAACGTGTCCTTCATGGCCCAGACTCCAGGCTGGCCCCACAGCCCCAGCATGACTGGGGCGAGCAACCTCAAGCGCTCTCGGACCCCGAGCGGCTCCGAGGCCAGCAGCAACCATTCGGAGCCCACCAAAAGCCGGGGCTCCCCCAGACTGCCATTGAGGAGAATCTGCATGGGCCGGCCGTACAACTCCAAGTGTGTGGAGACGAGCCACTTGGCCAAGGGCCCCAAGGTGGCCAGAAAGCCCATGTGTCGCGGCAACCCCTACTGCCTGCTCTGTACAGATCGTCCCTCGGGCCCCTCTAACCCCACCTTCCTGGATCAGCTCATCAAAGGCATCAGCTACCTCGACAGATCCACCAATGCCTTCTACAGCAACTACCCTAAGTCCCCGAGCCTACCAAGGCTTGCAGCCAACTACCTGGAACGCGCCGCCAACTCCATCCACCTGGACCATCTGGACCACACCTGCCCCCGCAGTTACTGTAACCACAGCAGCAGAGCGGCCGCCTTCGACTACCCCTGCGGCAGCACCTCCGTGGTGCCGTCCGGAAGGGCTGTCAACACGGTGGAATACGTGGATAACTCCTCCAACACGAGCTGCTTTCGTGGGTTTCAGGGCCGGAACCTCACTCCCACCCTGCCCCAGAGGCCGGGGATAAAGCTGCCTGAGCTCCCGCTGTTCAGCAATGGGATCTTTTCCTTAGGTCGCCTGCCCAAGATCTGGGACGCAATCCGTTCGGGCTGCAGAGCCCCGGAGCCCATCTCTAAGCCCTCCAGCTGGTGGTGACATTGACACCGACTGCCAAGAGGGCACATGTCCATGCGGTCGTGGCTGCGGAAAATAAATTGTGGCAAAATGCTCCTTCCAAGCCTCCAATGGGATGGGGAAGCCATTTAGATGGAGGGGATACACACTTAAAGACCTACAAGGTTGGGAAGGTCAAGGTGAATGGGTGAGGGGGGCAGGTGGTAGGCAGCGGTGGAGACCACCCACGCCAGAGGGAGAGGCGATACCTCATCTAAACCCAGCTCTCAAACAGGTGGTTGCCTTTTCAAGAGAACCCAGGAATCTGGTTTTCTATATATTAGCAACAGATTTGAAAATAGCATGGTGCTGGGATTTCCCTGGTGGCCCAGTGATTAAGGGGCTTCCCTGATAGCTCTGTTGGTAAAGAATTCGCCTGCAAGGCAGGAGACCCCCAGTTCAATTCCTGGGTTGGGAAGATCCCCTGGAAAAGGGATAGGCTACCCACTCCAGTATTCTTGGGCTTCCCTGGTGGCTCAGCTGGTAAAGAATCCACCTGCAAGGCAGGAGACCTGGGTTCGATCCCTGGGTTGGGAAGATCCCCTGGAGAAGGGAACACCTACCCACTCTGTTATTCTGACCTGGAGAATCCCATCGACTCTCTAGTCTGTGGGGTCATAAAGAGTCGGACACGACTGAGTGACTTTCACCAGCAGTTGAGATTCCGTGCTTCCATTGCAGAGGGCACAGATGCGATCCCTAATTGGGGAACTAAGATCCCATGTGCTGTGTGGCACGGCCAACACAAAACAAAACGCAAACAAAAATATAGTGTTCCGAAGGCTGAACGAGAGCGCCTTCAGGCTGAGTGTGTGAGGCCCGCAGGTCTGAGCTTGGGACCTCTAATTCACATCCCGAAGGAATCACTTGAAGTGAGGCTAGGAAGCTTCCTAGCCTTGGCTGAGGCTGTTCATTCCCAACCACCATTCACAGTCTTTGTTTGTTTGTTTAAAGGATTGTTACTGATTCCCTATTCATATTCTTTGTCTTTCAGGATTGTCATTGGTTTTAGCACAGCTGCACGTGAGCAGAAAGGTAGAAATAGTAAGGATGAGATGATGATGATAGCAAGCCCTCACAGAGTACTTACAACGTGGCAGGTGCTGTTCTCAGTGCTTTTTGTATTTTTGTTCTTTTGTGTCTTTTTTTTTTTGGACTGAGGCGTGCGGGATGAGAAATCTGAGTTCCCTGACCAGGGCTAACATCCATGCCCCTTGCCGTGGAAGCATGGAGTCTTAACCACTGGACAGCCAGAGAAGCCTCTATTTTTGTTCTTTTAAAGATGAGGTTTTAACGACCAGGGTCCAGGGTGGATGTAGAGAAAACCTTGATGGCAAATGTGAGATGCACTGCAACAGTCAACCAGGGATGGTTGCAGATGAATGGATGGCCCTTCCTGGGATACTCTGCAGGGAGCGGTCTGTACAGGCCAGGTAAAGGCTGGAAAGGTCAGAATGAGGTAGTCCCAAATCTCTTGGTGGCACTGTCTGGGAAAACATTCTCTGGGCCACTGAGGGTTCTAAACCTTCAGAGACTCAATTGATTTGGGTGCTGAAGAATCAGGCCCCACAAGGCACCCAGTTATTCACCATCTTCCTGCATAAAGGACTCTAGAGACTGGATTCCAAACTCTTTTGGCCACCCGCCTGCCCTGGGACCTTGGGGACATCACTTCCCCTCTCCAGGCTTCTGTTTCGCCTTCTGTAACATGAGTGGGGTTGTTCTGATGGTCTGTTAAGGGACCTCAGACTTAGATATTTCTGAGTCTCTCCTTCTAGTTCCAAGCCAGGCCTAGAGCTTCCCGAGTTGAGAATTGAGGGTGCCTCCACCCGAGAATTGAGGCTTCCTCAGTCCTGACCATCTTCCCAGGCTGCCCAGGGGCTGTTCAGGCCCCATTTCTTTGTGGCTCTGAATTTCAGGCCCAGTCCCTTCTTTCAGGAGTTGAGGGCTAATAAAAGCAACTCAGAATATGGAATGGTCTAATCTTGAAATAATGCAGAACCCCGAGATGGGCCAGGTTCCATGGCTCTTAGCGGAGGTGCTGGCTGTGGCCGAGCCCTGTGGCCAGGCAGAGAAGGCGGCAACTGTGAATCTCCACGAGGCTGACACAGTGGTCCCAGGGCAGAGGAGGCAAGGTGGCACCGAATCCGTAGCCCATTGACTTCCCCTCCACTTTTGTTCCATCTCTGGAGGACCGGGAAGATCCTCTCGGGCTCCAAAGCTCAGCAGGGCAGCCACTCTTTCCTCTGCTCTTGCACCCCTTCTCTCCCCAGGAAGAAGACTTTGGCCTTTGTCTGGTGGGTTCTCAGGCCCCCAGTAACCCATTCCCCAGGTGAACATTTACAGAAATACAGCTCATTGGGTTCCATTTTGGTCCAGCTCAAGAGATAGGTCGGGTGTCCTGATACCTAAACCATGTGTCTGGCCACTCAAAGCCTTCCCCTTCTTGCTCTGAGCCCATATTTGCCTTAGAGTCACCTCTGATTCTCCCAGAGATGCCTGCCTTCAACACTGTCCAATTTCACCTTATCAGATTATAACACCTTTGCCCAGGACACTCTTCTTGGGGTCTCCAGTATCTAGCCCAGTTCTGGCTCACAAGTGGGCCTCAGTTATTATACTGATGTGGATTACAAGGCCTCGTAATTGAAAAGGCATTGGAAAAGACCCTGATGCTGGGAAAGATTGAGGGCAGGAGAAGAAGGGGATGACAGAGGATGAAATGGTTGGATGGCATCACCTACTCAATGGACGTGAGTTTGAGCAAACTCTAGGAAATAGTGAAGGACAGGGAAGCCTGGCGTGCTGCAGTCCATGGGGTGACAAAGAGTCAGACATGACTGAGCAACCGAACAACAACAAGGCCTCATGTCCAATAGGTGTTCAGTACCCTTAACTATAGGTACTACTGACTCACTAGAGAAGACCCTGATTCTGGGAAAGATTGAAGGCAGGAGGAGAAGGGGACGACAGAGGACGAGATGGTTGGGTGGCATCACTGACTCAATGGACATGAGTCTGAGTAAGCTCCAGGAGTTGCTGATGGACAAGGAGACCCGGCGTGCTGCCATCTGCTGCTGCTGCTAAGTCGCTTCAGTTGTGTCCGACTCTGTGCGACCCCATAAATGGCGGCCCACCAGGCTCCCCCATCCCTGGGATTCTCCAGGCAAGAACATTGGAGTGGGTTGCCATTGCCTTCTCCAATGCATGAAAGTGAAAAGTGAAAGGGAAGTCACTCAGTCATGTCTGACTCTTAGCGACCCCATGGACTGCAGCCTACCAGGCTCCTCCATCCATGGGATTTTCCAGGCAAGAGGACTGGAGTGGGGTGCCATTGCCTTCTCCATGCTGCTGTCTCTGGGATCGCAAACAGTCGGACACGACTGAGCAACTGAACTGAGACTGAAAACCTTAACTATTATTACTTTCAGAATAATGACAGTGTCCCTTTTAATAAGGGACACTTATATGTTATTGAACATATAATTAATGTTAAATAACTGATAATATTCGTCATGACAGCCAACATTTATTAAGCTCTACAATATACTCCAGGCATCGTTTCAAATGCTCTGTGTGTATTAACTCAATCAACTCATCAATCCTCCAAGGAAGAATTGCCCCTATTGTATAGATGAGGAAGCTGAGGCACAGTGTTCAGGTACAAATGATTATGATGAAGATGGCTGTAATCATAGAACACAGGGGCTCTTAAAAGAATGATCAACATTTTCATTATAGAGTACTATGTACCAAGCAGGCACTCAATAATAATATTAGGTTGGCCACAAAAATTCATTCAGGTTTTCTTCCATAACATCTTACAGAAAAAAAAACAAACTTTGTGTCCAACCCAGTAATTATCTTCAGGATTACAACACCTTTCAAGAACTAGGTGCTCTGCAAGTGTATACAACGGGTGATCGATGAACGAGAGATGTCAGTGCAGAGCACGGTACATAGTGGGTCTCAAGTTTGAAGGTTCAGGATTGGGTGGTACCCAAAAGAGACAGGGTCTCTGTGCTGGCCTTACTGTTACTCAGGGTAGAAACTCAGTACTCAGGATTCTATCCCAGCAGTCACTCAGCCCAAGTCCGGAGAAAACAAGGCTCTTAGTTAGAGAAGGCCCTCTGCTCGGTGTGGCTATGCAGAGGCCACAGAGAGTGCCCCAGGTCCACTGTTCAAGCCATGCCTCCGTAGGAACCACATAAACAGAAAGTTGCATACCAGTTGCAGAACAACGCAGGAGCCTGCTGTGCTGCCCAGGTTGTGTACACAGCAGCGCGTGTCTCCGAGGCTGAGGGGGGCCCAGGGAAGTTCTTCACACCTACAGACATATGTCACTGTCATTGAGCACCCACACTGTATGTCAGACATGCCACCAAGACTCACAGAACTCTTTTCCTTGCCAGCCTAGGTTAGTACCCATTTGACAGAGGGGGAAACTAAGGCTCAGAGAGAGAAAGTGACATGCCCAAACCCCAGCAACTGGTAAATAGCAGAGCTGGGATTCCACCCCAGGGCTCAGCCCCTTTCCATCCAAAGTAAAGTTTCTCTCTTAGTACTTATTGAACAGATTCCAGGAGAAAGAGGGGGAAATCACGGCCTTCAGAGTATGTAGAAATTTAGACAAAGCAAAGATGGTATTTAACCCTGGAGGTTTGGGCTGCTCCCAGCACCAATGTTCTGAACAGGGGCGCATTCACCTGAAACTTGCTCTTCCCAGGAAATAGTAAAGGGAGAAATTTCCTGAAAGCCCACCTGTGGTCTCAATTGCCTAATCCACTGGTCCCTGCATCCTTTGGTAACACCGAGTATAGTTGCATGATATTAGAATTCCTTTTGTTTATTTAAAACAATCCAATGTGGCCCTTTTCAAACAGATCATCTGCTAGAATGATGCTATGCTTCTAGAAAATAAATGCATTGTGTTACCACGATGTGTGTTGGAGAGACACACTCATCCTACTCCTAACCCTCACCCCACCCTTATCTTTCCTCATCTCTGAAGCTAACCCTCTAAGCCTTGGCCCACCCCACCCCTCATTCCTGAGGCCCACTTTATCCCTCCCTCTCTCTTTTGTCTGAGCATGACTGCCGCTTGCTCTACGGAGGAAACAGGAGTGGGCAACACCCTCCCCTCCAGTTGCATCCACGTGGTCCTTTTTTAAGTTGAAATATGGGGAGAGACAGAGCCTCTGATGTGTGTTCTGCCCGAATTGGTACCACCATTTTTGGCAAACTCTTTTAACAGCCTCCTGGGCCCCTCCCAACAAGGCAGGAATTTCTCATGAACAATTGAACAAAGCCGGGAACTCAGGGAGAAGGCACAGGACATTCCAAAAGGATTTCTCTCAAGCTCCTAAAGACAACATGTGGGAACGCTGCAGAGAGCACAGAGCCCAGCAAAGAAAAGCATGAAAGGGACGGAAATCTGCCCAGTGGGAAGGGCAGCGCAGGCCGGAGGAGGGAGCAAGGGCCGGGGTCGGGAGGCCTGAGTGGGAGGCCGGCCGCTGCCACTCATGGCCCTGCGCAGGCTACCCCACCTCTCTGGCCTCAGATCTGTGGTCCCTAAGCTCCTGAAGGAAGTGCAAAAAGTAAACCCACAGACGTGCACATATCTGCTCATAGCAACGCTTTATGAATCACGGAGACCTGGTGTCTGTGTGTGTGTTAGTCGCTTAGTCATGTCTGACTCTTGGTGGCCCTGTGGGCTGTAGCCAACCAGGCTCCTCTGTTCATGAAATTCTCCAGGCAAGAATACTGGAGTGGGCTGCCATTTCCTCCTCCAGGGGATCTTCCTGACCCAGGAATCGAACCCTGGTCTCCTGCTTTGCAGGCAGATTCTTTACCATCTGGGCTACCAGGGAGCCCTACAGAGACCCAGAGAGAGCCCAAATATCCAACGACAGGATAGGGTCAGTGAAGGATGCTGAAGCTGAAGCTCCAGTACTCTGGCCACCTCATGCGAAGAGGTGACTCATTGGAAAAGACTCTGATGCTGGGAGGGATTGGGGGCAGGAGGAGAAGGGGACGACCGAGGATGAGATGGCTGGATGGCATCACTGACTCGATGGACGTGAGTCTGAGTGAACTCTGGGAGATGGTGATGGACAGGGAGGCCTGGTGTGCTGCGATTCACGGGGTTGCAAAGAGTCGGACACGACTGAGCGACTGAACTGAACTGAACTGAATGAATGATGGTGTGGTGATGAGACAAGATGTCAAATAATTATTAGAAATATTATGTGCAAAGTCAGTTCAGAGTCGCTGGCCCACAAATTGCTAACAATTACCATCTGCAATGAAGAGCTTGTACCAGATTGTAAATCTATGTGCTGCTCCCAAAACGGACCAAGTATTTCAAGAAAAAAATAGTGTCAGCTGAGCTAAACAAAGTGCTTAACTGACATAGTCGGTTTACACTCTGAGCAAGCTTCTTATCTTGTCTCAGACTGGTAATACACAGTTTGGGACTGGCACCAGTCCACAGAGCCATTTTTAAGTAGCCCTGGTCTTGACTGACACATCGAACTGTGTTTAATGAAAATGTTAAGTGAGAAAAGCAAGACCGGAAATCTTTAGCATATGCCGATCACAGTGGGTGAAAATGCCCATATGTGCAGTGACAAAGGAAGAAAAATGAACATTTATGGAGTTCCAACTTGCAGCCCCCGCACAGACATCTAGAGCTGAAGCAGGGGTGCATGGGCAGGAATGTGAGGGGGTGTATGGAGGCCATAGGAATTCCAGCCTGGCTGGTGGGGTGTGGGGGCTCCAGGGACAAATTCAAATTACAGAGACCATTTATGGTCAGCTCAGGAGCCAGACTCTGGGGCAGTCTCTGCAAGGCGCATTCTGAGAAACACCCGTCTTGTGAGATGTTGAAAGGTTTTTCCAAAAAACACGTGGTTCCATTCTAAAATATGTTGAGGAATGCTGAGTTGAGCAGAGTTGGACAGGAGACTTTCTGGAGGCCTGCTCAGAAACTTTCCTGTGTCGGGTCCCTTGGGGTGGCCATGGTGCAGGAAAGAAAACAGAGTTCCCAAACTTCTTGACCAGGGAACCACCTTTCCAAAGAGCATCTCAGAGGGCCAGTCATCCATGAGGTACAGCGTGGGAACCCTCCTCTGGGCCTGGGCCCCAAGTTGGAAGCTTAGCAAACAAAGCAATTGATAATGATGAAGGGTGGTGGGGAAATAATAGGAAGGAGAAAGAGGGGGTCAAACCCAAGGTGATTTTCAGAAGTCTCACACTTCTGCCTGGGCAGAGCTGAGAACAACCCAGTGGGAAGCAGAAATGGGAAGAGTTCAGAATGCAGGTTCTAGAGTCAAACAGACATAAATCCTGGCTCCATCCTGTACTGACTGTGTGATACAGGCAGGCTGCTCCTTTTCTGGGGCCTCAGTTTCCTTGTTTGCAAAGGGCAGTAATAGAATACCCTCACTTGCCAACAGCCTGGGACTGTGATGCAATGAGATTCAAGGCTGATCAGACTGTGAAGGGAGCTGATCTTTGTCCTGAGCACAACCAGAAAGGGGCATTTATGCCTTGTGCCATGCTTGAACCAACTTGTTCTTTCACTGAGGTGAAAGTTTTCAAGGGCCAGCTCAGCCAGGCACTGTGCCCTTCACAGAGGATACAGTTGGGAACAAGTGGACACCAGATAGTCATGCTCTCTGCCTTCCTTATGTCTGTCTCTTCACTCTTCATATTAGATGGTCTTCCAAGTGATTGCAGTTGTCAGAAATGTTAAGGAGAAGCATGGGGGAGAGAGATTGTGGGAAAGCAGAGCGATCTAGTCTGGGAGGTTGGGGAGGCTTCTACGGTGACATGAGGTTTGAGCAGAAGCCTAAAAGAAAGTTAAGAGCAAAAGAGCAGCAGGGGGAAAGGGGGTGGGTTTTGAGTGAGAGTCACATTTACGAAGGAGAAGGAAGGGCACGTGCAAAGCCCACAGTGGGGGAGGCGAGTGGCTGGAGAGCTGGCCTGGGCCGCATCTTCCCACCTTGCCAGCATCCCTCTGTCTCCATGATCTTTCACTGCCTGCTTAGAACCGTGTCCTCCCCGTCTTCTTCCTCTTCTCCACATCATCTCCTTATCCCCTCTCTTCCATCCTCACTCCCTTTCACACCAATTTCCAGTTCCACATTGTCACCCAGGAACACATCCTTACCCTGCCGGCATCTGCTTTCTGACACGGGCGTTGGGACACGTGTGTGCAGCAGATGTTTACTTTCATGGCTGGGTGAAAGGCACCGCCACTAGGCCAAATGGCGCCTTTGGTCATGCTCGCAAAAGATAGCCGCTCCGGGCAGACCTAGCTCCGCCACAGGCCTCCCTTGGCTGCACACACTTGTTCAGTGAACAACCCGCCCCACCGTCCACAGCAGCCCCGAATGAATAAAGGAATATGGGAAGAGTGAGCAGCTCTGAGGCAGAGAAAAGATTTGGAGTGGGAGAGGAAGCCAGGGGAAGCTGAATTCTGTTGGTTTTGTAGCGACAGACGGATGAACCACGAAGTCTGTACTCCCCCATCAGATTAGAGATCCTCGATCAGACTCCTGTTTTTCAGAAGTGAAATCGTTTGGCTGCTCTCACCTCTCCAGATTCTGGCAGTCTTTCCTTATCTAAGGAACTTTCTGTGAGACTTGAGCTCTTTCCATCCCAGAGAGTGTGGCCAGTGCCCAGAGTTGTGAGGACACACGCAGTGTGATTCTAGGTGCCTCCCCGGCCCAGCTGGCGTCTGCGAGGCCTTGCCTTTGCTCTTCTTCAAAGCCATATGAGGAGATAGCCAGACTGTAGACAAAGCAACTTGAGAACATTTACTAAAGATACCAAGGGCAGCAAAAATAAAACAGAGCCGGCCAAATCCCTCAGTGGGAAGGAGAGGATGCGGAATAAATAGGGGGGTGACCAATCCTCCAGGAGGTGGAGCTACCCTGGAGCTTTCTCGACAGGCCATGTTTCCTGCCCTCTACGTCAGCCCCTTCCTGCCAGTCTAGTCAGCTTTACCATCTCTTTCCCCAGCCTCTTTTAGGAAGCAAGACTTATAGCTGAGATTTAGTCTTGACTGCACATCTACAAAGAGTTACTTGTTCTCCTTTTCCTTTGCTTATGAGCAAATCACCCAAGAAGCCAAGGCTTTGGGACTTAAAGGGCCCGAGGTAGGGAACAGAGATTGAGGCAGCTCACAAAATGGGATTTGTCACGGATGCTGACCCTCCACGGACCAGGCAAGGCCTTGGAAAAATCCTGCCACCGAGGCTGGCCACCCGCCAGCTCTGAAGTCATTGGAGTTTTGTAGCCTTCCTCATCAGACAGGGAGTTCCCAAGTGCAAGGCTGGACTCCCACATCAGACTTTAGAAGCCCTTGGGGGCAGAGGTACACCGGCCTTCAGGCTGAGAGCAACACTGGCTGCAGGGACCGCGCCTCCATCAGATTGGAGCCCCCTGAGGGCAGAGTTGTGTCTCGCTCTTCAGATTGGGAGTTCCCCCAGAAACAGCGGTAAAAGAAATGGTTACTGCTTATTTAGGGCTTACCATGTGCCACAAACTGATATTTTTTCTAAGTATTTAATTGTGTTATTTACTTGGCTGCCCTGGGCCTTAGGCGTGGCCGTGGGGTCTTAACGGTGTCGTGCGGGACCATCTGTTTGCTGCAGTGCGCCGACTCTCTAGTTGTGATGCTCAGGTTCAGTTGCCCTGCAGCATGGGGGATCCTTGTTCCTTGACCAGGGATGGAACCCACATCCCCTGCATTGGAAGGCAGATTCTTAGCCACTGGACCACCAGGCAAGTCCCAGGAAACAGTTCTTTTTAAAAAATAAATATATTAATTCATTTGAATCCTCATAACGGCACTGTGACTCCCAAGGTCTTAACATTATTCTCCTTGTCCAAACGATGGGTTGGAGTCATGGAAAAGTTGAAAACTTTGTTCAAGACTGCACAGCAAGGCGGTACAGACAGGATTCTCCATCAGACTGAGAACAACCTGAGGACAGGGACTGTATCTTCCCTTTTCCCTTCAGCAGATTAGGGGTTCACCAAGCGCCAAGATCTGGGGAAGGAAACGGCAACCCACTCCAGTATTCTTGCCTGGAGAATTCCAGGGACAGAGGAGCCTGGTGGGCTACAGTCTATGGGGTGGCAAGGAGTCGGGCATGACTGAGCGACTAACACACACACACACAAGCACCAAGATCAGGGATCCCTCCTCTGTCCACCTCTACCTTCCTATCTGGACCAGAAACACTTTATTCAGTGCTGTGTCTGGCATCTGGGTTGGGGCCAGGGAGTTGGCCAGACCACTGTGGATGTCCTGTCTGCTCCTTACAGCTCTGAGCTGGTCTCTTGGATACGCCCCACAGGGTGGAGCAGAACCTAGTCTTTTGGAGATGGGCATTTATCTAGGTTGGCAGTGAGAATGCCAATATTTTCTTACCCCTCCCCCAGGTGCCAATCAGGATGCCAGTGTTTTTTCATCTCCTGGATGGAAGGCTGGAAGCCTGCAGGCCCCTATCACAGGGAACACGCCTTCCGGAGCCAGGCCTGGTGCCACCCAGTGAGCTGGACATTTCCTTCTGTCCACAGCTCACCTCGATTCTGGCTGCAAACCCAGCCACGAGTCTCTGGAGCCTAGCAACTCTCATAGGAAACAATGGAAAAGTCAGGTTTATTCTCCTCCCTCTATCATTGCTCAGAATGTTTTCCTCTGTGTGACACACACGCTCACACATCCCAGTTTTCTCTCCACCCATCAGCCTAGGCTGCCCTGGAAATTTTCAGGCAGAGGAGCCCACGGCCTGGGGAGGCCTGGTGTCAGGCCCGTGTGTGCTGTCTGTGGGTCTGTGACATCAGGGACTGCCGTCAGTCCCAAACATCTATGACTGGGGCTTTGGCAGTGTTTGTGTCTGGGCCTGGGCTGGTGTGTCTCTGGCACCAGGGCTATGATTTATGGTGAATCAAAGTTGATCTGTGAGTGACAAGAAAATGGTGTGTCAGGGGAAACTCAGTTTCATATAGAGTGTCCTCTATAAGGCACTGTGGTTAGTGTGTGAGAAAGCATAAAAAACGCAGGTGCTGTGCACCATCTGATGTGGAGAACTGACTCACTGGAAAAGATCCTGATGCTGGGAAGACTGAAGGTGGGAGAAGGGGACGACAGAGGATGAGATGGTTGGATGGCATCAATGACTGGAAGGACATGAGTTTGAGTAAGCTCCAAGAGTTGGTGATGGACAGGGAGGCCTGGGGAGCTGCAGTCCATGGGGTCGCAAAACAGTCGGATACAAGTGAGTGACTGAACTGAACTGAGCACGTGAGAAATGTTGGTCTGCACGTGAACTGTGAGACCTTGAGGGGAACCTGAGCATGAAGATGGCATTTAGCTTCCTACACTGGGATTCGCGTCTGTGCGTGTGTGAAAACACGATTGTGAACGTGAGCAACTGAGAGTGTGAGTTGTGTCCCGTGCATCACCTGTAGAGGTGTGGCTTTTCAGGGGAGAGAAGGATCTTTTGAGTGGGTGAGGACTGTTAGTGCCTGAAAGTTGGGTGACGCAGGTGAGCGTGAGCAAGCGTTCACGGACAGTGGCCGAGAGCGCGTTAGTGCCTGAAGTTGTGAGTGTGCAGGTGACCTCTGGAGGCCACGCTGGCTCCAGCGTGTGTGACCCGTGTAGNNGGAAGGCGCTGGGGTGAGCGCGTGCAGTTTTGGAAGGTGAGCGGAGTCACGTGTGCGGGGCGTGAAAGACGGAGAGAGCGGATGGATTTGGGGGTCCCACGGTCGGTGGGGGCGTGGAGAGGGCGATCCCGTTGGGCAGGGCGCAGGCCCTGGTCCGATC
>SJYF01000623.1:1732790-1757390 GCA_006410515.1 Procapra przewalskii | reverse complement strand
CCCCTCCCCACAGCCTCCCCACCCCAGCCCCCTCCTCCTCCCGTCTCGGTGCCTCCCACCCCTCACTCCTACTTGCTTCTTCCCCCAGTGCCTCCCCAGGTGGTGACCCCTCCCCAGGAGTTGATCCAGGCTTCCCGGGGCCAGACGGTGACCTTCACCTGCGTGGCCATCGGTGTCCCCACCCCTATCATCAACTGGAGGCTCAACTGGGGCCACATCCCCTCGCATCCCAGGTGTGGTTCTGGGTCCTAGCACGGGGCTGGGGCTGGAGGGGAGGTGTGGCCAGCTGTCCCGGCCCGACCCCTGCCTCTTGTCTTGGGGGGGCCCCACCAGGGTGACAGTGGCCAGTGAGGGCGGCCGCGGTGTGCTGACCATCCACGACGTGAAGGAGGCAGACCAGGGCGCCTACACCTGCGAGGCCATGAACGCCCGAGGCATGGTGTTCGGCATTCCCGATGGCGTCCTGGAGCTCATCCCGCAGCGGGGTACGGCCCACCAAGGCAGGCGGGCACCGGGCGCGGGGCGGGAGCCAGGCTTGCCCGCCAGGGACCAGCCGCAGCCCACTCCTGTGCCGCCCCGCAGGTCCCTGCCCTGACGGGCACTTCTATCTGGAGCACAGCGCCTCTTGCCTACCCTGCTTCTGCTTCGGCGTCACCAACGTGTGCCAGAGCAGCCGCCGCTTCTGGGACCAGATCCGGCTGCGCTTTGACCAGCCCAACGACTTCAAGGGTGCGTTGGTGGGCGGGAGATGGGCAGCGGGCTCCCGCAGGCTCAGAGGGCAAACAGTCGGGAAAGCAGCATGTGCTCTGGACAGATGGAGCCAGTCCAGGGAGGCACGCGGGGTTGCTGAAGAAATGCTGAGCCTTGTGGGAAAAGCATTTCAGAGGGAAAACAAGCTCTTTTAGAAGTGACATCTACAGTGATGCCCGTCTGCACTGGTTGATGAAGAGGGCGGGCCGCGGAGTCACAGTCCGGGCTCAGACTCTGACCCTCGCTGCTGTGGGCCCTTGGCCAAGTCACCTACCTAGTGTCTCAGTTTTCTCATCTACAAAACGAGGATAAAACATCACCCACCCAGGTTGTTATAAGGACCTAGTGCGCGTAAGCCACTCAGAATAGTGCTTTGTCCGTGGGAAGTGCCCAGCTCCCTGCTGCCACCCCCAGCATCCGCGCCCTGCAGAATGGAGAGGCACTGGTGACCCGGAGCATGAGCGCCCAGGCTCTGGCCTGTTCTTAGCCTGGAGCTGACTTCGGATGCTCCACTGACTATTGTCTGTGTGACTTTGAGACTCTTGGCTTCTTTGGGCCTGTTTTCCCAAACGTAAATTCAGGCAGCTGGCCTCAGTTCTCTCACACTCTGAGAGGCAGGATGGCATGAGCCTCGACATCAGACAGACCTGGGTTTAGGCACGTTTCCATTATTGCAGAAAGTTCTCTTGGATGGTTAGTGCTGCCCTAGAGATCCGGGAGGATGCTGCAATGCTGCAGAGAGAATTCCTGTGTGTGTGTGTGTGTGTGTGTGTGTGTGTGTGTGTAGGACACAGCTGGACCCAAGGACCCATCATAATAACAGCCACAGTAACAGCTATTGAGTTTTTGAGCATTCCTTTGTGTTCCACTCTGTTTTAAGCATTTTATATTGGTCTGCTCACTTTAGCTTCCTGATAACCCTGTGATGCAAGCCACTGTTGCCCCCATTTTACAGATAGAGAAACTGAGGCCTTTGCTCAGACTCACACACCTGGAGGGTGGTGGAACCAGGACTTGGGCACCCATTCTTCAGTCCAGTGTAGCTTTCTACTGCCCCCTGGGGCTCTTCCAGCCCTGACAGTCCACGGATCTATTGGCAAGCAAAGGCTCTGAGAAGTCCTGCAGCAGAGATTCCTTGACCCTGGGGTTCCCAAATGGTTCCCCACTATTGTTCGGCAGCATTGGCTTTGCCTGGAGAGTGCTTTGGGGAATGCTGCCCCAGGAATTTAATAGGGAGTAAAAAAAAAAAAAACAACAACTTGGCTTTTATTTGACTTTGGGAGAGAGACTGACATGCCCTCTAAGTCATACTTCTCTCAGAATTCTCCATCTCTCTGGACTACACCTGGGTGGCTGTCGCGGGCAGGCACATGCATGGCACTCACCCCTCCCCTGTGCCCCCCAGGCGTGAACGTGACGATGCCCGCGCAGCCCGGCATGCCACCCGTCTCCTCCACCCAGCTGCAGATTGACACTGCTCTGCAGGAGTTCCAGCTGGTCGACCTGTCCCGACGCTTCCTGGCCCACGACTCCTTCTGGGCTCTGCCCGAGCAGTTCCTGGGCAACAAGGTGACGGGGCCACCCTGGGTGGGGAGGGGCCCAGCACCCCGCATCCGTGCTCGGAGCCAGCCTGTACTCCACTCCCTCTAAAGCTGGGGGGGGCGCCCAGTGAGCGCCATGTGCGCCCACGGCTGCCCAGCCCTGATCCGCCCTGTCCCGGCCAGGTGGATTCCTACGGTGGCTCCCTGCGCTTTAGGGTGCGCTATGAGCTGGCGCGTGGCACGCTGGAGCCAGTGCAGCGGCCGGACGTGGTCCTTGTGGGCGCTGGCCTCCGCCTGCTCTCCCGGGGCCACACGCCCACCCAGCCGGGGGTCCCGAACCAGCGCCAGGTCCAGTTCTCTGAGGTTCGTGGGGCCTGCTCCCCCGGGGGTACAGGCTGGGCAGGTGCTGATGCACGACCTCCCCCACACCCGACCTTTATTCCCCCCCAGGAGCACTGGGTGCATGAGTCCGGCCGGCCGGTGCAGCGGGCAGAGCTGCTGCAGGCGCTGCGGAGCCTGGAGGCGGTGCTCATCCGGACGGTGTACGACCACAGGATGGCCAGCGTGGGGCTGAGTGACGTCGCCATGGACACCACCGTCACCTACGCCACCAGCCACGGCCGCGCCCACAGCGTCGAGGAGTGCAGGTGCCTGACCAGCCGGATCAGGGACCACAGAGGCCCTGGCAGAGGTCGGGGAGAAGCCGCCAGGCTTCACGGTCCCTGCAGCCTCCGTCTTGGTTCTGTCCCCACAGATGCCCCATTGGCTATTCCGGCTTGTCCTGTGAGAGCTGTGACGCCCACTTCACCCGGGTGCCCGGGGGGCCCTACCTGGGCACCTGCTCTGGCTGCAACTGCAATGGCCACGCCAGCTCCTGTGACCCTGTGTACGGTCACTGCCTGGTGAGTCATGCCATCGGGCACTGGATGCTGGGGCAAGAGCAGGGTGGGCGGCTCCAGCGCCCGGAAGCTTAGCACAAGCCTCTAGAATGACTGCTGAGGCTGCCACACAAGTTCTCGTGACCTCTGGATGCATTAACAGAAATATTATGTCCAGATAAGGGAGGTGAAAGTCCTACTCTTCACTTTGGTCCAATCAATCACTCCTGGAGAATACGGCATAAAGCATGGCCCTAAGCAGGCCGTTCCTAGCAGGAAGGAGCCTATGAATCTTACATTATTTCTTAGGAATGGTGGAGGGAGCTGGAATTGGGAGCTGAGAGAAGGTTTAAGCGGGAAAACAATTATCTCCCAAGTCCCTGAACAGCTGTCAGGGGTAGAAGGAACCCCCTACGAGGGAGGACGGGCCAGCGGGTGCTGACTGGAAGGAGGATGTGGGTTTAGGTCAACTCAGAGCAGGCATTCGGACCCGTCTGTGGGCCAGGCTGCCGTGCGGGTGATGAACTCCCCGTCAGGACAGAGCTGAAGTTCCCCTGTCTGCAAAGCTGTGGGGTAATTCCTGCATGACCGAGGACACTGATCCAGACAGCCTCAGAGGCCCACGCTCACAGAGCCCCGTCTGGCGCAGTGTGGCCCCACGTCGGGTGGCGGGGACACAGGGCTGCTCCGCCCAACCTGAGCGCCTCCCTCCCCTTCCCCCCAGAACTGCCAGCACAACACGGAGGGACCGCAGTGCAACAAGTGCAAGGCAGGCTTCTTCGGGGACGCCACCAAGGCCACAGCCACTGCCTGCCGGCCCTGCCCTTGCCCGTACATCGACGCCTCCCGCAGGTCAGGCCCGGCTCGGGAGGGGCAGGCGGGCGGGGAGCCTGGGCAGGGGAGTGGGCCCGGGGCATCCTCTGGGCAGGGAGGCGGGAGACCTGGTTTCGGAGGCTCGCCTGGTCGATGAATTGCCCTTGCCCCCTCGACCTCTCTGGGCCTGCCTCCTGCCCCATGCGGCCGGCCCCTCTGTCTCTCTAGTGCCGCGGTGGGGCTGCAGCTCTAGAGGAGATGGGCGTTGGGGCTCCCCTGGCTGGTGGCCAGCGGTCCAGATTATCTGCTTCTTCTGCAGGGGGCCTGAGTGCAAACACTGGCTGGGGAACTGAGAGCCCACATGCCTCAGAGTGGCCAAAATAAATGAAATAACTTGAAAAAAATTTTTAAAAAGGGCTGATGGGCCTCGTGGCCTGCTGTGTCCCTGTGGACAGCGGCCACTCCAGAGCGGGTCTCTGAGCCCTGGCCCAGCCCCTCATTGCAGCCCTGCCCCACATCCTGCCCGCCTCATCCCCACAGGTTCTCAGACACCTGCTTCCTGGACACGGACGGCCAAGCCACGTGTGATGCGTGTGCCCCAGGCTACACAGGCCGCCGCTGTGAGAGGTGAGTGAGAGCCGGTAGGGGCCGAGAGAAGCAGGCCATAGTGGGTGGGGGTTCTGGGAACGCTTGTGACCACCTTCTGTCTCCCCCAGCTGTGCCGCCGGCTACGAGGGCAACCCCATCCAGCCCAACGGGAAGTGCAGGCCCACCAGTGAGTATCGCAC
The DNA here is from genome assembly GCA_006410515.1 of Procapra przewalskii. Lineage (NCBI taxonomy): Eukaryota > Metazoa > Chordata > Mammalia > Artiodactyla > Bovidae > Procapra > Procapra przewalskii. Next base: position 1,752,620 of record SJYF01000623.1, on the reverse strand, counting down.
ACACCGTCCCTGGCACCTTCCCAGGCCTCCCGCCCCCAGGCCCAAGGCCCTGGTCCAGCACAAACTCCCCCTGGTCCTTGGGGTGTGCCCCACATCCCCCTGATTCTGTCCAGATTATGTCCATCTTATTCCCACCTTCCCTGCCAACACCAACTTTGCGTCTCCAGACCAGCAGATTGTGCGCTGTGATGAGCGAGGCAGCACGGGGTCCTCCGGGGAGGCCTGCCTCTGCAAGGTATGTGTGAGCCCCACCCCTCACCCTGGGGGCCCTGGGTGCCAGCCCACAGCTGGGAGGAGGAGGGGGAAGGAGGCTGCATCCTCTCCCTGGCTCCTTGGCCAGTGGGTGGTGGCCTCCACTGCAGGCCGATGGGTCTGGCTAGCTAGACTTCCCCCTCCTGCTGAGAAGTGGCCCAGCATCAGGAAGGAGCAACTGGTTTGTGAGGCAGGTGACCTGGGTTCCAGGCTCAGGTCCATCCTTTGTGTGACCATCGGACCTTTGCTCTGACCATGCTTTCATTCCACCTTGACACGATGGTGTAGCTATTAGCATCACTGAATTGGAGGTGAGGAGATGGGCACTCAGAGGAGGGAAATGGTTTGCCTGAGAGCGGGAGCCTCAGGTGTCTGCAGAACAAAGAAGCAGACAGATTTGGTAATCAAGCACTTTACTCCCATCTTCCATCCCAGAGTGGATCACCAAGCTGGTCACCCATGTCACTATGTCAATCATTTCCCATCCCTGAGCCTCCGTTTCCTTGCGTGAAGCATGGAAATAGCGCATCCCTCTCAAGGGACTTCAAGAAATTAAATGAAGTGCTGGTTGAATAGAAACTAGCGCAGTGCATTAAACAGTCCATTAATAGCAGCAGGAGTTCTTTTAACCAGGACTTCCCAGGTGGCATAGCTGGTAAAGAATCCACCTGCCAGGCAGGAGATCCCGGGTCAATCCGTGGGTCGGGAAGATCCCCTGAGGAAGGAAATGGCAACCCGCTCCAGCGTTCTTGCCTGGGAAATCCCATGGACATAGGAGCCTGGTCGACTACTTACTGTCCATGGGGGTCACAAAAAAGTCAGACACGACTTTAATGACCGAACAACAATTATTTTCACCATGTTGCTATATTTCAAGTCTAAAATTTATTCGTGAGCTCCCTAGCAACCACAGAGAAAAGAGGAAAAGGATTGGTTGTACAAGCTCCATCAGGTGAGAATTCTTATTCACATGGCAGCCAGCCCTCGTAAGCGTGCTCTTTCCAGGGCTCCCCCTGGCCTTGGGTTCTGGTCTTCTGGAATGTGGGTAGATTAGACCGGAAGCTGCAGGGAGCACCTCCCACTCCCCCTCACCCCACCCCCCCGCCTCCCGTGGGCCACCCTGCAGCTCCCAGCTCTGTCCCTGCAGAACAACGTGGTGGGGCGCCTTTGCAACGAGTGTGTGGCTGGTTCTTTCCACCTGAGCGCCCGCAACCCCGACGGCTGCCTCAAGTGCTTCTGCATGGGCGTCAGTCGCCAGTGCACCAGCTCCTCCTGGCGCCGTGCCCAGGTACCTAGGCGAGGAGCGGGGCTGGCCAGATGGGCGGGTCCACCAAGCCCAGGGATGGGTGGACCCAGGGCCAAGTGGCAGGCCACGGCCCCCATCCCAGCCTCTTCTCCCACCTCTACCAGGTGCTGGGGGCCTCCGAGGAGCCCACTCGGTTCAGCCTGACCAACCCCACGGGCACCCACAATACCAGCGAGGGCATCTCGTCGCCCTCGCCCGGGGAACTGGTCTTCTCCTCCTTCCACAGCCTGCCACCTGGGCCCTACTTCTGGAGCCTCCCTCCACGCTTCCTGGGGGACAAGGTGGGCAGGGGTTGCCTGGGGCCTTTGAGGAAGAGGCTGCGGCCCGAGCAGCGGCAGGACCCCAGGATGGGGGCCCCAGCTGAGTGCTTTCCCCCTTGGGTCCCAGGTGACCTCCTATGGCGGAGAGCTGCGCTTTACGGTGACCCAGCGGCCCCAGCCTGGCTCCGGGCCCCTGCGTGGGCAGCCGCTGGTGGTCCTGCAGGGCAATAACATCGTCTTGGAGCATCACGTCTCCCAGGAGCCCAGCTCCGGCCAGCCTAGCACCTTCACCGTGCCCTTCTGGGAGGTGAGCAGCTCTGGTCCCAGGAGACCTCCAAGAGGGCTCCCTGCGCCCCTCACTCAGGGGTGTCCGGATGTCAGGGACTGCAGCCCATAAGCTCTTTCTTTGGCAGCAAGCGTGGCAGCGGCCTGACGGGCAGCCGGCCACGCGGGAGCACCTGCTGATGGCATTAGCGGACATCGACAGCCTCCTGGTCCAGGCATCCCACACGCAGCGGCCAGCTGAGAGCAGGTGTCCGGGGCCAGGGCGGGAGGGCAGGCAGGGGCTGGGGGTGGCTCCAGGCTCAGCGGTGCAACGCGGGGCGCGGACTGCCCGCTCTGCCTCTTTCCAGCTCTGCAGCCTTCCTGTGTCTCGTTTTCTCATCTGTGAAATGTAGATGGCAGGGCCCCCCAGGTGGCCCAGTGGTAAAGAACCTGCCTGCCAATGCAGGGGACGCAGGTTCGATCCCTGGATGGGGAAGATCCCCTGGAGAAGGAAATGGCAACCTGCTCCAGTATCCTTGCCTGGGAAATCCCGTGGACAGAGGAGCCTGGCAGGCTACTGTTCATGGGGTCGCAAAAGAGTAGGACACGACTTGGCAACTAAACAGCAACAAAACGGAGATTATAGTAGTTCCTCTGCCACAGAGCTCGTCTTAGGTGGAGTTCCCAAGGAGCAAAGCCAGAGATGGGGATTTAAGTTATTGGCAAGGAGAACCTGGGAGGAAGGGAGACAGGAGGAAGTGGTCAGCAAGGGAGCGGTTTCAGGTAGAGACCAGCCTGGGTCTCATCACCACAGAGCCCTGCAGAGTCATCCTGCATGAGCCAGAGGGGCATTTGTACCCTGGGCTAGTCTGTCATTGGTGCCCCCAAGGGAGTAGGTTGGTGGGACCGCTCCTGGTGAGGAAGGCTCACTCCCTGAAGAAAGTTGTGGGTATAAGCCCGTCGCCACAGTCCTTGCAGCTGCTGAGGGATGGACACCAGGTAGAGAGAGCTGGCCGGGGCCCCAGCAGCATCGCGGCAGGGCTGGGGGAGGATTAACGGGGTGAGCACATGTGGGACCCCGGGGACTGCACGTGGGTGCGGCGCGACTGCTCATTCACTCCGGGGTCGTGCCGCCCCAGGGTCTCCGGCATCAGCATGGACGTGGCTGTGCCCGAGGACACCGGCCAGGACCCCGCACTGGAGGTGGAGCAGTGCGCCTGCCCGCCTGGGTACCGCGGTCCGTCTTGCCAGGTGAGCCCGGGCCCCACCCGCCTGCCCAGCCAGCCCCCTCCACGGGGGTGCCCCGGCTCCTCCTCCGCCAACTCTCCCTCCTCCCCAAGCCCACCCCGGCCACCGGGTGGTCCCGACCCAGAGCAGACCCTGAGGAAGCCCCTCTGGCTGTGCCCAGGACTGTGACACAGGCTACACGCGCATGCCCAGTGGCCTCTACCTGGGCACCTGCGAACGCTGCAGCTGCCACGGCCACACGGAGGCCTGTGAGCCCGAGACAGGCGCCTGCCAGGTGAGCCCCGCCCTCTTTCCCTCCTGCTCCAGGGGTCTGTGGCCTCAGGGCCCAGCCTCAGCCCCACGGTCTGCCTGCCCCAGGAATGCCAGCACCACACAGAGGGCCCCCAGTGTGAGCAGTGCCAGCCTGGGTACTATGGCGACGCCCGGCGTGGGACACCACACGACTGCCAGCTGTGCCCCTGCCACGGAGCACCCGCTGCCGGCCAGTGCGTCCAGCCCCCGCCTGCACCTGCCCCTTCCTGAAATGTCCAGGGCTCTGCCCCAGATTCCCTTCCTCCCAGGCCCTCCTGAGAGGCAGTGGTTAAACCCTGGCCTTACCGCTTCCTCACTGTGTCACTTTGTATGAGATACACTTCCCTCTCTAGGCCTCAACTTCCTCACCTGTGAAATGGGGATAATGAAGTACCCCCCCATAACCCCCCCAACACACACACACCTTGACCCCTACCACAAGCCTGAGATGAAGCCACGGAACTCTTAGCACAGACCCTGGCACATAGCTGGCTCTCAGGAGGTGTTAATTCAAGTGGCCCCTCCTCCTCACCTCCTGCCCTGGACTTGAAGGAAGAGCTGCTGACCTTCTAACTGGAAATTCGCCTCCTACCTCCGCAGAGCCACCCACACTTGCTTTTTGGACACAGACGGCCACCCCACCTGCGATGCGTGTTCCCCAGGCCACAGCGGGCGTCACTGTGAGAGGTGAGGTGGGCGTGGGCAGAGTGGGGAGTTTGCAGGAGGGGCTGCCCCTGAAAGTGGGCTGGGCCCAGCTCTCCTGAGCGGAAGGGAGCAGAAGCCCCCAACTCTGCCTCACATAAGCCCCCAGGGGACAGTCAGCACCCCCGCCCCCACCCCCGAGAGCCTGAACGTTTCGCCTGGCATTTGAGGCCTCAGAGATCTCAACCTGCAGTTCACCCCCACCTCCCAACACTGCGATCCCCAGTGAGGCCAAAGTCTTCCCAGAAACCCCTCATTCTTGCTGAAAGCCCTGGGTTCGAGGCCTGACCCTGCTGATCTCACTGGTTCCATGGCCTGTGGCCTGTCCCTGCCCCGCCCCTCCACTACTTCTCCATCTGTGCAATGGGTGAGTTAGGCTAATTGGTTTGTCCAGCACTCGGAGATCACTGAGTCCAGGACGGAACCCCAGCACAGCCCAGTGATTCTTCCCTCCACTCACCCAGCACCTTCTCTCACCGCAGGTGTGCACCAGGTTACTACGGCAACCCCAGCCAGGGCCAGCTCTGTCAAAGTGAGTAGGCTTGGGGAGGCTTTGGGGATCTGGCCACCTTGGGCATGGAGCTAGGACAGAGCCTTTGTTCTCCTTCAACATAGGGAATGTGACTTTACCTCTCCGAACCTTGGCTTCCTTATCTGTAAAATGGGGGTCCTAAAAGGCCCACTCACCCCAGAGGGCATCTGTGAATGTGTCCAATGCCTGCACGTGGTGGGTGTTCAGAAGCAAACACTCGTTCGCTCGGGTGGAATGTGATGCCCAGAGGGTGGTGGATGGGGACGCTTCGTGGTAGGTTTGGGGTTCCAGCTGTGGCGGCTTTCCTCCCCCTTAGGAAGCGATGGCCAGTTGCCGGAGCAGATCGGTTGTGGCTGTGACCCCCAGGGCAGTGTCAGCGACCAGTGTGACGCTGCTGGGCAGTGCCAGTGCAAGGTCAGTCCTGACCCTGCCCTCCACGAGGTCCCGGCCCGCGGCCAGGACAGCTGCCGGGCCTTCCCTGCCACCCAGCCTTCGGGGCTGTCCCTGGGCCCCTGCCCCCCTGCTTGGGGCTCGAGGTGTCAGGCAGCATCCGATGGAAGCTGGGGCCTTGGCCTGGGGGCAGCAGGGGCCCCCCTGAACCCCCGGAAACGGCTGGGAAGACTGGCCTCAAAGGCTGCCAGCCGTGCAAGAGACCCATCCAGGCTCCCCGCCCACCTTTCTGTCCGTCCTGCAGGCCCAGGTGGAAGGCCTCACCTGCAGCCAGTGCCGGCCCCACCACTTCCACCTGAGCGCCAGCAACCCGGACGGCTGCCTGCCCTGCTTCTGCATGGGTGTCACCCAGCAGTGCGCCAGCTCCTCCTACACTCGCCAGCTGGTAAGAGCCTGGACGTGCCCTTAGCCCAGGGGGGGCCTGCTGCCTGCCTCTCCTGGCTCATCACTGGTGCCGATCCCTGTTCCCACGCCTCCATCACTGCCCACGTAAGCACAGGTCCCAGTCACCCCGGCCGCTGCTCCTCAGGCCCCCCAGTGCCCCATTATTGCTCAGGTCAGCCCCGATCCCAGCCTTCCCTCCTCCCCCCAGACATGGTCTCCATCCCCCCGTGACTTCTGTCCCAGCCCCGATTTTACCAGGCCCCCATTCTCCACTCCAGGGCCCTCCTGTGCCCCTCCCCCACCCAGGAGCCTCCCTGGGGCCCAGACTGACCTCCCGTCCTTTTTCTGCCTTCAGATCTCCACCCGCTTTGCCCCCGGGGACTTCCAAGGCTTTGCCCTGGTGAACCCGCAGCGGAACAGCCGCTTGACTGGAGGCTTCACCGTGGAGCCCATGCCTGAGGGCACCCAGCTCTCTTTCGGCAACTTCGCCCACCTTGGCCACGAGTCCTTCTACTGGCAGCTCCCGGAGGTGTACCAGGGAGACAAGGTGGGACACGCCGCAGGGCCTGGCAGACCACCCTCCCCGATCGCCAGCTCTGAGCCAAGCCCTGGGCAGCAGGGACGCAGACACGAGCTGGCCTCAGAGCGGTGTGGGCCGGCGGGCAGGCGACGGCCACGTTGTGGCTGCTGCCTTTGGGTGTCAGACAGGTCTCAAACCCAGCCCTGGGCTGCCTGGTGATAAACGTCAGCTCCAGGGCAGTTCGGCGGATGAGAGCTCGTTTCTGGCGCGTAGTAAGTGCTCTCCGGTTAATGATTATTACCTTTCGCACATTTAGTCAACCAGCACGTCCTGGGCGAGGCCCTGGGCAACACAAGGACAAGTGAGACGCGGTTTCAGTCTCATACATTCGCTGTTATGGAATTCGCCCTGTGCTTGATGTCGGGTGTTCTTATCATTGGTCATGTTTTTTGAGCTCTTCTGCTGGGTGCGATCGTGAGCCCTTGTATCGGGCCGGCCAGAAAGCTTGTTTGGTTTTTCTGTAAAATGTTATGGAAAGATGTTTCAGACAGTACAGGTCAAAAGTCACAACTTATGAGCTAAGGACAACTGCTGCCCTTTTGCATTAATGAGGAAACCGGGGTGAGAGGTTAGGGAACTTGCCTGGGCTCCTACAGCCTGAAGATGGCAATGCTGGGATGCAAAGCTCAGAAAAAGTGAAAGTGAAAGTCGCTCAGTTGGGTCCGAGTCTTTGTGACCCCATGGACTATACAGTCGGTGGAATTCTCCAGGCCAGAAAACTGGAGTGGGTAGCCTTTCCCTTCTCCAGGGGATCTTCCCAACCCAGGGATCGAACCCAGGTCTCTCTCACTGCAGGCGAATTCTTTACCAGCTGAGCCACAAGGGAAGCCCAGCCAGCTCAGAGGCCACCCTTAAATACCGCCGTAGTCATAGATGCTCACAGGCTTTGCTCCTCCGGAGTCATGGTCCAGTGCAGAGATGATGGGACGATGGTGAGGGAGGTGCTGTGGGGCTCAGGTTCTTGGGGTGGACTCCAGGGTGGCCTCCTAAATGCGTTCCGTGAGCAGTCCAGGCCACCTGGCTGCACCCAGGGAAAGCGGGTCTTGGTTCAGGTGTCCCCTGCTGGTTGAAGGCAGCGCTAAAGCAGATGTGTCCCCAAGCCCAGTGTCCTAGGAAAGTCAGGGACACTTAGGACGGAGGGTTCTGAGGCTGCTCTGTCCCTCCTGGGAGGCTCACGGATGCCAGACTCCTCCCAGGACTGGTTTCCTGCTAGTCTCTTCTCCCTTCTCTTCCTTTCCTGGCCACGGTGCCTGCCTCCCTGCAGCTCCCAGACCTTGCTCTCTCTCTCTCTCTCTCTCTTTCTCTCTCTCCCCGCTCTCTCTCTCTAATGCCCTGTCCTGGCATTTCCCTGTGCCCCACAGAGGGAGGCATATTTTGCGCGGATGCGACGGGCTCACCAGGTAGGCCTGTGATCTGAGTGGTGTGACCGTGATCTGACCTGGGCATATGGTGTGTTCCTGGACGCCCTCGCCCCGCATGGGGAGACGCCCGGCACCCCAGACACTGGGCGTGCATGGGTCCAGGTGGTGCCCGATGGCCCGGCCCTGTGATGGCAGGGGTGAGAGCTGGGAGGGTGCTTCCCCTGTGTGCTCGGGTCCCAGTGCCGCCGTCTGTGGCCAGAGTGCTGGTTGGTAGGAGGGACACCAGCTGGCGGCCCCTGGCCCCCCGGGCTATCCCAGCATTGCCTCCCAAGCAGCCTCCATCAGCCCTCTGTGTGGACAGCCCTCCTGCGCCTGGAGTGAACATCTGTGTGCTAGCCTGCAGAGGCGCACCTGCATCTTACTCCCCAGCCCGGGTGGGCCTTCCTGGCCGCATGTCCATGGGGAGGGGACGCTCCCCAGGGCTCCAGTTCTGGGGCTCTGGGTGGGGGCTGGGGGGTGGTCCTGAGCTGGCCTGTGCCCTCTGCCCATCAGAACCGCACGTCCCTCTCAGAGGAGCAGTTGCGGGCAGCCATGACCACTGGGAGGATCCCGGGGCCCCCACAGGGCAAGGGCCGGGCACAGCAGCTCTCACAGGTAACTCAAGGCCCACCCGGGGATCGGCTGTGTCTAGGGCCCCGGGGAGGAACCCAGAGAGCAGAGTCCCGAGTAGGAGCCTGGGGCTGAGCGCCTGGCCTTCCCGAGTCACTCTCCCCCAGGCCGGGCCCCAGCCTGATGCCTGGACCACCGCAGTGTCCCTTGAGAGGCACTGCCGAGCTGCGAGTGGCTTGGGCGGGTTACCATGGCCCACCTGGAGCATGAGACCCGGGGAGCCATCTCCCCAGTACACGTGGCCCTGGGCCTGCCTTCAGCCTCTCTAGCCTGGGCTTGGGCGGAGCTGTCTGCCCCACTCTCTTGTAAGGCTACCCACTGTCTGAGCTTCTCCCCATAGCCTGCACCCCTCCCAGCTGGCTGCACCAGCCTCTTGAGGAGCGAAAGGGCAGCAGAGACAGGAGGTGGAGCGTCAGGCGTCCACGTGTGGGAACAGAGGCCACAGGAGTGGGCAGCGGGCGGGCCTGGGGCCCCCCGGGTCCTTTCTGGCCCCCTGCTCCTCTCCTCCGTCCCCCTTCTCCCGGTCCCCCAGGTGGATGAGGCCCAAAGGCGGATGGATGCTGAAATCTGGCAGCTCCTCTCCAGCTTTGCTGCCCAGCCCCCTGCTCCTCCCCAGAGACTCTCGCCCCATCCCCAGCCTGCAGCTGCTCTGCGAGCAGCTCCGCCCTCATCCCCCTCCTCCCCCTCCTCCTCCACCTTCTCTGCTTCTCTGTCTTCTGCAGTGGGCGCCCAGGTACGTGCCAAGTCACCCACCAAGGGACCCCTCCCCCAAGCACCATGTTTTACTAGACTTCAGTTGTCGCTGAACCAGCGTCACAAATTCTGCCCATTTCTGCACCCTACTTGGACAGATATTTATTCCAATTTTTTTTTTCTTTATACCAATCCTGTACCAGCTCATTTATCCTAGTTTTGCATTTTTAAATCCACACCAGAATAGCCACTCAGTTTTAAAAACATTCTCTGGGGTGCCCCGTCAATCATCCTGGGGTCCTCAGGGGACGCAGTGCCAGATATGAGCAGATATCGACCCCAGCCGCGGAGTGTCCAGACCCAGACCGGCGGGGAGCAAGTTGTGCAGAGAGCCGGGCCAGGGCCTCGCCGCGGGGGCGGGGGCGGGGCCTCCCTCCCGGGCCTGTGCCCCCCCTTCGGGCCGCCTCTGCCCTCCTGGCCCCCGCAGCTCCCTCCACTCTCACCGCCTCTCCTTCTGTCCCAGTTCTCTCTCTCCTACGAAGGCTTCCCCCTGCTTCCTGAAAGCCTCTATTATTGGCAGCTGCCCAGAACCTTCCTGGGGAACAAGGTAACAAGGATTTGCGGGGGGTGGGTGGGGTGTCATCAGGTCTTGAAATATCAGAGGGCCCCTTGTCAAGACCTTTCATGACACAGTTGGGTAGACCAAATCCCAGAGCGGAGACCCACACTCAGGCCCAAGTAGTCCTGAGGTTGGACCCAGCGCAGCCCTTACCCTTCAGAGAGAGCCGCAGGGAGCCGCAGGCCCCTCTCTGAACCAGGAGGCAAGACGCGTCTTCTTTGGTCTGCCTCTGCCCTGTCCCCAGATCACTGGCCTAGCTACCGGGGGGCATTTATTCACTCGGGAGCATTAAGTACTTACCACGTGCTGCGTCGTCGTTGCTGTTCAGTCGCTCAGTCATGTCCGACCCTTTGCGACCCCATGGACTGCAGCGAACCAGGCTTCTTCCCTGTCCTCCACCACCTCCCAGAGTTGGCTCAAACTCACGTCCGTTGAGTCGATGATGCCATCCAACCATCTCATCCTCTGTCTTCCCCTTCTCCTCCTGCCTTCAATCTTTCCCAGCATTAGTGAGTCAGTGAGTCAGTTCTTCACGTCAGGTGGCCAGAGTACTGGAGCTTCAGCTTCACCATCAGTCCCTCCGGTGAATATTCGGGACTGATTGCCTTTAGGACTGACCGGTTGGGTCTCCTTGCTGTCCGAGGGTCTCTGTATTGTGTTTGGGCTTCTCCTGCTGCAGAGTAGGGGCTCTAGAGCACGGGCTCAGTAGCTGTGGTCCAGTGGCTCAGTTGCCCCACAGCGCATGGAATCTCTCCAGACCAGGGATCGTCCCCTGCACTGGCAGGCAGACACTTAACCGCTGGACCACCGGGGAAGTTCTAGCATGGCATTTGTATTTGTATTGTTCCAAAAATGATCTAGAGTGCCTTTTAATACAGAAAATAGGCAATAAAATAACATTCAGAGAAGAGGACAAGACAGTTTGGTCCAAGGGGAAATGGAGATAGGAAAAATCTGCTGGCACCGGAGTGGAGCTAGTTCAGGGAGGAGCCAGCTAGCACTGAGGCTGTGGGCTCAGCTGGCTCTGTGCTGAGTGCAGGGTTTTGTGTGGCCTTTATTACTTGATAATCATTCTACCTTTTAACATAGGTATTAATATTATTTTTATTCCCATTTCCATGGGAGGCAAATTGGGCTCAGAGAAATTAAGTGACATGTCCAAGGCTGTTCAAACAGTACAGCTGGACTGGAACCCCCGTATTAGACCACAGAGTCTACGCCCTTAGCTACCCTGCCCTACAGCCTGTAGCTTGATCTTAGACACAGCAGTCAACTTGCTGGCATCCAAAGAAAATGGGAAAGCAGCTGTTTCATGGTTCCCTGGTTATGCCCATAAATTCCTTCCCTCAGCCTGAACTTGTGGAGAATGTCCTCAGGGCCTGTGTAGCCCAGGGCCTGGCATGTCGTCAGTAGGTATTTATTAAATGCTTGCCATCTGAATGAACACAAATGAACAAATGGACTAGGCCTGATGCAGTGTGGTGTTGATCCAAACATCTGCCCTGGAGGCAGAGAGAGAAAGGGAAGTCGTGTGGGGCAGAGCTGGGGTCTTGGCTGCTCACGTGGGAAGCCCCCAGCAGCAAACAGGACTCTTCCAGTTGTGAGCAGTGGGAAGGCCAAGTCTAGTGGGTTTGTCTGCAACAAAGACTCTATCAGCTCATGCAACTACAGAACCCAAGGGTATCTGGTATCAGGCACGGCTGGATCCAGGGACTCATTAGGACTTTATCTTATTTGGCACCATCCTCTAGCTTCCCATCTGACTAGTCAGGGGAGTTTTTCTGTTCCAGCAGAGCGGACTTGCCAGGTTCACGTGTTCATCGGTGATGGAGCAGAGAAGGGAAGTGGTGGAATATGCAAATGGGCCAGGCCTGGCTCAGGTCGCCCCTATAGAGGAGGAGCGGGCGGGCCCCTCAGACCACTCAGCCTGCCTGGAGGACATAGCTTCCTCTGGAGGAAACTAGGACTGCAGTTTGCAAAAATGGGGGACATGGATTCTGAGCAAACAGAAGCCTCCTACCCAGACGGCAAGAGTTCTGCGGGGCTGTCAGCCTCCCCTGCCGCCTCTGCCGTGGCTGAGAACTTATGAGCCTTTTGCAACCTCCCGTGGTGCTCACGGTCATTACCCCTGTCTGCTTTATGAGAAATTCCATTATGGGAAGGGACTTAGAGCTTGTTTGCTAGGATCAAGAGGCCGTGGGAAAGGGGGAACCCTACAAAATAGAATAGAAGCTTCTCAGGGGCACGCTGCCCCCAGGTCTGAGACTGAGGGAACTGATGGGTGTCCAGTCGGCTAGGTGGCTGCTGGCCTCTGGGTGGCTGGGGGGACAGCACAGGTGCAGAAAGGCCTTCCGAGGCTCCGCCCCTCACCTGTCGGGTCACGCGGATCCCAGAGGAGGGCAGGGTCAGGGTGCGACTGCAGGCCTTGCCTCTTGCAGGTGGCGGCGTATGGCGGGAAGCTGCGATACACCCTATCCTACACGGCGGGGGCCCAGGGCAGCCCACTCTCTGACCCTGACGTCCAGATCACGGTGAGCACGGGGCTTCCACGCCAGGGGGGGAAGAAGGGGGCTGCGGAGGCCAGGGGGCATCCTTGATGTTTGTGCCCTTTCAGTCCAGCGCTCCGCTGGCCCGGCACCCACCCCCTGGTTAGGCCCGAGTCCCCACTGCACCACGTGTCTGGACGCTACAGAGGCCGAGGCCCGGCTCCAGGGCCTGTACCTGACTCCTTAGGGCACAGGCTCTTGGGAGATTGGGGAGATGGGAGGCTGGGACTGGGGGAGGTCCTACTGTACCCAAGAGCCCTTTGGTTCCCCTCAATCCTGCTGGTGTCTCCCCAGGGCAACAACATCATGCTGGTAGCCTCCCAGCCAGCGCCGCAGGGCCCGGAGAAGAAGAGCTACGAGGTCGTTTTCCGAGAGGTGAGAGGCACTCGGCCACACCGTGGCCTCCCTCCCTAGCCTGCTTTGGAGCCTGGCTTTGACGCCAGCTTCCCTTGCCTCTTACTCCACCCCAGTCCTGAGCTCACTGCCCTCAGCCAATGCCTAGGAGGCAGGGGTTGGGGGTGGGGGTGCTGCAGGGCCAACCCCTCACCTTCATCTGCTGTCGTCCCCCCCAACCCAGGAATTCTGGCACCGGCCCGACGGGCAGCCAGCCACCCGCGAGCACCTCCTGATGGCACTGGCTGACCTGGACGAGCTCCTGGTCCGGGCCACGTTCTCCTCCATGCCGTTGGCGGCCAGCATCAGCAGGGTCAGCCTTGAGGTCGCCCAGCCCGGCCCCTCTGAGGGACCCCAGGCCCTGGAGGTGGAGGAATGCCGCTGCCCCCCGGGCTATGTCGGCTTGTCCTGCCAGGTGAGCGTGGCCCACCCAGCTGCCTCTGCACCAGCACAGCTGGGTCCGCAAGAGGTCAGCTGGGATTTCCACGGCCTGAGAGCACCATAGGGCTTCCCAGGTGTCACTAGTGGTAAAGAACCCGCCTGCCAAGGCGAGAGAGATGTGAGAGATCCAGGTTCAATCCCTGGGTCGGGAAGATCCCCTGGAGGAGGACACGGCAACCCACTCCAGTATTCTTGCCTGGAAAACCCCATGGACAGAGGAGCCTGACGGGCTATGGTCCATAGGGTCTCAAAGAGTTGAACACAACTGAAGTGACTTAGCACGCACACACGTGATCACCATCATAACTTTAACATGCTCGGCGACAGGGCATATGTTCTTCCCAGCAGCGCTGAGAGAGGTGTAATTGTCCCCTTTTAACAGATTATTTTTAAAAAATGAGGCTCTGAAAGGTGTGTGACTTACCCAGGGGCATGCAGCTACACCCTGCAGAGTTAAGACCTAGCTTGCCCTCTCAGGGTGCTCCCCGGAGACAAGCGGAAACACCCAAAGTTAGCCCAAAGCAGAGCCTGGAGATGCCTCCAAGTGGTGAACAGCATGGATGGGAGTAGGCTTCTAGGCAGGAGGACAGAATACACTGAAGTGTCAGGAGGAATGTGTGGGGACAGAGCCTGCGATGCAGAAGGGCCACCGCTAGGAAGCTGGGGGGTGGGGCGCTTCTTCAGACCTGGAGTAAGGCTTCCCCAGCAGGGGCTACTGCCAAGCTGCAGAGGGGACGCTGGGCTTGGGACTGCGCCCCAGGAAAATTCCTCTGCCCACCATGACTGAGATGGATGGGGCCAGCGGAGAGACAGGGAGCTCGACTGGAACGGAAGGCGCTGGGGAGTGGAAGGGAGGACAGGCGGTTGGAGGGACTCCAAGAACATCTACAGGGCTTGGCTGGAGACTGAACGCGAGGGCAGGGCCTGCGCTGACTGCTCAGCACCCCTGAATCCCCAGGCACAGAGCAGGCAACCGCTTAACACTGGATGAGTGGGTGTGGAAGGGGGCAAAGGGGATCGCGGGAGGGGAGTGGGGAGGGCTGCGATGCCAGGTGGGCACCAGGGAGGTCAGACAGCCAGCTTCCCCAGCCCAAGTCAGGAAGTCCCGGCGAGAAGCCCGTGCCCTGGCAACTTTGTATCTGTGCACGTTTGTCATGGCCACGGGAGCGTTCACATCCAAGGAGATGAGCTTCATGTCCCTTGAAGTTATGAAACAACACTTTTTTTCTTTTCGGTGAAGCAACACTTTTTGAAGGAGAACTCCAGGAGAAGGCAGAATCCTTGGTGCACATTTTCCGCAGTGAAACAAAACAGATTTATAAACATCCCTTTGAAATGGTCGGGGAAGGAGGGCCTGGAGAGATTTCAAAGAAGCGGCAGCGAATAGAAATTCATTGTTCTCAGAACCTCTGATTACTCAGGATGTGTAAAAGCCTCCTCGGTTACAGGAGCGCCGCCTCCTTCACCTATGGGGCAGATGTAAGCAGTCATAATGGTCTTCAAGGAGTCACCCCAACTCCAGGTCTCCTGAGCCCTCCTTTTTCCATGTAGGGGTTGTTTTTCAATAAAGACCCTGCTAGAAGAATTTTTAGGAACTAAGCCCTGGGGCTGGAGAAGGGTTCTGCATTGTTGTCATTCAGTCACTCACTCACTAAGTTGTGTCCAGCTATTTGCGACCCCGCGGACTGCAGCACACCAGGCTTCCTTGTCCTTCACCGTCTCCCGGAGCTTGCTCAGACTTATGTGCATTGAGTCAGTGATGCCATCCAACCATCTCATCCTCTGCCGGCCCCTTCTCCTCCTGCCTCAATCTTTCCCAGCATCAGGGTCTTTTCCAATGAGTCAGTTTTTCGCATCAGGTGGCCAAAGGATTGGAGCTTCAGCTTCAGTACTTCCAATGAACAGTTAGGATTGATTTCCTTTAGGATTAACTGGTTCAATCTCTTGGCTGTCCAAGGGACCCTCAAGAGTCTTCTCCATTAAGGATGAACTATTATTTTAGTATATCCATGACTGGAGATGCCAGAGAGGACGGGTGCGGACACTAGAGCTGGGAGAAGGAGAGGAGGGCCCCTGAGAGGGGCTGCCGGGACAGGGAGCTGGGCCCGGACTCCGCCCTCCAAGAGCCAGTGGGAGCCAAGATGACGGAGGAGAGGCGTTCTGGGTCTACCGGCTGCAGGGGGGACTCCCTTGGAGATGGAGACCAACACTCCCCTCTGCCCCCAGGACTGTGCCCCAGGCTACACGCGCACCGGGAGTGGACTCTACCTCGGCCACTGTGAGCTGTGCGAATGCAATGGCCACTCAGACCTGTGCCACCCGGAGACCGGGGCCTGCTCGGTAAGATGCACGCAGGGCCAGGGCAAGGGGCCGCTTGGCTGGGGCTGGGTGGGGTGTCAGGGCTGGCTGTGGGGTGGGAGGGCTTTGGTGCGTTTAGACGGACGTCCAGGGGCAAAGTCACAGGGCTCGTTCTATGGGGCAAAGTGCCTGGGCCAGCAGGTCTAAGGCATTGAGGGGTTGCAGAGTGGGGTGAACAGAGCTGTGGATTCGCATCCTTCTTTATACAGAAAGCTTTAGAGGAATTCCCCTGGCGGTCCAGTGGTTAGGACTCCGAACTGCTGCTGCGGTGGGCGTGGGCTCAGTCACCGGCCGGGGAACTGCGGCCCTGCAAGCCACGTGGTGCAGCCTCAGAAATCAAGAAAGCGGGAGAGCGCTGGTTCCTGTTATTTCCTATCACCAGTGTGACACATGTTTTCTGTAGAAGAATCAGACTGTAGAGATAACTTAAAAACAAAGTTAAAATTCCCTGAAATCCTACCATCTGGAGGTGATCACTGTCGACATTAGCCTGTGGGGTTCTTTTTTCTGGGCAAATATTTACACAGATTAATATACCTTTCATTTTACAAATAAGCCCAGGATCACTGTGTTTCATGATCAACTTTTTTTCACTTTTGACATCTTTCAATATTTCAATATTTTTTATGCCTGAACTTTTCAGAGTGGTATATATGTGTAGCCCTCCAGGATACGTGGTCAAGGACCAGGTGGTTGTCACAACCACCAACTAAATATCGAATGAGGATTATGCTGCATTAATTCAAAAAAATAGGTCTCTTTGGAAGAAAACATAAAATGCACACACATTTTTAACAATCAACTGCTTATTTCCAAAACTGCCCCCATACACCCAAGTGGGTAATTTCCTGTGATATTACAGGTATTTAGATAGAAAAAATGTAAGAAATGCAATCAGTATCCTTTTTGATAGCGTTTTGGATGGAATTTCCTTTTTTAATTTTCTCGGTTCCTTTTTTCTTGGTGTGTTTCCAGCATTGTGCTTTTAACCCACCGCTGAGATGAATGAAACATCCTGTAGTGAATTCATTGTGCCCCTCCCTGATTATTTCTTTAAGACAAGCTCACGAATGTGGAATTTCCAGATCAAGGGATTACCAGATCGTATGATTTGGGGTAAATTTTGCCAAATAGCGAGTGGCTGACATCCTTGTGCCTTGCAGCAATGCCAGCACAACGCGGCTGGGGAGTTTTGTGAGCAGTGTGCCCCTGGCCACTACGGAGATGCCACGGCCGGAACACCCGAGGACTGCCAGCCCTGCGCCTGCCCGCTGACCAACCCAGAGAACATGTGGGTGCCCTTGCTCAAGGCCTGAGGGAGTGGAGGGCATTGCACTGACTCCTGGGTGAAAGTGGGGGAAACAGGGGAGGGAGTGGGTGTTCCAGAGCCTGAGCTCTGCCTCCTACCGCAGGTTTTCCCGCACCTGTGAAAGCCTGGGAGCTGGAGGGTACCGCTGCACCGCCTGCGAATCTGGCTACACTGGCCAGTACTGTGAGCAGTAAGTTTGCTGTAGGAGGGAGGCGGGGAGCGGGGTGTGGGGTAAACTCCTCGCTGAGAGTCCTGGATGATGTTGCTCAGAAAGGTCTCTACCAGGATCATGTCCCTCCCCTGCCCAAAACCCTGCCAAGATTCCCCGGTGCCCTTGGGACCAGCCCAAGCTCCTTAGGCAGTAGATGTATCATTCACCAGGCGCCATTCCCACTTCTGACGCCCAGCTCCATACCCTAGCTGGGCGTCCCTTCTTAACTTCTTCATGTTCAGTCCTTTAGATGTGCTGTTTTGCTCTTCATGGGTCATTCTCCGTCCACATACTGGCCCCCGCCCCCATCCTGGCTAACTCGTGTTTAGCCTTCAAGGCTCAGCTGTATTCCGTGGTCCAGTGCATTTTTATTGAGACTCTACTGTGTGCCGTGCAGTGAGGAAACGTGTTGGAAACAAAGTGATGAGCAACGCAGATTCAGTCCCAACCCTTACAGAGTCTCCTGCCTGTAATGGGAGACAGGACAGTGGGCAGTCCTGCAGATAAACAGTTACCAGCGGGGATGAGTTCTCTGCTGGCTAACAGTCTGCTCCAAGGGACTAGAACAGCTCAGGAGTCTCGTCCTCTGGGAAGCATCCTAATTCTCAGGGCTGGACGAGTGCCCCTCTCCCACCATCCCCCCAGCCCCCATACGTGTCCCTCACTCTCATTTATACGGTTCCTTAAGAGCCAGGATTTTATCACGTTTGCTGTTGTGTATCCATAACGTTGCTTAGCGTGTGTGCGCGTGTGTGCACACGTGCACGTGCGTGCATGCGTGCATGCACGTGTGTGCGTGTGGGTGTGTGCGTGCATGTGTGTGCGTGCAGTGTGTGTGCGTGTGTGCGTGCATGTGCGTGCATGTGTGTGCGTGGTAGTCACTCAGTCATGTCCAACTCTTTGTGACCCCATGGACATAAATGTTTGTTGAATGAATATTTCCCTGAATCCAACCTGCTGTCCTTTCACCCCACCCCCACCCGACTCCATTTTCTCAGCTCACAGAGGCTCTGTGCTGGGACCTTTTCCGTCTCTGAAAATCCTTCCTGCGCTCTGAGCCTCCTCACCCTGTAGTGGGCAGAGAGCTGGCTCCCCAGGTCGGCCAGGAGGCACTGGGTCCCCTGAGGCCTGGCACAGCCTGTCCTTGTCCCTCCTTACAGGTGTGCCCCGGGATATGTGGGTAATCCCAATGTGCCAGGAGGGCGGTGCCTGCCGCAGGGTAAGTGGGACTGTGGTCTTGGGTCAAAGGTGATGGGCATGGCAGGGGACCCGGGGCGTCTGAGAGATGGTCTGGGGAGCAGGGTGGGGGCAGGTGTGCCAGTCTTTGGGAGGGCAGGGAGATTTGGGACAGTGGTACCTGCTGGGGGCCTCCCGCCTGAGTGGCCTCCCCTGTCCCTCTCCCAGCAGACCAAGCCTCGCTGGTGGTGCAGGTCCATCCAGCTCGGAGCGTAGTGCCCCAAGGCGGCCCCCACTCCCTGCGGTGCCAGGTCAGTGGGAGCCCACCCCACTACTTCTACTGGTCTCGTGAAGATGGGCGGCCCTTGCCCAGCAGCACCCAGCAGCGACATCAAGGTACGCATGGCCCCAGGCCCCTCGGCCACCCCGGTGGAAGGGGAGACATAGGCCTGCGCCTACCCTCCTGAGATCCCGTAGGGACCCGCACGCAGGACTGGGTCGGTGAAGGGCTACATCTGCACTGATGAGCCCCCGCCCCCGCCTTGCCGCCAGGCTCGGAGCTGCACTTCCCCAGCGTCCAGCCCTCGGATGCTGGAGTCTACATCTGCACCTGTCGGAATCTGCATCATGCCAACACCAGCCGGGCAGAGCTGCTGGTCACTGGTGAGTTCCTCGTCCCCTGTCCCCAGCACTGCCTGTCCTGGGCCGGGCTGCACGCTGCAGACCCACCCGCTGGTGCGTCCATCTGCCAGAGGGGGACAGTGGTTTCCTGGGTGAGGACACTGGCCAGAAAGATGGGGAGAGATGATGGCGTCAAGACGGTAGAACCGATACAGGCGGAACTGGCAGGACTTGATGCCGAGAGAGAGAAACGTCTAGGAAGATGCCCGAGGGTCTGGATGCCAGCAGCTGGGCACACAGGGCACCATTTGCCAAGACGAGAGAGGCTCCAACAGCAGAGTTTCTTCATTGGGGCTGCCCCAAAAGCAGAGACTGAGACCAAGATCTGTGTGCGTGTAGTTTATTGGGGAGATGAAGCCGAGAAGAGAGGGCACCCAGGAAAGCGCGTGTCGTCACTGAGCACGTTACACCTACAGCAGGTGTTGCTGAACACAGCTGGCGCAGCGCCCGGGAGCTCCAGAGCAAAGCCAGCTCCTTGGAGTCCCCCCACTGTGCCCCAGCACCCACCCACTGCCCCAGGGCCAAGGGAGCTGGGCTATGCGTGCACCAGCTCCCATCAGTCACTGACTGGGGCCTGTTCCAGGAGCACTGAGGCCACTGCGTTCTGTCCCACCCTGTGGGCAGGCACAGTGACCTGAGAAACCCTCCTGCAAAGAAACGCAGCTGCTGCAGAATTCAGGCAGGCGGGCACAAAAGTGACCGCGCCAGGGCGTGTGCACGGGACCCCGGCAACCCCTGCCACCAGCAGGTCCTGGGGAACCACGAGTTTGGTTTTAGCCCTGTTAAAAGTTTGAGGTGTTTGGGGAAACACTGAGGTGTATACATGAGGTGGGCATTTTGGAGCTGTGAATCTGGAGCTCAGGAAAGAGGCCCTGGGCAGAGAAATGAATTTGGGAACTGTGGGTACAGGGGTAAGGCAGGATGTCACCCAGGACAGAGCCCTGGGGAGCCCCAACTTCAGCTTGTCAGATAGAGGAGAGAGCAAGTGGGCACAGCCCGCAGACAGGAGGAGGCTGGGGAGGGGAGGCTGGGGAGGGGTAGCTGGAAGTCACGGGGAATTGGCTTCCTAGAGAGAGTGGCCCCTCGCCAGAAGCTCCCAGGAGG
>SJYF01000623.1:1717973-1732540 GCA_006410515.1 Procapra przewalskii | reverse complement strand
GAAAATTCCTAACTAGTCATTTCAGTTCTCTCCAGAAGTTGCATTGAAGCCACGGAAGTGGAAGGACTCTGGAGGGTGGAGAAGTTGGGAGGAGGTGTGAAATGGTTGTTTAGGAGGATAGAAACTCATACCAGAGAGAGGAGCCCTGCTGGGGTGAAGTGTGCATTGTTAAGCGCTCATATATGGTCTGTTGATGAAGCGGAGCCAAGGGGAGCTCTGTGGGATGTTCTCTGGCCACAGCCTGATGGGCGCTCGGTGCCCGCGGGGGAGAAAGGAGATGATGGGTTTGAGCCAGGAGGAGGGAGGGAGGTGTCAGGGAGTGGAATGGAAGCTAAGCCAGACTGGGGTGATGGAGAGAGAGAGAGGGAAAGTGGACCCAGGACAGGGCCTGGCCAGCACCCAGCTCCCCGGGGAAACTCCCGCCCCCACAGAGGCTCCCGGCAAACCCATCGCGGTCACGGTGGAGGAGCAACGCAGCCAGAGCGTGCGCCCCGGAGCTGACGTCACCTTCATCTGCACGGCCAAGAGCAAGGTGGGCGGGGCGGGCAGTGGGCTTCGGCGAGGGCCTGTCTCCTGGGGTCTCTGAGCCCCACGCCCATCTCCCTGGCCTCCTCCACCTGCAGTCTCCGGCTTATACGCTGGTGTGGACCCGCCTGCATAATGGGAAACTGCCAAGCCGCGCCATGGATTTCAACGGTATCCTGACCATTCGCGACGTACAGCCCAGTGACGCGGGCACGTACGTGTGCACCGGCTCCAATATGTTCGCCATGGACCAGGGCACCGCCACGCTGCACGTGCAAGGTACCCATTCATGCCCGTGCCTGACCCACCCGACCCTGCCCCTTCCTCCACACTCTCCAGGACCAGTGAGCGTCTCTCCTTTCCGCTGACAGCTTCTGAACTGGAAGTACAGACTCAGAAGAAATGGGGCTGGGGGGTTAGACAAGCAGTATCTCTGCCCTCCTGCCCTCCGTGTTCTGTGGGGAGACACTGAGTCTGGAAACAGTGGACAAACAACTAAGTCACACCGGTGCTGGGATGTGAGTGGAGTGAAAGGAAAGTGAGGCTTGGGGTGGGCCTGAGATGAGAGCTCTTCTACATGGGGTGGTCAGGGACGGCCCCCTGGAGGAACTGACATCTCAGCTGAGACCTGAAGGGAAGAGGTGTTCAGCCATGGAAGAGCTGGCAGCGGAGGCAGCATGTGCAAGGGCCCTGAGGCAGGAGCGTGCTGTTTGAGGGCAGGCGAGGCCAGCATGGAAGGGTGAGTGAGGAACCTGAAGAAGTGGGCAGAGATGCGTGCACTCGGTGAGGCACAGCACGGGATTCAGATGTTTTTGTTCTGAAAGCCACAAACAGGCCATCAGTGGGCAAGTAACAAGATCCCACTGACATTTTTTATTTTTATTTTTTGGCCGTGTGTGCAGCTTGTGGGATCTTAGTTCCCTGACTGGGGATCGAACCCACAGCCTCAGCAGTGAAAGTGCAGAGTCCTAACCCCCGGACCGCCAGGGAAATCTCTCCCACTGACTGACAGTTTAGAGACTCCCTCTGCCTGCTGTGTGGACAAATGGCCCTGAAGGGCTGGAGCGGAAGCAAAGGGAGCAGCAAGGAGGCTGTCGGCGCAGGTCCCGCCCCTCCCTGACCGCACACGCTGTCTCCTTGCTCCTCAGCCTCGGCTGCCCCGTCCGCCCCCGTGGTCTCCATCCACCCACCACAGCTCACGGTGCAGCCAGGCCAGATGGCCGAGTTCCGCTGCAGTGCCACGGGGCACCCCACACCCACCCTTGAGTGGACAGGTGAGGCCATGGCGGGTACAACTGTCAGAGCCTGGCTTTCCTGGATGTGGGGGGGTGCCAGGGGGCGGGACGCTAGGAGGTAGACCTCAACCTCTCGGCGCACGGCGTGGGGGAGCCCAGCAATGCCCATCCCAGCGGGTACTGACCCCACCTCCCCACTGTCAGGGGGCCCTGGTGGCCAGCTCCCTCAGAAAGCCCAGGTGCATCGTGGCATCCTGCGCCTGCCAGCTGTTGAGGCCTCGGATCAAGGCCAGTACCTGTGCCGCGCGCACAGCAGCGCCGGGCAGCACGTGGCCAGGGCCGTGCTCCACGTGCACGGTGAGAGGACCAGGCTGAGTGGGGAGGGTGGGGGCCGCCCTGGCAGCCCTGGGGAGGTGTTCTCACAGAGCTCTGTCTGCAGGGGGCAGCGGGCCCAGGGTCCAGGTGAGCCCAGAGAGGACCCAGGTACACGAAGGCCGCACCGTCAGGCTGTACTGCAGGGCCGCGGGGGTGCCCAGTGCCACCATCACCTGGAGGAAGGAAGGGGGCAGCCTCCCCCCACAGGTGAGGGTACCTGCCCAGCCAGCTCAGCCGAGTCCCAGCACCTGCCCTCTGCCCCTCCCCTTTCCTCCTCCAGTTCCCTCTACTTCCAAGAGGGCGCCCCGCTCAGAATTCCTGCTCCGGGCATCCTGGCAGGGGGCAGCTGTCAGCCTCCTGCTTTGCTGCCTGGGTGCCACCTGGGGCCCCGATCTTGGCTCCGAGCTGGCCTGTGTGCCCCTGCCTGCCCTCCCTCGCCAGCCCGTGCCAGGCTGCCTCTGACCCCTCTTCCTGTGTGGCAGGCCCGCGCGGAGCGCACAGACATTGCCACACTGCTCATCCCTGCCATCACGGCCGCCGACGCCGGCTCCTACCTCTGTGTGGCCACCAGCCCCGCGGGCACTGCCCAGGCCCGGATTCAAGTGGTCGTCCTTCCAGGTGCGGGGCCTCCAGAGGCTGGGAGGAGTCAGGCGCCGGGGCCCCCCCGAGGCTGCCTCACTCCCGCACCAACCCCGTGTCCCATCCTAGGTGCCACCCCCCCACCGGTCAGGATTGAGTCCTCTTCACCCTCTGTGACCGAAGGACAGACCCTGGACCTCAACTGCGTGGTGGCAGGGCTGGCCCACAGCCAGATCACATGGTACAAGCGAGGGGGCAGCCTGCCTCCCCACGCCCAGGTATGAGGGTCCCTGAGCCCTGTGGCGGGAGCCCCGGGCAGTGGTCCATCATGCCCCCAGAGGCTCTCGCACGAGCAGGGCCCGCCCTTATTCCCCTTTCTCAGCAGCCCCCTTTGTGGGGCAATCCCGGGCGGAGCCAGGTGCAGAGGGCGTGGCGACCAGAGCCCCATCCTCGCAAACCTCTGTCCTTACTTGGCCCAGGTGCACGGCTCCCGGCTGCGTCTGCCCCAGGTTTCACCAGCCGATTCTGGAGAATACGTGTGCCGAGTGGAAAACGATTCAGGCCCCAAGGAGGCCTCCATCATCGTCTCTGTCCTTCACAGCCGCCATCCGGGCCCCGGCTACACCCCAGGTGAGGAGTGGAGGGGCTGGGCGAGGGCTGACCCCTCCGGCCTCCCCTGCGTTCCCGAGGATGGCGCCCCGGGGTCTCTTCGGTGCTATCCAGATAGGAAGAGGCGCTCCCGGCAGGCTCCGATCCCCTTCTTCCCCGCGAGGAGAGATGAGGGGTCTGAGGGTGGAGTCAGGTTGACCTGGGTTCAAGTCCCGGCAGTCCTGGTTCAGCCAGCCTTGGACTGGTTACTGTGCCCCTGGGGGCCTCGGGTTCCTCATGTGTGAAATGGGGACAGCACCCCCTAGCACACTGCGCATGCACAGCACACACTCTGAAGAAAGGGCTGGGGAGTGGTCGTCGGCAG
Organism: Procapra przewalskii; assembly: GCA_006410515.1. Taxonomy (NCBI): domain Eukaryota; kingdom Metazoa; phylum Chordata; class Mammalia; order Artiodactyla; family Bovidae; genus Procapra; species Procapra przewalskii. Next base: position 1,728,853 of record SJYF01000623.1, on the reverse strand, counting down.
CCTGTGGCCCGCCCTACCCAGGGTGCTAAAGGACTCTGGTTCCCGGCAAGCCAGAGCAGCTCGTCGTGGGCCAAGGTCTAGGTGGGCAGGCAGATGGGACGGGACTGGTAGGTTGAAGGTCAGAGAGGGGAAAGAAGGGTCCAGCTGGCCCTGCCAGTGTGGTCCTAGCCCCCAGGCCTCCCATCCGTCCTCCCGAGCTCAGGCCTGGTCAGACCCCAGCGCTGCAGGGTAGGGAAGGGGGAGCTCAGGAGCCCTGGCCGCTGACGAGCTCCTCTGCGCCCCAGCTCCAGGCGGTACCCAGCCCATCCGCATTGAGCCCTCCTCCTCTCACGTGGCCGAAGGGCAGACCCTGGATCTGAACTGCGTGGTCCCCGGGCAGGCCCATGCCCAGGTCACATGGTACAAACGTGGCGGCAGCCTCCCCGCCCGGCACCAGGTAAGGCAGCCCACTGCCCCCCGCCGGCCCGGGGCCAGCCTGCAGGGGGTGCTGGACAGAGCGGCTCCAGCCGCCTCCTGACCCTCCCTGGTTGTGTTCAGACCCATGGCTCGCTGCTCCGGCTGCACCAGGTTTCCCCAGCCGACTCGGGAGAGTACGTGTGCCGCGTGGTCCTGGGCTCTGGGCCCCTCGAGACTTCCGTCCTGGTCTCCATCGAGGCCTCCGACGCCGGCACCATCCCCGGTGAGCGGACAGTCAGTGACAGACTGGCAGGGGCCCGAGGGCCTTCCCGAGGGCTCGTGACTCTTGTTGCTGACGTGGAGATCGGGGCTGGGAGGCCCACGCTGGGGCTGGCCATGGGCCCCAGCCCAGGCGGCCTCCGTGTTCCTGAATAACCCGCCATCTTCGCATCACTGTTCCATCTGGCCCACTCACGTGCATTCCCGCCCCTGCCTCTATCCCAGCCTCAGTTATCCTCATCCTTCCCTCCCTCTTCCTCATGCCCCTCTGCAAGCCTGGGCTCTTGCCCCAGCCCCCTCCCCAAGGCTGCTCTGCTGAGGACCTCAAGCCCAGGAGGCCTCTAACTCAACCCACCAGGCCAAGCCGGCTCCAGGGTGGACGGTTCTTGCTATCTCCCCTGGGAGGCATCTATGACCCGCCCCCTCTCCCCGCAGCCCCAGGACCCGTCCCACCCGTCAGGATCGAATCCTCATCCCCCACGGTGGCCGAGGGGCAGACCCTGGACCTGAACTGCGTGGTGGCGGGCCAGGCCCACGCCCCGGTCACGTGGTACAAACGTGGGGGCACCCTCCCGGCCCGGCACCAGGTACCCGGGGGCAGAAAGGTGGGAGGGGGCCAGCCAGGGCTACGCAGCAGAGGGCACGGAGGGAACTGAGCTCAGAGGAACAGGGTACGGGCCCCCCCGGGCTCCGGGAAGCTCCCAACTCACACCCCTGCCCGCATCTGTCCAGGTGCGTGGCTCCCGCTTGTACGTCTTCCAGGCCTCCCCAGCAGACGCAGGCGAGTATGTCTGCAGGGCCAGCAATGGTGTGGAGGCCTCCATCACAGTCACGGTCACCAAGACCCAGGGCGCCAACTTCACCTACCGTGAGTGAGGCCGGCCGGCCTGGGCTTGGAGGGAAAAGGGGGAAAGGCCGGGGCCGCTCCAGAGGCCTGGGCTGACCGAGAGACCGTCTCCTCCCCCAGCTCCTGGTGGCACCCAGCCCATCCGCATTGAGCCCTCTTCCTCCCATGTGGCCGAAGGGCAGACCCTGGATCTGAACTGTGTGGTCCCCGGGCAGGCCCATGCCCGGGTCACGTGGCACAAGCGTGGGGGCAGCCTGCCCGCCCGGCACCAGGTATAGCACTGGAGGATGGACAGGCCGAGAAGGGGATGGGGGGAGGCCCCTGGGGAGTAGAGGTCAGGGGTGGGACAGCAGGAGGCTCCTCTGAGACAGGGAGGCCCTGGACCCCTTTGCACAGGTGTGCAATGCGACACTCAGAACCCAGACGCTCTGACCAGTCAGCCCAAGTGTGAGTGTGACTGCCGCTTCCCCCGCCTACTCGTTTGGGCAAATCACTCAGTCTCTCTGTAGCATATTTTCAGCATCTGTAAAACGGTAATGATCGTACCAAACTTACAGAATTGTCTTAAGGATGAAGTGAACCAATTTGCATGCACAGTGCTCAGAGTTCTGGCTCACTGAAAGTTCTATGAGCTGTTATTACTGTAATGTCATTAGCTGTTAGTGTTGACATATTTCATAGAATTTAGGATGCCGCTGATTGTAAGATGCACTGTAATTTTATGTACCTCTGAGGTTAAAAAAAAAAAAGAAGAGGAAAACCCTGCCATTTGTAACTGTAATTCGCTATTTGATGCATATTGATTTCAGGGGCATTTAAAAGTGTCTAGGGAATTTCCTGGCGGTCCAGTGGTTAGGACTCTGTGTTTCGCTGCCAAGGGCCTGGTTTCAGTCCCTGGTCAGAGAGCTGGGATTCCATAGGCCACACGGTGACACCCCAAAATAGTAATAAAGCAAAAGTAATATGCATGTTACCAGCTCCACCCTTTTTCTCTTTACACATGTCCACAAGTTGATGGAGTGCGGTGGCAGTGTTGGCTCAGTTCCTCATGGCTTCTCCCGGCCACACCTGGTCCTGGGATGAGGCAGCCACTTCTCCACCTCTGAGCAGGATGGAGTTAAAAGTCAGTTCTCAGGCTCAGAGTGAGGCAGGGCTGCAGGTGATCAGTGCGAGGATCCCGAGAGGGCCCCCTCTGACCCCACCTCCATTCCGGCCAGACCCACGGCTCCCTCCTGAGGCTGTACCAGGTGTCTCCGGCCGACTCAGGCGAGTACGTGTGCCGAGTGGTGGGCGGTTCAGTGCCCCTGGAATCCTCTGTCCTGGTCAGGATTGAGCCTGCAGACTCTGTGCCTGGTGAGTGGTGTGGGGGTTCGGGGGGGTAGGCTCCCCACTCCAGCAAAGGCAGGACCCCAGAGACCAGCAGACCCTACCTCCACTCATACCCTCCCCTCCCCGCCTCCCAGCTGGGGATTCACTCTCTGCCCTCTATCCCCAGTGCTGGGGGTCACCCCCCCGGTCCGGATCGAGTCATCCTCCTCACACGTGGCTGAAGGACAGACCCTGGATCTGAACTGTGTGGTCCCCGGGCAGCCCCATGCCCAGGTCACGTGGCACAAGCGTGGGGGCAGCCTGCCCGCCCGGCACCAGGTAGGAGGCGGGGAGCTAAGTGGAGAGGGGGGCCTGAAGGACCCTTGAGACTGAGGAGCTTTGAGTTCGGATATTGCTCTGCCATCTCGCCTGGCCAGTCCTTTGACTTCCCCGAGCCTCAGTGTCCTCATCTGTCAAATGGGCTCACACTGCCTAGCTCACCTGCTCCATAGTGAAAGTGAAAGTGAAAGTTGCTCGGACAAGAGTTGTGTCCGACTCTTTGCGACCCCATGGACTTTGCAGTCCATGGAATTCCTCAGGCCAGAATACTGGAGTGCGTAGCCTTTCCCTTCTCCAGGGGATCTTCCCAACCCAGGGATCGAACCCAGGTCTCCCACACTGCAGGCGGATTCTTTACCAGCTAAGCCACAAAGGAAGCCCGAGAATGCTGGAGTGGGTAACCTATCCCTTCTCCAGTGGATCTTCCCAACCCAGGAATCGAACCGGGGTCTCCTGCATTGCAGGTGGATTCTTTACCAACTCAGCTATTAGGGAATCCACCAGCTCCATCGGACATCCACAAATGCTGATCCTCTACTTCCTCTCACTAGACCCAGTCCCAAAACCCCGTCAAAGGAGCTGAAGCGTCCTGAATGCTGGTTCTCCCCAGAAGAGCTGCCCTCAGGCTCTATCAGGCTGAGTGGGGAGGCTGGGGAAGGGAGGCTGAACTGTGAGCCCCAAGCTCAGCTCTGAACCCACCGGCCTCCCAGGTGCACGGCTCCAGGCTGCGGCTGCCCCAGATGATGCCAGCGGACTCCGGGGAGTACGTGTGCCGCGTGGTCAGCAGCTCAGGCACCCAGGAAGCCTCAGTCCTCGTCACCATCCAGCAGCGCCGCGGCCCCATCCGCTGTGAGTGTCTCAGGGTCACCACAAACAGGCTGGGAGGGGCCGCTCCACCCTCGCTGGCTCCCACACCCTGACTCCCCTCTCTGCCCGCTCCCAGACCAGAACGTGGTGTACCCCGTCCGCATCGAGTCCTCCTCTGACTCCCTGGCCAACGGGCGCACCCTGGACCTCAACTGCCTGGTGGGCAGCCAAGCCCCCCATACCATCACCTGGTACAAGCGTGGAGGCAGCCTCCCCAGCCGGCACCAGGTATGGAGCCAGCGACGGGGGAGGGTCCACGCCGGGGGGGCATGGCCGGCCCCCACGGGCACTGGGGGGAGCTCCACACAGCCCCCTCTGTGCTCATTCAGTCATTCAACACACAGCGAGTGTTCTTGCCGGAGGGGCCCTGGCCAGTGCTGGGGACACAGAGAGGAGTCCCACTGGCCTGCATGAGTCTGTACAGAACATTCTGTGACTCACTTACTCCTGGCCCTTCCCCGAGAACCTGCTCCAGGCCGAGTCCTACTTCTGCCACTGAGAATTCTAAGGGGATGAGACCAGGCGTGCCCTCGGGTAGCTCAAAGACTAAAAGGGCAAGGCAGGTGTGCCATGTGACAGCCCTGTAGGGGGAGTCCCCACGGAGGGCCTCGGCGAGCTTGCTGCGGGGGTGATGGCCGAGAAATAGTGCAAAGGCTGGAGGCACCCTGCAACCCAGCCCAGAAGCTCAGAAAGGTCATTGACGGAGTTCAGGAGACCAGGGTGGGGGCAGGCCCCCCCCACCCCAAAGCAAGGCAGCGAGGCTGCCAGAGTCTGGGAGAGATGGAGGGGCCGCGCCCCAACCCACTGATATCTGCTCCGCCTTAGATCGTGGGCTCCAGGCTTCGGATCCCCGAGGTGACACCCGCAGACTCGGGTGAGTACGTGTGTCACGTCAGTAACGGTGCCGGCTCCCAGGAGACCTCGCTCATCGTCACCATCCAGGGCGGCGACTCCTCCCACGGTGAGCACTGCCGAGGGCAGGGTGTCAGGCGAGTGGGTGCCGGGGGAGGCCGTGAGGTCCTGGCACCGGTCCCTGCCGTCTAACTCCGGCTGTGTGGCCCATTCCTCTCGGTCCCCAGTGCCCAGTGTCTCCCCGCCAATCAGGATCGAGTCCTCGTCCCCCACGGTGGTCGAAGGGCAGACCCTGGATCTGAACTGCGTGGTCGCTGGGCAGCCCCAGGCCACCATCACGTGGTATAAGCGTGGGGGCAGCCTTCCCGCTCGACACCAGGTACGGAGCGGAGCCCGGCCGTGGGGTGGGCAGCTCGGGGACCGCCCCCAGGGCAAGCGGCCCGGAGTGTTAGCTGCTGGTCCTTACTCCTGCTGAGGCAAGACGGAGGGTGGCCTCAGCCGGTCTGATGGAGGAGGCCTGAGCCAGCCGGTGACCCCTCAGCCCCTCAACCCCCTCCATCTCTGCACCCCCAGGCCCACGGCTCCCACCTAAGGCTGCACCAGATGGCCGTGGCCGACTCGGGCGAGTATGTGTGTCGGGCCAACAACAACATTGATGCCCTGGAGGCCTCCGTCGTGGTCTCAGTCTCCCCCGGCACTGGTGGCCCCCCCGGTGAGTCCAGGGAGTGGCCCAGGAAGGGAGCGGGAGGTGCTGGTGCCCGTGTTTCCTGGGGAGGAAGGGCTCTGTAGTCAGGGCACTCAGACGAGGTGGGGGGCTCCCCAGAAAGAAGCCGGGGTTCACATCCTGCCAGCGCCGCTGAGGACCTTGAGGGAGAGACTCCCCTCTCGGCTTCGGTACCCTCGTCAGTGAAGCGGGCATACGGGTCATTTCCGCCTCAGAGAGCTGTCCCGTACAGTGGCCACCAGCCACGCTTGGCTGGTGCAGGAGCTGCACTAGCTGGTAGCTGCCGCTGCCTCAGTGGCTCTAGTGCGTGGTAGGCACTCCCGTCATCGCAGGAAGCCGGTGAATTCTGTGAGGCTGACATGAGTTAATAACGCACAGAAAGCGCTTAGAACAGTGCCTGGCATCCTGCAAGTGCGTAATAAGTGCTAGCTAGCGTCCCTGCCTGCGGGGCAGTGGGAGTTTCTGCAGTTGAGGCTCCCAAACATGACTTAGGACCAAAGCCCCGGCTCTCTCTCTGCACCCCCAGGCCCCGGCGGGACCATGCCCATCAGGATTGAGTCGTCGTCTTCCCACGTGGCTGAGGGGCAGACCCTGGATCTGAACTGCGTGGTCCCTGGCCAGGCCCACGCACAGGTCACGTGGCACAGGCGTGGCGGCAGCCTCCCTGCTCACCACCAGGTGGGGGCGTGAGTGGGGTCAGGACCTAGTTAGGAGGGCTGCTGGGCGTGGCCGCCCCGGCTGGGGGCCTGCCCCTCATACCCCGCCCGGGAAGGAGACGTGGGAGCCCCCCGTGGGACGCGGGGCCTGCCTGGGTCAGGGGCTGAACCCTGGGCCCCAGCCTCCAAGGGTGATCCCCCACGCCGCCTCACTTCTGCTTCTCTCCCGCGTCGTGCCCCCTCAGACCCACGGCTCACGGCTGCGGCTGCACCGGGTGTCCCCGGCCGACTCGGGCGAGTATGTGTGTCGCGTGGCCCTCGGCTCTGGGCCCCTGGAGGCCTCCGTCCTGGTCACCATTGAAGCTTCTGGCTCTGGCACCGTTGTCGTCCCTGGTGAGGATCCCTGCGGTGGGGCTGGGAGGCTGGAGGAGGGAGGAGAGGAAGGGACCAAGGTCGGGAACCAGAGCAAGCAGGTTTTGTCCCCAGGGAGCTGAGAACACGGAGCCAAGAGTCTGGCTCGTGTGGCTGGGGCCCCCAGCACTCTGTCCACACTCTGAAATGTCACACGAGGGACCCCCGTGCGTCCCTTTCCTCATCTGTCAGGTGGGGCTGGTAGAGCTCTTGCAACAGTGACACGGGTTCCTTAAAAGGCTGCAGCTTGCACCCCTGGGGTCAGAGAGGGTGATTTTAAGTGGCACCTGATAAAAATCTTTTATATCGATGGTGGTATACTAGACAAAAAACAGCAACACATCAGACCTGTCATAACTGCACAGAAATCATTGCCTATAATGGGGCTGTGTATTTAAGGGTCATCTTCAGTGACTCACTTAAAGAGGAAAATGGAAAGGAATTAACCACACAGGCAGCATGTGGCTGAAAGAGGACTCATGATAATAGTACCTGAGCTGCTAAGTAATGAACATGATACACGCTTACTAGGTGGCGGGCCCTGGTATAGTCACACATAGGAACTCACTCCACCCTCGCGTGAACGTTTGAGGTTGGTGTGATGGCTCTCTCTGTTTTACAGATGGGGAAACTGACTCATGGAAACGTTTTTTTGGTCTGTTCATCTAGTTTCGTTTTTTTTTAAATAGCTTTCCAAAGGTTCCACAGCTGACAAATGGCAGGGCTGGGTTTTGAACTCAGGCAGTGTGGCCCTAGAATCTGGGTTCTTAGCCACATGGTATGCAAGTCTGGGAAACATTAGTGATTCGTGTGGAGGGCCCCGGCCCTGAGCCCCGGGCGCCGGCGATGATGTGAGCTCAGGAGATGGTGGGCCATCATCTAGAGAATGAGGCGCCTCTGTGCCCCTGGCTAACCCAGCTGCTCCAGGCCTCAGGGGAATGGGAAGGGGGGCAATCAGGACTGTCGTTGCATAGCCTCTGAACACCTGGGCACCCAGGGGCAGGGGCTGAGGGTGCACAGAGCCCCAGGCTCACTGACTTCTTCCTGTGGGCCAGCCCCGGGCGGAACCCCACCCATCCGCATCGAGACCTCCTCCTCCCACGTGGCCGAAGGGCAGACCCTGGATCTGAAATGCGTGGTGCCCGGCCAGGCCCATGCCCAGGTCACCTGGCACAGGCGTGGAGGCAGCCTCCCTGCTCGGCACCAGGTATGGAGTCAGGAGAAAGCAGGGTGCAGGCATCCCCTCCCCGCTCTGCCCCCTGCCCAGGAGGGAAGGTGGCCCCAGCGCTTTCAAGGCTTCAGGAGTCAGGGGGTCAAGGGCAAGCTGAACATGGTTGGGCTAAACCCTTCATATCAAGAGCTGCCCAGAACCTTGGCATGAATTAGGAAAGGACACCTCTTGGACTTCCCCGGTGGTTAAGACTCCAGTGCAGGGGGAATGGGTTCAATCCCTGGCTGGGGAACTAAGATCCAACATGCTGCAGAGTACAGCCAAAATTTTAAAAAACAACAAAAAAAGAAACAGAAGGACACTCTTACTCAAGACACTGCTTTCTCCTGCCAGGAAAAATGTAATAGTAGATATCCTCTGCAGCGTCTAATGTCAGCATGGGGTCGCCTTTGGCAGGAGACCGCCTCCGCAGTGGCCCGTGACGGTTCTGCAGGACGGGTGTCAGGGCTGGGGCAGCTGAAAGCCTTGGCCACCAGTACCCCCTGCCGCCAAGTTCACTCTCCCCACCCTGGCCAGGTCCACGGCCCGCTGCTGAGGCTGAACCACGTGTCCCCCGCCGACTCTGGCGAATACTCCTGCCAAGTGTCCAGCAGCTCAGGCACCCTGGAGGCTTCCGTCCTGGTCACCATCGAGGCTTCCAGCCCAAGTCCCATTCCTGGTGAGCAACAGGAGCCGCGGGTGGTGTGGGGGCGCAGGCTTGGGGCCCCTTCCTGGCCTTGTTCCTCCTGCTCTAGCCCTTGGCTCCAGGAAGATCCCCAGCCACTGGGGACCAAGGTCTCACATGGCACCCTGGCCCCCAGGGGACTGAGACGCTTATTAAGTCATGGCACTCAGCCATGCCAGCTGCTCTGAAGCCAGCGCACCTCCAGGGAGCACCAGCTGGTGCCCACCGCCCCCCGCCTTTGGTGTCTGTCTGCACCCCCAGAGCCTCGGCTTTCTCACCCACCTCCCATTGTGTCCACAGCCCCAGGACTTGCCCAGCCCATCCACATCGAGGCCTCCTCCTCCCATGTGACCGAAGGGCAGACCCTCGATCTGAACTGTGTGGTCCCCGGGCAGGCCCACGCCCAGGTCACGTGGCACAAGCGCGGGGGCAGCCTGCCCGCCCGGCACCAGGTACGGGGGCCCTGGATGGGGAGGAATCCAGAGCTGGCCAGGTTGGACCTGCAGTTACCTTCTGCCTCCCCGACGTTCTCCATACAAACCCCGGCCTGCCTGGGGACCGCAGGGGATCAAATACTTTTGTATTTGGCTCTGCTGCTGAATCATCTCCTGGCTCTGCTGCTGAATCATCTCCTGAGCCAGTTTCCCCCTCTACAAAGGGGATATGTTGGGCTTGTAGGCATCTGTGAACCACCCACAGCTCTGAGCTGTGAGCTGTGAGCTCTTGAGACCCAAGGGAGAACTCTTTACACACTGGCATGGCTGGGCTTGGGGGCTTGCCCTGCCCTGAGTGCTTTGGCATGACAGCCACCGCTCTTTGTTCCGACAGACCCACGGCTCCCGGCTGCGGCTCCACCATGTCTCCCAGTCTGACTCTGGAGAATACGTGTGCCGCGTGGCAGGCGGCTCAGGGTCTGAGCAGGAAGCCTCCTTCACCGTCACTGTTCCACCCAGCGCGGGGTCCTCCTACCGTGAGTGAGGCAAACGCCACAGGCCAGGGAAGGCAGGGAGACCCTGGAACCCACACAGCCCTGCCCAGCCCAGCCCTCTGCCCCCCAGGTCTTAGGAGCCCTGTGATCTCCATCGACCCGCCCAGCAGCACCGTGCAGCAGGGCCAAGATGCCAGCTTCAAGTGCCTCATCCATGACGGGGCAGCCCCCATCAGCCTGGAGTGGAAGACTCGGAACCAGGAGCTGGAGGGTGAGCCGGACCGGGTGCAGGGGGGGCTAGAGATGGGTATAAATGCACGGTGACCACTACTGGAGGCTGGGCGGAGGTGACCTGGCACCAAACTCGCCGTGTGACCCTGGGTAAAGCCCTTCACCCTGGGGTCTGGGTGTTCTGATGTGGATGGGGACAGGGCCGAACTCAGCAGTGTCTCCATCTTCATCGGCCATCTGTGACCTCGTGAGCCGGGTACACCCAGACCGGAGGGGTCGGGGCACCGGGCCCTGGTGAGCCTCCTGGCAGCTCCCAGGCAGGAGGACGCCCTCACTGACCGTACCTTCCCTGATGCCAGACAACGTCCACATCAGCCCCAATGGCTCCATTATCACCATCATGGGCGCCCGGCCCAGCAACCACGGTGCCTACCGCTGCGTGGCCTCCAATGCCTACGGCGTGGCCCAGAGTGTCGTGAACCTCAGCGTGCACGGTGAGGGCCTGCGACCCTGCGGGCTCTGCCTCCCCGTTTCCAGCCCCGATTCCTGCCTCTACCCCTCGCCTCTCTCTTGGGCATTCTCCCTCTCTGAGCCTAAGTCCCTACGTGGGTTCAGTGGGGAGACCAGTGCCCACTGGCAGCTGCTGGCAAGAGGGCTGTGACAGGGCACGTGGCCAGCAGGGCCCCGTGTGTACATCCGCCCTGTCGCTCCTCTGGACAGGGCCCCCTACGGTGTCTGTGCTCCCCGAGGGCCCTGTGCGGGTGAAGCTGGGAAAGGACGTCACCCTGGAGTGTGTCAGTGCTGGGGAGCCCCGCTCTTCTGCTCGCTGGACCCGGATCGGTGCCCCCACCCCCTTGGAGCAGCGGGCACACGGTCTTCTGGACAGCCACACGGTGCTGCAGGTGAGGCCAGGGAGGCCTCATCTCTGGATCTGAGGCCCAGTCAGGGCCCATCCTTGAGCAGATACTTGGAGGAGAGTGTGGTGGGTCACCAGATGGGTGATGAGTTGATGGAGAAGGGGAGGGGGTTAGGCGGATGATGGGTAGATTGGAAGACAGTCAGGAAGAAAGAAGGAAAGTGGAGAAAAGGGAAGGAGGAAAGAACAGATTGAAGGATGGGTGGTGGGGTGGGTAGGTAGGTGGGTGGA
>SJYF01000623.1:1681101-1694342 GCA_006410515.1 Procapra przewalskii | reverse complement strand
TGGCCCAAAAAACAAAACATAAAATAGAAATAATTATTGTAACATACTCAAGAAGAAGAGTCCACATTTGGAAAAAAAAAATCTAAAAAAAAAAGAAAACCCTTCGGATGTGGTTTCAGGATTTCCCAGGTTTTAGAAAGATAATATGATACAACCTCAAAGGGAGTCTGCCACAGCCCTCTGTGATCAAACACATTTTCTAGAGCAGTTGTACAGAACATTTACCCTAAGGAGGACAAATAAAGACAACACACAGACAGCTGTCAGTTCAGCTCAAGGTGTTGCCAGTTAGTTAAACAGCAAATATTGGTTGTCAGACCTTTCCATATTTTGGAGTGGAAGCTAAAGGACTGTGGGCGTGTATGGGTGTGGGTGCAGTGCTTGGGAGAGCGCCTAAAGAGCACTGCAGAAGTTAGTTTGATCTTACGTAAGGAAGGGTGGGAGAGACACAGCTGGGGACCTGCGCAGACAGCAGCCATTCCCTGTTTCTCCTTGCTAAAGAAACTCAGTTCCCCTCAGCTGGTCAGGGAGCAACATGCTAGCCCCTGGTCATTAGCCTAATCCAAGTCTTGTAATCCGAATTCTATTTGCCAGGTTTAGGGGTTGGCATGTGACTTGATTCCAGCCAATGAGATTTAAGGAGAGGCTTGCTGCCGGTTCCTGAGAAAGATTTTCGTCCTTAATTTAACAACAAAATAGGAGGGAGAGCTATGGGATGAGGAGCCCCCTTTTCTTCCTGCTTTTGAAAGTCACTGACTGAGGATGTGATACCTGGAGCTGCAACCGCCATCTTGCAAGGATGAGGCCATGAGAATTACGCAGGAGCCTTGGCACAGCTGAACTGCTGAAAACCATTCTGGTCTCAGCTAAGGCCTCTCTTCTTAAGTGAAATAATAAATGTCCTTATGTTAAACATTCCCTTTAGTTTGGTATCTCTTCCAGCCCCAAACTTCCTCACTGATACAGAATTGTTATGAAGATTAATGAGACAATGTGTAAGTATTCAAACCGTCTCTGATTTTTGTAAGGAGAGAGAGAGAACAGGAGGTGGCTTTTCTGGTGCATGGTAAGGGCACTAGGGGTGCTTGAGGACAGCCAGGATCTGGGTCCTTGGGGAAGAAATTCCCCTTTATGGCCCAGGATGTAGGAGCATCTTCTCATATCTGTGCAGGTCTAGTAAAGCCAGAACCTGTCTTGGAGGCACACGGGACAGGGGGAGTTTCAGAGAGTGAGTGGACGAGCACTTCCTATGTGCAGGGTGCTGTCTGTGTGTCTTGCATGGTTGATCTCACATGGATAATATTAACAGTCCCTTAAGGAGCAAGGCTCTATCGTTCTTCCCATTTTACTGCTGAGGAAATGCAGATGTAGAAATAGTAAGTCAGGACTTCCCTGGTGATCCAGTGGTTAAGACTCTGTGCCTCCAATGCAGGGGGCCACAAGTTTGATCCCTGGTTGGGGAACTAAGATCCCATATGCCATGCAGTGAGGCCAAAAAAAAAAAAAAAGTGATGTCAAGGGTAGAGTGAGTGTGTGAATGCAGGGTCATCTGACTCCAGAGTCCACAGGGTTTCCCAGTGCCAGACCTGAGGGCTGCCCCACCTGCCCCCAGGCCCTTGCTTCTGGGTGACTTGGAGCTCCAGCCACCCAGAGGGATTGGGGTGGATTTGGGGGTGCCAGGCAAGAGCAGACTCAGAGTTTCCCAGTGTCCCCCAACCCAAGGGATCCCAGCCCGTCAGGGTGAATGCTGACTGGGGAAACCGACTCTAAGGATGGTGGGCCTGAGTCTCCTGCCTGCCCAGCCAAGCCCCCGTGGACTCACCAGTGTGCAGAGCTGATGCAGTCAGCGTGGCTGCCCCCAGCAGGAGCAGCCTCTGGAGCAGCTGCGGAGGACAGACTTCCATCCCAGCCGTCCTGTGCCCAGCAGTGGGGCAGACTGGCAGAATCCGCAGCTTGGGGTCTTTGGGGAGACTGCAGTGGAGGGGTTGGCAGGACACAGGGAGCAAGAGGAGGCAAGTACACCAGCTTCTCTGGTCTCTCCAGAGATGTTTGCACTCCCAGTTCCAGACTGTTCTTCAGATCAGGGTTGTGTCTAGGGTTGCCATGGAGATTTGGGGCTGGGGCAGGAGCCTGGGGAGAGAAGGCGGGGAGGATGCCTGCTCATCCCTTGCCAGACAGGAACCAGGAAACTCAGATCCGGTTCAGCCACAGGGGTTCTGGGAGGTGGGTCCCACAGCCTCAGAGAACTGCCACCTTCCTGGAGAAGTTGGCATCTTAGGGCTGAACTTAAGGAGACACCCAGGACACCAAACGGGCCTCTCCGAGGGCCTTAGAGACGCAGCAAGTGGTGAAGGAGCACTGTCCCAGGACTCGGCTCTGTTACAAAGGGCTCCTGCCTCGGGGCCTTTGCCCTTGCTGCTCCTGCAGCGGGACTGCCCCTCCTCCACGTGGTGGTCCGTGGCTGGCTTCTCTGGGTCATCAGATTTCAAGCGCATGTGTCACCTGCTCAGACCACATTTCCCTGACCATTTCTCAGTCTAAATTAGTGCTTTCCCTCCTTGTCACTCAGTCCCATGTCCCTGAATTTATCTCAGTGCTCACTGAAATTGCTTTGGTGGTGGTGGTGGGTGAGTCGCTCAGTCGTGTCCGACTCCGGCAACCCAACGGACCATAGCCCGCCATGCTCCTCTGTCCATGGAATTCTCCAGGCAGAATACTGGAGTGGGCTGCCATTTCCTTCTCCAGGGGATCTTCCTGACTCAGGAATCAAACCCAGGTCTCCTGCATTGCAGGCGGAATCTTTACCGACTGAGCCACAAAAGGAATTACTTTGGTTATTTATATCTATCTTGTTGTATGTATTGTCCATTGACCACCCCCCAACTAAAATTCCATGTCTTATTGTTCTCTGAAGCCCTGGGTCATAACACAATGCCTGGCACAGAGCAAAAATCCAGGAAAAAAGAACTAATATGTGGCATTGAGCAAATGACCTTCTTTTTTTCTGGGTTTTACTTCTTCATGTGTAAAAGGAAGGGCTTGGACCATTTCAGGCTTTTTCAAAAACTATAATTAGTGGAACAGTTTTTTTTTTTTTTAAGGCATCATACATAGAACCTTAATATGTGAAACTGAAACTTTTCAGGTCTCAGTTTCCTGATCTGCGAAATGGAATAATGGTAGATCTAACTTTGCAGGTGTATTGTAAAGGATAAGTAACTTGATACAAGTGGGGGGCTTAGAATAGTGTCTGTCTCTGTAGTGAAGTGCCCAACGCTTGTCAGGCTGGATGACTCCCATCATTATTATCTGAACGGATCTTCTGTGTTTCAAGACGTCCCCAGCTCAGACTTTGAGACACCACCTCAGAGTCTAAGGACGCTATGAGAAGGTTAAAACTGTTGGCCCTGCTGCTCTCTAACGCTCTCCTTCCGAGAACCGACGTTCGGTGTCACCTTGATACCCTGCTGTGTGTGTTGCCAAGGCTAGGCCGTGGGAACGCCTTCGGCAGGAGAGGATCTATCATGAAATGCAAGAGGCTTGTGCATCAGGACATATTACTTGCGTGGGATTATTTCATAATTTCATAAAATTTGCAAAAGTGAGATATTTTAACCACAACCAATTCAGATCACTGTCTCTTTCCACCCCAATCTCCTCCATCACACCTCTCTTCCGATGGCCATGGGCACTTTTGAAATCTGGCTAAAGGAGATGGCTTTGAACTTGGGTTTGCAGAGGGTATAATTAGGAGTTCTGGCTCCTTCCAGGTGTCGTTCTATTGTTTCTGAATGCCCGGAATGCCTTCCAGGAATTTTCCTCATGACCTGTATGCTATCTGTCCCAGTGTTGTGATATGAAGGTGCAGAACCAGAGGTCATGATTGTGCCTGGCCTCGTGGTATGAGGGGGTTGAAGGAGAAATAAGGTTTGAACTGTATAAAGCCAATCTTAAAGCCATATCTTAAATCTCACATATGTAAGAAATTTGATAGACATTATCTCAAGTTTGACAATAATCCTTAAGAGAGTGAATAATCTTACTAATAATAATGAACTGCAAAGTTGAGGAAAAAAGTCTAAATCATCACTAAGTAAAAATTAAAAAAATAATTTTAATCAGTCATGCTAAAGGAAAGACTGAATTATCTTTCTAGTCCTGTCGTGGAAAATCTCATACAGTGTTGTCAGAGAGGGGATAAAAGGATGAGGGACGCAGTGTTATAGAAGGGCGTTAAGCAGCTGATTGATAAAAACATGCTATTGCGTTGACTTTATATTGTCCACAGTATTTGTCAGCTTTTAAACTTTGAAAGATGTTGGGCATGGAAGCAAGCCAGATGTCCATCGACAGATGAGTGGATAAAGAATATGTGGTATATATGTATATATACATATATATATCATGGAAAACTACTCAGCCATTAAAAAAAAAGAACACAACTGAGTCAGTCGTACTGATGTAGATGAACCTACAGCCTATTATACAGTGTGAAGTAAGTCAGAAGGAGAAAAACAAATGTCATATATTAATGCATCAGTATGGAATCTAGAAAAATGGCACAGATGAAAGTATTTGCAGGACAGGAATAGAGGCGCAGATGCAGAGAATGGACGCGTAGACAGAGTGCGGGGGAAGGGGAGGGATGAATCGCGAGAACAGCACTGACATATACCCACCGCCACGAGTGAAACGGACAGCGGGCGGGAAGCTGCTGCCAGCGCAGGGAGCTCAGTTCGGGGCCCTGTGATGACCCGGAGGGCTGGGATGGGCGCGTGGGAGGGAGGCTCAAGAGGGAGAGAAGATATGTGTATTTATGGCTGATCCACATTGTCGTACAGCAAAAACTAACACAATATTGAATAGATGGGGAAACAGTGGAAACAGTGACCAACTTTATTTTTCTGGGCTCCAAAATCACTGCGGATGGTGACTGCAGCCATGAAATTAAAAGACGCTTGCTCCTTGGAAGGAAAGTTATGACCAACCTAGATAGCATATTCAAAAGCAGAGACATCACTTTGCCAACAAAGGTCCATCTAGTCAAGGCTGTGGTTTTCCCAGTGGTCGTGTATGGATGTGAGTTGGACTGTGAAGAAAGCTGAGCACCAAAGAATTGATGTTTTTGAACTGTGGTGTTGGAGAAGACTCTTGAGAGTCCCTTGGACTGCAAGGAGATCCAACCACTCCATCCTAAAAGAGATCAGTCCTGGGTGTTCATTGGAGGAACTGATGTTGAAGCTGAAACTCCAATACTTTGGCCACCTGATATGGAGAGCTGACTCATTTGAAAAGACCCTGATGCTGGGAAAGGTTGAAGGCAGGAGGAAAAGGGGATGACAGAGGATAAGATGGTTGGAGGGCATCACCAACTCAATGGACATGGGTTTGGGTGAACTCCGGGAGTTGGTGATGGACCGGGAGGCCTGCCGTGCTGCGGTTCATGGGGTTGCAAAGAGTCGGACATGACTGAGCAACTGAACTGAACTGAAAAAAAGCTGTAAAGAAAAAAAGAAAACTACATACACACAGACATGCACACAGGTACTGTTATTCAGCCATAAAAAAGAATGAAATAATATAATCTGCAACAACGTGAATGGACCTAGAGATTATCATACTAAGTGAAGTAAACCAGACAAAGAAAGACAAATATTAGGGACTTCCCTGGTGGTCCGGCGGCTAAGACTCCGCACTCCCATTGTAAAAGGCCCAGGTTCAGTCCCTGGTCAGGGAACTTGATCCCACATGCCACAGCTAAGACCTGGCCCAGGCAAATAAAGAAACAACTCTTTTTTAAAAAAAGACAGATATTATATGATGTCACTTATACATGGAAAAACAATACAAATGAACTTATTTACAAAGCAGAAATACTCTCACAGACATAGAAAGCAAACGTGGTTATTAAAGGAGAGGGAGGAAAGGGATAAGTTAGAAGTTTGGGACTGAAATATACACACTACTATGTATACAGATTAAAGAGCCAACAAGGACCTACTGCAAAGCACAGGGAACTATACTCGATATCTTGTGATAACCTGTAATGGAAGAGACGGTTAAAGAAATATATATATATATGTATTTATATAGATGTGCATAACTGAACTGAATCATTTTGCTGTACACCCAAAACTAACACAACATTGTAAGTCAACTATGTTTCAATAAAAACATATGCTCTGTGGCATGCAGAACCTTAGTTCCTACACCAGGGAGCAAATCCGTGTCCCCTGGGTTGGAAGCATCAGTATTAACTGCTGGACTGATAAGGAAGTCCTTCAATAAAAATTTCTTTTTAAGCTGTCAGATTTTGTTGGCTGTGAGTAGAGCGGCAAATAACATTTCATCTTTACTGACTGAGAGCTGGGTTAAAGAAGGCAAAGTATCCAGGTTTAGCCAAGCAGGACCCTGTGGGGCTTTCCAAGAAGAGACCCCCGTCACGTCCTCCACCTGCCTCTTGTCTGTAG
This sequence comes from Procapra przewalskii, assembly GCA_006410515.1. Taxonomy (NCBI): domain Eukaryota; kingdom Metazoa; phylum Chordata; class Mammalia; order Artiodactyla; family Bovidae; genus Procapra; species Procapra przewalskii. Next base: position 1,687,872 of record SJYF01000623.1, on the reverse strand, counting down.
AAAACGTTAACCTCCTGAAACAGAACTGGACCCTGTGGCCCTTGCTCCCCGTGTCCCAGCCTGCCTTTTATCATGAAAAAAAAACTTTAGCCAAAGAATAAGTTTAATCAGAGAAGTGAGAAAATGCAGAAAGAGAGGAAAACAGTCAAAGGAGACCAGATAATAGTAATAATGGAGTCATTAAAAAAATAATAATGCAGTCATTAAGCAAAGTCAAGGATCTTTAGTTCCTCCTCAAGGCCTGTAGACAATATTCTGACCATATCCTGTGAGCTGTTTTATGAATACTGAAATTAACTACATGATGAAGTTAACTACATGATGACTAGTCTGTACCTACAACACCAGTTCAGTTCAGTCGCTCAGTTGTGTCCGACTCTTTGCGACCCCATGAATGCAGCACGCCAGGCCTCCTTGTCCATCACCAGCTCCCAGAGTTCACTCAGACTCACGTCCATTGAGTCAGTAATGCCGTCCGGCCATCTCATCCTCTGTCGTCCCCTTCTCCTCCTGTCCCCAATCCCTCCCAGCATCAGAGTCTTTTCCAATGAGTCAGCTCTTCGCATGAGGTGGCCAAAGTACTGGAGTTTCAGCTTTTAGCATCATTCCTTCCAAAGAAATCCCAGGGCTGATCTCCTTCAGAATGGACTGGTTGGATCTCCTTACAGTCCAAGGGACTCTCAAGGGTCTTCTCCAACACCGCAGTTCAAAAGCATCAGTTCTTCGGCGCTCTGCCTTCTTCACAGTCCAACTCTCATATCCATACATGACCACAGGAAAAACCATAGCCTTGACTAGACGGACCTTAGTCGGGAAAGTAATTGTCTAAAGCTGCCACAATTCTGAGAATTGGCCTCATGGAAACAAACCAGCCCTGGAAATGAAGACTGGTTGTTGTTAAGTCACTCAGTCGTGTCCAACTTTTTTGCAACCCCACATGCACTGCAGCACGCCAGGCTTCCCTGTCCTTCACCATCTCCTGGAGTTTGCTCAAACTTGTGTCCATTGAGTCAGTGATGCCATCCAACAATCTCTGTTACCCTATTCCCCTCCTGCCTTCAATCTTTCCCTGCATCAGGGTTTTTCCAAAGAGTGTCTCTTCACTTTATGTGGCAAAGTACTAGAGCTTCGCTTCAGTTTCAGCATCAGACCTTCCGATGAATAGTGTTGATTTCCTTAGGACTTTCTGGGTGGATCTCCTTACAGTCCAAGAGACTCTCAAAAGTCTTCTCCAACACCACAGTTAGAAAGCATCAGTTCTTCAGTGCTCAGCCTTCTTTATGGTCCAACTTTCACATTCGTACATGACTACTGGGAACCAGAGATTAAACTGCCAACCTCCACTGGATCATAGAAAAAGCAGGAGAGTTCCAGAAAAACATCTACTTCTGCTTCATTGACTACGCTGAAGCCTCTGACTGTCTGGATCACAACTGAAGATTAACTGTACCTAAAACAATCAAGATGACCCTGGTCAGACCACCAGTGACCTACGGCAAGATGACTGTCACAGCTGAGTGTACTATTTCTGCATGTAGCCCTTTCCTTCTGGTTATAAAGGCTCTTACCCTCGATTGTCAGGGGTGGGGGCAGTCGCCTTTAGATAGACGTCTGCTGCATCTGAAACACAGCGAATTTTCCTTTTCACCACCCTGGCCTGTTTTTTGGCTTTTGAGCACCAAGCATCTGGACCCCGCTTTCAGCAACACTCCTAGGCCTTCCCTGAGCTCCAAAGAATAAGTTTAATCAGAGAACTGAGAAAATGCCAAAAGAAAGGAGAACACTCAAGCAAGACAAAATAAGTTTAGTCATTAAACAAAGTCAAGAAACTTACTTCCCGCTCAAGGGGTATAGATAATAGTCTGAGCCATGTTCTTTGAGCTGTTTTTCAGACACTGAAACCTCCACCAGGTGGGAGAAGTTAATTCTATGCTGCCCACAAACTCATAGACCCCAGACCGTTGGAACCAGAAGGCTGATGAAGCTGACTCCTGATTAGGCCTTTGCATACTGGCCACCTGGACTCCTTGCTTGGCATACTACAGTAAGCGACTTCCCCCAATGGTTAAAACTCCGCTCTTCCACTGCAGGAGGCACAGGTTCAAGCCCTGGGTGGGGAACTAAAATCCTGCGGGCCACGTGGAGCAGCCAAAAGTAAACAAGCAAATCAGCAAAGCACTTTCCTTCACTACCATCTAGTGTCAGTAGATTAGCTTTACTGCTCGAGGGCAAGCAGATGGCAAGCTGGGTTCAGCAATGCTGGGGCCTGCCCACAAATACTATTCAATGGGATAGCTGCAAACTTCCATGAAAACCTGGCTCTGTGGATGTTATTGTAACAGACATGCCATTTGGGAAAAGGATGGGCTTCAAGAAGAGAAACTGGCACCTTTTCTGAACTTGCCTATGGGCTGTGTCTACAGACTGGGGACAGGCTGAGCTGTATGCTTGCACAGGACAAGACCTGGGGAGCCCAAAGAGCTGCTTCACCCAGACATTATCCAGAACGGGACGTGTATGGCAGAAGGTGCCTAGTGTCTGGAGGATGTAGAGGGTCTTCTTCTTGCTGTGGTTTAACCTCTGAAAATTGCTCCTCAAATTTTCGTTCATCCTTCAGAACAGGATGGAGAAAGACCTCATTGGTAATGAGAAGAATGAAGATGACTAAGAGTATTTATGCTTCTGTTCACAGCAGCCATGACATGGAGACCACCTAAACGTCCATGAACAGATGGATGGATAAAGATGTGGTGTATGCATACAATGGAGTATTACTCAGCCATAGAAAAGAATGAAAGAATGCCCTCTGCAGCAAGACAGATGGACGTAGAGAGTATCACACTAAGTGAAGGCAGGAAGAAAGAGACAAGCACCGTGGGATATCACTCAACATGTGGGAACCAAAACATGAGGCAAACAAGCTCAGCTTGGAAACAGAGACTCGCAGACATGGAGAACACACTTGCGGCTGCCCACGGGGATGGGGAGAGGAGAAGGATGGGCTGGGGGGTCTGGCGTTAGCAGATGCCAACTACTGCATATAGCATGGACAGACAGGTCCTACTGTAGCGCATGGGGAACCACACTCAATAGCCAGTGATAAGTCTCAATGGAAAAGAATGGGTGTGCGTATATATATACATGCACATCTGAACCACTTTGCTGTAGAGCAGAAACTAACACGACACTGTGAATCAACCGCAAGTCAAGGAAGTAAAATTTAGAAAACTAAAAGCTTATGAACATAGAGTATTTGGGCTGCCTGACACTGGAAATGTCAGCATGAAGAACTTTCTTTCAGAGGAGTGAGGTTTGGTCTAAAGCTCTTTCACCCTAGTTAGCAAAAGATGTGAATGGAACAAGTCTTATGAAAAGGCAAAACTTTTCCTTGGAAGGGTTTTGAGTAGTTGGGGAGTTAGTACCTTTCTCAAAAATGCTAAGCCCACTACAATGCTCTGGGATTTGGGTTTAGAACATTTTATTTTTAGGCTTTAGGGCAGTTCCTGTTTTCCACTGTAGCAGGTAGAAAGGCAGAGAGCATAATCAGAGCATGAAGTCACGTTTCACTGCACACGCAGCTTTGCTATTTAGTCACTCAAGTTCATAACCTCAGCTTTAAAAAATGAAGCAAATGGGGTTTGTAAAACAGTGTTCATCCCACAACAAGATGAAACCTCACAAGACATATAGGAAGGCTTACCACTTGCCTTAAAAATTATAACACACATCTATTATTCAACACATTAATTTTTTCTCACCCTAAATAAATATTTATTTTCAAAACTGGTTTTATAATTTTATATTTTTAAAGAGGGCCCTCAAACTGTTCGTACTTCAAGACCAAAAAAACCTGGCCCTTAAGGAGCTCATAGCCTTCCATGGGCTTCAGATCAAACGAACAAAATTAAAGAAATTCCAACCTTGCCAGGAAAATGAAGTGCCATGGGAAGTCAGGAAAACCTTCCCAGAGCAGGGCACTTATTTTTTAATTCAGCTGTGCTGTGTCTTGGTTGCGGCGCACACGACCTTCCTTGCAGCATGTGGGGTCTCAGCTCTCTGACCGGGGGTCGAACCCAGGGCCCTGCAGTGGGAGCATGGAGGGTTAGCCGCTGGACCACCAGGGAAGTCCCTGAGAAGGGCATTTCTGAATCGGGCCCTAAAGGGCACACAGGCGTTTCCATACAGAAACTGCATTAAATGTAAGAATAGTGCTTCCAGGTTCCTCGACTGGGCTCTGTGCCTGGAGCATGCCTCCCTTTCATGAACTGATGTAGACTTTGTCGTATTTCTAGCAATCACTTCTTAAGTGCTTGCAGCATGCCAGTCACTGGCTGTGAGCTTGTTTCATGCTTTATCACACATTATTGTCACAATGAACCTATAAAGAAGGCACTCTTATGAGCCTCATTTAAGTGATGAGAAATCTGAGTATAGATAATGGTATTAAGTAGCGTTTGCAGGTAAGGGGGGTAAAGTATTTCCCCGGGTCTCATCTCCTAGCTGTGTGACCCTTAAGCAAGTGACCTCACCTCTCTGTGCCTTGGTTTTCTCATCTACAAAATGGGGACAAGACGGTAGTATTCTACTGGATTATCGGGAAGCTTAAATTAAAAGAAGAATGTAAATTCATTTTTAAATGTCTCTGACCTCTTTGTTAGGCATTGGAGATACTTTAGGGAGCAAAAAAAACAAAAACTCTACCCTTAAAGAAGGACAGAGGAGTAAAATATAGGATGTTTTGAATAGTGATAAATATTAAGAAGCAAAAACATAAAGCAAGGCTGGGTGATGTGAAATGTCAGAGAGGTGTTGGAATTTTGATAAGACAGTTCGGGAAGTCCTCACAGAGAAGGGTTTGTTAAGTAAAGATCTGAAGGGAGTACAGCCATGCAGTTCTTTGAAGAATATACTGGGCAGAGGAAATAGCAAGTGCAAAGGCCCTGAGGCAGGAGCATGTCTGGCGCAAGCAACAGCAGTGTGGAAGGAATGCATCACTGGGGAGTGACAGGAAGTAAGGCAGACAGTAGGGCCCTAGAGGTCGTTGTAAGGCCTTTGGCCTTTCCTCTGATGAGAGCCACTGCTCAAGGCCAGATGCTGCAGGACCAGATAGGAGACTATTTTAATAAGTCCAGAAATGATGGTATCCTGGACTAGGATAGTGGTAGCAAGAAGTAGTCAGATTCTGGACATGTTTTGAAGGCACAGCCAGTAGGATTTGTGGAAAGATTGGACTTGGGGTGTGAAGAAAAGAAAGAAGTCAAGGAGGGCACCCTGGAATTTAACCTGAGCATCTGGAAGGAGGGAGTTGGTCGTAAGTGGGATGAGGGGCGGTGGGGTGGGGAGGAGCTAGTTTTGGACACAGTGAAATTGAGATGCTCATTATACGTTCCAGGGGAGAGGAAAAGTGGAGGGCGGATATAATTTGGGGAGGAGTCAGCACTTGGATAATGGTAAAGCCGCAAGACAGGGCATGAGAGCCACAGGGTTACTTCTGGGGAATTCAGCTGGTACCCAAGATGCTGGAGAAAATGCCCGCTAGAGGGCAGTCAACACCAGGAGGAGGATGAAGAAACTTGTGCCCCCTAGGAACTGCCCCTGGAAGGCTGCAGGACACCATTCAGCTTACTGTCTGGGGATGGTGGCGACTCACCAGGAAACCAAACGTTCAGCATCTTAACACTGTGGCTTTGGTCTCTTCACTACATGTTCAGGTTATCTCTTGTGCGCCTGCACGGGTGTGTGCTCTTTGTGTCTGACTCATTGTGACCCGATGGACTGTAGCCCGCCAGGCTCCTCCGCCCATGGAATCTTTCAGGCAAAGAGCACTGGAACAGGTATCTCTAGAGAAGGGCCATTCTCCCACCCAATCACCTTGCCTTTCTTATGCACAGTGAGTCAGGCAGACTGCATCATCTCCAAAGACTCTCTCCCCTCAGACTTTCTTTGAGTCCTGAATATGGGCTATTATTACATCTCATCTGTCACATTTTTATGCAACTTACAGTTTGATAAGCTACTAGTAAGTAACTATTCCTTGATGCCAACTCCAAGCCTGGTGCTTTGAATACCTTTACTCTAGAAAAGCCCTGACGCAGGGATAATTATCTTTTATAGATGAGGAAGCCAAGTCCAGCCAGATTAGAGGCCTTGTTCAAAGTAGCCCCAGAATTTTCCTGGTGGTCCAGTGGCTAAGACTTCTTGCTTTCACTGCAGAGGGCATGGGTCTGATCCATGGTTGGGGAACCACTTGGGGGAAAAAAATAAGAAGAAAAATGTAGCCCCACAAATGAGAGGCAAAGTTACATGCTCGTTTTCCAGGGGCTCCAGACCCCATTCTCCTAACATATCCTTCCACTTTGACCCAAAGTACCAAGTACCTGGTCTTGCACTAGTTGCTGAGTGAAAGAGGTAAAAGACACACATCTCCCCTTAAGTAGCTCAGAGTGAGTAGACACGCAAAACAAAACTGCACTTCAGCATTATTAGAGACTGGGCCACGGAAACAGAAGCAGGACCACAGCCTTCTCTGCTGGAGAGAAGCCAGAGAACAGTAAGATTAACAAGAGTTAATAAAATGAATAAATAATAGTAACTATTAACTACACTATTATTGGGACTTCCCTGGCAGTCCAGGGGTTAAGATTCCATGCTTCCAATGCAGGAGGCATGGGTTCAATCTCTAGTGGGGGAACTAAGATTCCTCCTGTTGCACTGTGCAGAAAAAAAAAAAAAACATATATATATATATATATATATATATATAATTAATGA
>SJYF01000623.1:1662624-1676784 GCA_006410515.1 Procapra przewalskii | reverse complement strand
AGAAACGGTTATGGGGGAGAGCCCCCCGTAGGTGAGAGTACAGGACAGACTCTGGTTTGGGGGTAAGATGCTCGGGAGCAGGGGAAATGCCTGGGACTTGGTCACGCCTTTGCGTATGCCTAAGTCCCCTTCCTCATCACCTTTGCCATGGGCGGAGTTCCTCACGCTGGCTCCCAACACTGTAGCACGCCAAGCTTTCCTATCCATTACCAACTCCCAGAGTTTACTCAAACTCACGTCCATAGAGTTGGTGACACCATCCAATCATCTCATCCTCTGTCGTCCCCTTCTTCTCCTGCCTTCAGTCTTGCCCAGCATCAGAGTCTTTTCCAATGAGTTAGTTCTTCACATCTGGTGGTCAAAGTGTTGGAGTTTCAGCTTCAGCATCAGTCTTTCCAATGAATATTCAGGAATAATTTCCTTTAGGATGAACTGGTTGGATCTCCTTGCAGTCCAAAGGGACTCTCAAGAGTCTTCTCCAACACCACAGTTCAAAAGCATCAATTCTTCGGCGCTCAGGTCTCTTTCTAGTCCAACTCTTACATCCACACATGACTACTGGAAAAACGATAGCTTTGACTGTGTTGGCAAAGTAATGTCTCTGCTTTTTACTATGCTGTCTAGGTTGGTCACAGCTTTTCTTCCACGGAGCAAGCATCTTTAAATTTCATGGCCACAGCCACCATCTGTGGTGATGGTGCCATGAAGTCTATTTGCCATGAAGTGATGGGACTGGATGTCATGATCTTCGGTTTCCTGAATGTTAAGCCAACTTTTCCAGTATCTTCTTTCAGCTTTATCAAGAGGCTCTTTAGTTCTTCTTTGCCTTCTGCCATAAGGGTGGTGTCATCTGCATATCTGAGGTTATGGATATTTCTCCCGGCAGTCTTGATTCCAGCTTGTGCTTCTTCCAGCTCAGCATTTTGCATGAGGTATTTTGCATAGAAGTTAAATAAGCAGGGTGACAGTATACAGCCTTGACATACTCCTTTCCCAGTTTGGAACCAGTCTGTTATTCCATGTCCACTTTATTTCTTCTTGACCTGAATACAGATTTCTCAGGAAGCAGGTAAGGTGGTCTGGTATTCCCATCTCTTTTAGAATTTTCCACAGTTTGTTGTGATCCACATAGTCAAAGACTTTGGTGTAATCAGTAAACCAGATGTTTTCCTGGAACTCTCTTGCTTTTTCAAAGATCTATGGATGTTGGCAATTTGATCTCTGGTTCCTCTGCCTTTTCTAAATCCAGACTGAACATCTGGAAGTTCATAGTTCACGTAGTGTTGAAGCCTGGCTTGGAGAATTTTGAGCATTACTTGGCTAGCATGTGAAATGAGTGCAATTGTGCAGTAGTTTGAACATATTTTGGCATTGCCTTTCTTTGAGATTGGAATGAAAACTGACTTTTTCTAGTCCTGTGGCCACTGCTGAGTTTTCCAAATTTGCTGGCATATTGAGTGCAGCACTTTCACAGCATCATCTTTTAGGATTTGAAATAACTCAACGGGAATTCCATCACCTCCACTAGCTTTGTTCGTAGTGATGCTTCTTAATGCCCACTTGACTTCCCATTCCAGGGTGTCTGGCTCTAGGTGAGTTATATGCTATCACACTCTAGGTGTGATAATGAAACCATCATGGTTATCTGGGTCGTGAAGATCTTTTTGTATAGTTCTGTATATTCTTACCACTTCTTAATATCTTCTGCTAGGTCCATACCATTTCTGTCCTTTATTGAGTCCATCTTTGCATGAACTGTTCCCTTGGTATCTCTCATTTCTTGAAGAGATCTGTCTTTCCCATTCTATTGTTTTCCTCTATTTCTTTGCATTGATCACTGGGGAAGGCTTTCTTCTCTCTTTGCTATTCTTTGGAACTCTGCATTCAAACGAGCATATCTTTGCTGTTCTCCTTTGCCTTTAGCTTTCTTCTCTTCTCAGCTAAGGGTACATGCATGTTCATGAAGGGGCTTGAGCAGAGGAGAATTCAGCATAGAACTGGGGTACAGGTTGACAGAGTCCAACCTCAGTTGATTCAAGTCAGCAAAGGTCAGCATCATCACTCCTTAGGTTCTGGGATCTCAGCATGTAGCTACTGTCCTCCATCTGGGTGGGGGCCTTAGTTCTAGCAAAACCCGATTATATATATCCCTTGAGGAGGAACTAGGACTCTCTTCATTGCTAAACTATTGATCTTTCTTGACTGCTTTTCCTGTGCTCCCGCTTTCCCTCAATTTCCTTACAATTATTAATTAGTGGGCTGGAAGAAGCACAAGCTGGAATCAAGATTGCCGGGAGAAATATCAATAACCTCAGATATGCAGAGGACACCACGCTTATGGCAGAAAGTGAGGAAGAACTAAAGAGGCTCTTGATGAAAGTGAAAGAGGAGAGTGAAAAAGTTGGCTTAAAGCTCAACATTCAGAAAACTAAGATTATATTATCTGGTCCCATCACTTCATGGCAAACAGATGGAGAAACAGTGGAAACATTACAGAATTTATGTTCTTGGACTCCAAAATCACTGCAGATGCTGACTGCCGCCATGAAATAAAAAGATGCTTACTCCTTGGAAGAAAAGTTGTGACCAACCTAGACAGTATATTAAAAAGTAGAGACATTACTTTGTCAACAAAGCTCTGTCTAGTCAAGGCTATGGTTTTTCCAGTAGTCATGTATGGATGTGAGGGATGGACTATAAAGAAAGCTGAGCGCTGAAGAACTGGTGCTTTTGAACTGTGGTGTTGGAGAAGACTCTTGAGAGTCCCTTGGACTGCAAGGAGATCCAACCAGTCCATCCTAAAGGAAATCAGTCCTGAATGTTCATTGGAAGGACTGATGCTGAAGCTGAAACTCTAGTACTTTGGAAGATGATGAAGTCATCAGCTCTTCTGATGTAAAGAGCTGACTCATTTGAAAAGACCCTGATGCTGGGAAAGATTGAGGGCAGGAGGAGAAGAGGACGACAGAGGATGAGATGGTTGGATGGCAGCACTCCATGGACATAGGTTTGAGTAAAGTCCGGGTGTTGGTGATGGACAGGGAGGCCTGGCGTGCTGCAGTCCATGGGGTTGCAGAGTCAGACACGACTGAGCAACGGAACTGACTGACTGACTAATTACTGAGACCCACTCAAGAGCAAGCATTGTGGTCAGGTTTAGATCACAAAACGGCTTAGCCTAAAACGTTTTCACTTATATCAAGGAAGCCACGCTGGTCCTCTTTCTCTGGGAACCCCCTACCCTCTCTGCTGTACAACAGGAGACAAAGTCAAGAGAATATAGGTCTGTGGTGTCTGCCATGGCAGCCACTCACCACATGTGGCTTTTGAGAATGTAAACGTGGCAAGTTTCAGCTGAGATAAGTAAGTGTAAAATGCACACCAAATCTCCAACATGTAGTGTGGAGAGAATATCACATTAAAGGTTTTAAAAGATTGATTTCATGTGGAAATGTGAGCATTTTGGCTGTATTGGGGCTTCCCTGGTGGCTCAGAGGTTAAACGTCTGCCTGCAATGTGGGAGTCCTGGGTTCAATCCCTGGGTCGGGAAGATCCCCTGGAGAAGGAAATGGCAACCCACTCCAGTATTCTTGCCTGGAGAATCCCATGGATGGAGGGGCCTGGTGGGCTACAGTCCATGGGGTCGCAAAGAGTCGGACACGACTGAGTGACTTCATTCACTTCACTTTGGTTGTATTGGGTTAAATATATTATTAAAATTAATTTCACTTGTTTCTTTTTACTTTTTTAGATGTGGCTACTAGGAAATTTAAAACTGCATATGTGACTCATTTATATTTGACAGTGTTGGGGTAATTATTTTAATAATTTTGTGGAGGGAGCCAAGAAATTAGAAGGAAAATTAAGAGGAATTTAACATAGCTGACCATTCCCATCTTCTTGAAACTTTCCTTCCTAAGCTTGAGGTATTCAATTCCTCTGATTCTCCTAATATATAACAATTGTTCTTCTGGACCTTCTTCCTAGGGTCCTCCCCGTTCCCAAAACATCACATGAAAGAGAAGCCCTGTGGCTGTGCAGGGGAAGAAAGCTCCGGATAAGAGCAGCAGGAGTCCGCTTGTGCAGTTCTGGAGCTAGGAGGGAGTGCTGTTGGAACAAAGCTGCAGGAAGGGACAGTGGTAGGAAAGGAGCTCCGGGCAATACGGGGCAGGAGGCCCTTTGTCACTGACGCTGAATGAAGTGGTAAGTTTTTGGAGGTTTTTGAACAGAGGAGTGTTCATCTGGTTTCCATGCTAAGCCAAGATAAGACGATAAAGAGGTGTTGGGGAGGAGAAAATTTCCACCCCCCACCCCATCTTGAGTTCTTCTGGCTGGACTACTAATAAAATTGACACAAGACAGTTTAAAAAGATAAAAAGAAACCAATTTGAATTTATGTGTGCGTGGGAGTACCGTAGAAACGGGACCTAAGAAATGGCCGAAGCAGGCATGTTTTAGTTTTCAGACAAAGAAATAAGACATTTGTAAGAAACTGACAGGATGAAGACACTAAGGGTGTGGACGTCCGATCAGTGAAGAGTCTAAGCAGAGAGTGGGGACCTCCTGGCGACCCAGTGGCAGACAGTCTGCCTTGCGATGCAGGGAACACAGGTTTGCTCCCGGGTCTGAGAAGACTTAACACGCCACAGGGCAACTAAGTCCAAGCACCACAACGGCTGAGCCCACGTGCCCTGGAGCCAGCGCTCTGAAAGAAGAGAAGCCACCTCAAGAGGCACACGCAAGGCAACTAGAGAAAGCCCACGCACAGGAGGAAGCCCCAGGACAGCTAGCGATGAAACACGATAAATAAATGCGCAGCTTGGGCTTGGGGCAGTAGATTAAAGAACTGAGAAGCGGAGACATCCCTTTGCTGACAAAGGTCTATATAGTGAAGCTATGTTTTCTCCCAGTAGTCATGTATGGATGTGAGAGTTGGACCACAAGGAAGGCTGAGCACCAAAGAACTGATGCCTTTGAATTGTGCTGGAGAAGACTTCTGAGAGTCCCTTGGACAGTAAGGAGATCAAACCAGTCAATCCTAAAGGAAATCAACTCTGTATATTCACTGGAAGGACTGATGCTGAAGCTCCAATACTTTGGTCACCTGATGTGAAGAGCCGACTCGCTGGAAAAGACCCTGATGCTGGGAAAGACTGAGGGCAGGAGAAGGGGATGACAGAGGAGGAGATGGTTGGATGGCAGCACTCCATGGACATTAGTTTGAGTAAACTCCGGGAGTTGGCGATGGACAGGGAGGCCTGGCGTGCTGCAGTCCATGGGGTCATAGAAAGTTGGACACGACTGAGCGACTGAACAACAGCTGGTATTTAAAGCCATGAGATCAGATCACCCAGGGAGTAACTATAGTTCGAGAAGAGGTCCAAGCACAACCCTAGGCCGCTCAGGATTGCAGGTTAGAGAGACAAGAAAGCGTCAGCCAAGGGCCCTGAGAAAGAATGGCCAGTGCGTGACAGAAAAGCCAGAAAAACCGAGAAGGACCCTGTGGGGCTGCTGCTGCTGCTGCCAAGTCGCTTCAGTCGTGTCCAACTCTGCGACCCCATAGACGGCAGCCCACCAGGGCTCTCTGGTATAAATTCTTTCTCTGTCTCTCATTTCCTGTTGGTAGAAAACAGGCTTCATTCAGCCTCCATGACTTTTCCCTGTGTTCCAAAGGGCAAGTTCAGTTCAGTTCATTTCAGTTTAGTCGCTCAGTCATGTCTAACTCTCTGCAGCCTCATGGACTGCAGCACGCCAGGCCTTCCCATCCATCACCAACTTCCAGACTTTACTCAAACTCATGTCCATCGAATCTGTGATGCCATCCAACCATCTCATTCTCTGTTGTCCCCTTCTCCTCCCGCCCTCAATCTTTCCCAGCATCAGGGTCTTTTCAAATGAGTCAGCTCTTCCCATCAGGTGGCCAGAATATCGGAGCTTCAGCTTCAGCATCAGTCCTTCCAATGAATATTCAGGACTGATCTCCTTTAGGTCGGACTGGTTGGATCTCCTTGCAGTCCAAGGGACTCTCAAGAGTCTTCTCCAACACCAGAGTTCAAAAGCATCAATTCTTCGGCCCTCAGCTTTTTTTATAGTCCAACTCTCACATCCATACATGACTACTGGAAAAGACATAGCCTTGACTAGTCACACCTATGTTGGCAAAGTAATGTCTCTGCTTTTTAATATACTGTCTAGGTTGATCATAACTTTTCTTCCAAGGAGCATGCATCTTTTAATTTCATGGCTGGTTCAAACAGTTACTAATCGCAGAGGGCAGGGAGTGCAGAAACAGGGGAGGTACAGTCAGGAAACCATAGTGCAGCCTTGGGCAGGGTCCTGGTTACTCCTCAAGGAATATACATAAAAATATCTGAGTTCTTCTGCTGGAACTAAGGCCCTTACCTGGGTGGGGGATGATAAATTCAAGCTGAGCAGGAGATTCCTGGCACCCTCTTATCTCACCACAAAATAATCAAAAGAAAGTCACACACTCTGCAACTCTCACCCCAAATTTCACCTATAAAACATCTCCCCCAAACCATGAGGGAGTTTGGGCTTTTTGAACAAGAGCCAGAGTTCTCCTCAGTTGGCCCTGCAATAAACTGTTCTCTGCTCCAAACGCCAACATTTCAGGTTGTTTGTACTCACTGTGCATCAGGCATGTGAGTTGTGTTCAGGAACACTGCAAGTTAAGAAAGTGTTGGGGCTTCCCTGGTGGTCCATGGTTGAGAATCCACCTGCCAGTGCAGGGCACGTGCGTTTGATCCCTAATGCAGGAAGACACCACAGGCAGCAGGGCAGCCAGGCCCGTGCACCAGCCCTGCTAAGCCAGGGCTCTAGAGTGCACGTGCCTCAACTACTGAGCCCATGTGTGCCAGTGCCGAAGCCTGAGTGCCTAGAGATCGTGCTCTGCAGCAAGGGAAGCCACTGCAATAAGCCCACACACTGCAATCAGAGAGCAGCCTCTGCTCGCAGCCACTAGACAGCCCGCACAGCAACGAAGGCCCAGTGCAACCAAAAAAAAAAAAAAAAAATTCCAAGAGAACAGAGTGAAAAACTAGGTCAAATGCTGCAGAGAGGTCAAGTAAAATCGAGTGTGAGCTAACCACTGACTTTCACAGTGTGGAGGCTTTGATGACCGTCATGTGCTTGGTGTGGAGGGGAAGAGCCTGATTTAGAATAGATTTAAGGAGGATGGGGAATTATGGAACTGGAGAAGACTCTAGACCACTGTTTCCAGAAGTTTTGCTATAAAGAAGAACAAAGAAGCAGGATGGTAACTGGCAGAGGATGTGAAGTCAAGAGCTGCTGCTAAGTCACTTCAGTCATGTCCGACTCTGTGCGACCCCATAGACAGTAGCCCACCAGGCTCCCCCGTCCCTGGGATTCTCCAGGCAAGAACACTGAAGTCAAGAGCAGGGTTTGTTAAACCTGGGAGAAATTACAGCATATTTGAACGCTGATGAGACTCATCCAGTGGAGACTGAAAAGCCCCAGGAGCAATACATCCTATAAGATTCAGAGCCATGTCTGCTATCTCTACATGGATGTCCCTGATGCACTTAAAATGCAATGTATTAAAAATGGAAATAATCTCCCTACTAAACTTTCCTCTTCTGTACTTTTTAATCTCACTTGGTAGAAACTCTATCTGTTTAACTACCCAATTAGAAAACTGGCATATAGCAGTGACAGCATAGTGAACAGTCTCCACAGTTTCACCATGTGCTAAGTGAGGCCATCACACAGGGAGCTATAGACACCTGGGAAAGGGTTATGACCTGGACCTGAAGGTCAAATAACAGAAAGCTAAACAGGCTTTGCTTAGACCAACCCATCATGTTTAGGGATTCCATGTCCTAAAGTTTGTCTCCTCATTCCATACATATTACCCTGCCCCGTTCATTCATTATCCCTGGCTTCTTTACTTCTATAGTTTTATAAGTAGTTTCTCAGCCTCTGTCCTTGACTTAGACTGAAGAACTTACAAAAAATGCAAATCCCCCTTATATCATGCACCAGCTTTAAATGTTTCAGTGAGTCCCTCAGATGAAGGCAAAGCCTTGGTTAGTCTCTCAAAGGCTCAGCTCCCCTGCTCAGAGCTGTGGCCTCACACTAAGACAGTTCTTGCTTCTGTCTTTGTCTTCCTTGTCGTTCCCTTTGTCTAGAATGGTACATTTCTTCTATCCTGGCTAAGTTCTATTCATCTATGAAGAGTAGGTTTAAGAGTTATCCCTCCTGGGAAGATGCTGCCCAAGTACTCCAAACCTTCCAAGGAAGGGGACCTTACTTTGAGTTTCTACTGTTCTTCCCTCACCCACGCCCAAGTGCAAGGACCATGTCTTAGTTTCATCATTCCTTCAGTGAACATTTGTCTATAAAGAATTGCACACATTAAGGACCCAGTTTGGAGAATTCCTTGGCAGTCCAATGGGCCATTCTTACCTTAAGAACCTCATGAACAGAATGGAAAGGCAAAAAGATATGACACTGAAAGATGAACTCCCCAAGTCAGTAGGTGCCCAATATGCTACAGGAGAAGAGTGGAGAGATAGCTCCAGAGGAACGAAGAGCCTGAGCCACAGTGAAAACAACGCCCAGCTGTGGATGTGTCTGGTGGGGAAAGCAGACTCTGATGTCGTTAAAAAAAAAAAAAAATCCCATAAGAAAATGGAATGTTAGGTCCATGAATCAAGGTAAATTGGAAGTGGTCAAAGAGGAGATGACAAGAGTGAACGTTGACATTTTAGGAGTCAGTGAACTAAAATAGACCAGAATGGGCGAATTTAATTCAGGTGACCATTATATGTACTACTGTGGGCGACAATCCCTTAGAAGAAACGGAGTAGCCCTCACAGTCAACAAGAGAGTCCAAAATGCAGTACTTGGGTGCAATTTCAAAAACAACAGAAAGATTTCTGTTCATTTCCAAGGCAAATCATTCAATATCACAGTAATCTAAGTCTTTGCCCCAACCAGTAATCCTGAAGAAGCTGAAGCTGAACGGTTCAAAGAAGACCTACAAGACCTTCTACAACTAACACCAAAACAAAGGATGTCCTTTTCATCATAGGGGACTGGAATGCAAAAGTAGGAAGTCAAGAAATACCTGGAGCAATAGGCAAGTTTGGTCTTGGAGTATAAAATGAAGCAGGGCAAAGGCTAACAGAGTTTTGCAAAGAGAATGCACTGACCATAGCAAACACCCTCTTCCAACAACACAAGAGACTCTACACATGGACATCACCAGATGGTCAATACCGAAATCAGATTGATCATATTCTTTGCAGCCAAAGATGGAGAAGCTCTATACAGTCAGCAAAAACAAGACTGTGAGCTGACTTTGGCTCAGATCATGAACTCCTTATTGCAAAATTCAGACTTAAATTGAAGAAAGTAGGGAAAACCACTAGGCCATTCGGGTATGACCTAAATGAAATCCCTTAAAATTATAAAGTGGAAGTGACAAACAGATTGAAAGGACTAGATCAGATAGACAAGAGTGCCTGAAGAACTATGGACAAAGGTTCGTGACACTGTACAGGAGGCGGTGATCAAAACCATCCCCAAGAAAAGGAAATGCAAAAAGGCAAAATGGTTATCTGAAGAGGCCTTACAAATAGCTGAGAAAAGAAGACAAGTGAAAAGCAAAGTAGAAAAGGAAAGATATACCCATGTGAATGCAGAGTTCCAAAGAATAGCAAGGAGACATAAGGAAGTCTTCCTAGGTAATCAATGCAAAGAAATAGAGGAAAACAATAGAATGGGAAAGACTAGAGACCTCTTCAAGAAAATCAGAGATACCAAGGGAACATTTCAGGCAAAGATGGGCACGATAAAGGACAGGAATGGTATGGACCTAACAGAAGGAGAAGATATTAAGAAAAAGTGGCAAGAATACACAGAAGAACTGTACAAAAACATCATGTCCCAGATAACCACAATGGTGTGATTATCACACCTAGAGTGTGATAGCATATAACTCACCTAGAGTCAGACATCCTGCATGTGAAGTCAAGTGGGCCTTAGGAAGCATCGCTAAGAACAAAGCTAGTGGAGGTGATGGAATTCTAGTTGAGCTATTTCAGATCCTAAAAGATGATGCGGTGAAAGTGCTGCACTCAGTATGCTAGTAAATTTGGGAAACTCAGCAGTGGCCACAGGACTGGAAAATGTCTGTTTTCATTTCAATCCCAAAGAAAGGCAATGCCAAAGAATGCTCAAACTACATTTCACATGCTAGCAAAGCAATCCCCCAAATTCTCCAAGATAGGCTTCAAGGGTGTGTGAACTGAGAACTTCCAGAGATTCAAGTTGGATTTAGAAAAGGCAGAGGAACCATTGATATTGCCGACATCTGTTGGATCACAGAAAAAGCAAGAGAATTTGGAACAACATCCAGTTCTGCTTCACTGACTACACTAAAGCCTTTGATTGTGTGGATCACAACAAACTGGGAAATTTCTTAAAGAGATGGGAATACCAGAGCACATTACTTGCCTCCTGAAAAACCTGTATGCAGGTTAAGAAGCAATAGTTAGAACCAGACACGGAACAACGGATTGATACAAACTGAGAAAGGAGTACATCAAGGCTGTATATCGTCACCCTGCTTATTTAACTTATATGCAGAGTTCAGTTCAGTTCAGCCTCTTAGTCATGTCTGACTCTTTGGGACCCCATGGAATGCAGCATGTCAGGCTTCCTTGTCCATCACCAACTCTCTGAGCTTACTCAAACTTATGTCCAAAGAGTTGGTGATGCCATCCAACCATCTCATCCTCTGTCGTCCCCTTCTCTTTCTGCCTTCAATCATTTCCCAGCATCAGGGTCTTTTCCAATGAGTTAGTTCTTCATATCAGGTGGCCAAAGTATTGGAATTTCAGCTTCAGCATCAGTCTTTCCAGTGAACATTCAGGACTGATCTCCTTTAGGATTGACTGGTTGGATCTCCTTGCTGTCCCGGAGAGAGTCTTCTCCAGCACCATAGTTCAAAAGCATCAATTCTTTGGCACTCTCCCTTTTTTATGGTCCAGCTGTAACATCTATACATGACTACTGGAAAAACCAGACCTTTGACTCTACAGACCTTTGTCAGCAAACTAATGTCTTTGCTTTTTAATATGCTGTCTAGGTTGGTCATAGGTTTTCGTCTAAGGACCAAGTGTCTTTTAATTTCATGGCTGCAGTGATTTTGGAGCCCCCCAAAATAAAGTCTGTCACTGTTTCCACTGTTTCCCCGTCTATTTTCCAGGAAGTGATGGGACCAGATGCCATGATCTTAGTTTTCTGAATGTTGAGTTTTAAGTCAACCTTTTCACTCTCCTCTTTCACTTGCATCAAGAGGCTCTTTAGTTCTTCCTCACTTTCTGCCCTAAGTGTGAAGTACATCATGCAGAGTGCATCATGTGACATGCGGGGCTGGATGAAGCACAGGGTCAAGTGCTAGAAGACAAAGAACGGGAGAAGCCCACAGAAAAGGAACAAAGGAAATATCCACGGACTGGAGTGAGAACCGCAGGTGAAACAGGCTCTCTTCCTGGCTAGCCCTAATTTGCATAGGGGAAGCTAAGGGATGGGGTTGGGGAGGCGGGGAAGACAAAAACGTATAAAAAGAGGGAGCCAAGATGGGTTGAGGCCTCTCTCTTGGGGTCAGCCCACCCTGACCCAGCCCACAGGGTACTATCCTTTGTTTGCCAAATAAAACTCTGAGCTGTAACTGTGCTGTAACACTGGTCTGCTGTTTCAAATCTTTGTTTCAGTAAGATAGAACCAAGGAAATTACACTCTCCTGACACAAGATTGCTGGAAGAAATATCAATAACCTCAGATATGCAGATGATACCATCCTTATGGCAGAAAGCATAAGCACTTCTTGATGAAACTGAGAGTGAAAAAGCTGGCTTAAAACTCAACTTTCAAAAAATGAAGATCATGGCATCTGCTCCCATCACTTCATGGCATAAATAGATGGGGATACAATAGAAACTGACAGACTTTATTTTTGGGGGCTCCAAAATCACTGCAGATGGTAACTGCAGCCATGAAATTAAAAGACACTTGGTCCTTAGAAGAAAACCTATGACCAACCTAGACAGCATATTAAAAAGCAAAGACATTAGTTTGCTGACAAAGGTTCGTACAGTCAAAGGTCTGGTTTTTCCAGTAGTCATGTATAGATGTTACAGCTGGACCATAAAGAAGGGAGAGGGCTTAAGAATTGATGCTTTTGAACTGTGGTGTTGGAGAAGACTCTTGAGAGTCCCTTGGACTGCAAGGAGATCCAACCAGTCCGTTCTGAAGGAGATCAACCCTGGGATTTCTTTGGAAGGAATGATGCTAAAGCTGAAACTCCAGTACTTTGGCCACCTCATGCGAAGAGGTGACTCATTGGAAAAGACTCTGAAGCTGGGAGGGACTGGGGGCAGGAGGAGAAGGGGACAACCGAGGATGAGATGGCTGGATGATGGACTTGAGTCTGAGTGAACTCGAGAGATGGTGATGAACAGGGAGGCCTGGCGTGCTGCGATTCATGGGGTCGCAAAGAGTTGGACCCGACTGAGCGACTGAACTGAACTGATGCTGGTGAAGAATGAAGGCAGAAGGGGATGACAGAAGACAAGATCGTTGGATGGCGTCACCGACTCAATGGACATGAGTTTGGACATGAGTTTGAGTAAACTCCCGGAACTGGTGATGGACAGGGAGGCCTGGCGTGCTGCAGTCCATGGGGTCGCGAAGAGTTCGACAGGACTGAGCTACTGAACAACCACCACCACCACCACCAATGGTTAGGACTCGGCACTCTCACTCTACAGGGTGGATCTTTGGTGGGGAAACCAAAATTCCAGCGGCAGCAAAGTGTGGCAAAAAAAAAAAAAAAAAGCATCTAGTTCAAGGTTACCCACCTGGCTAGCTATTGAGTCAGAAATCAGCGCTTAGCCTGCCCCAGGGCTCTTACTCAAATGTAAAGTCCTCAAAATCCTTACTCAGGCAGTATCCTGTACAGTTTGCAAAACACTCCGATAAGGTTCCTCTTTATATCCAGAGGCAGAGATGGAATAAAGGGAAGGTTTAAAAAAGGAATGTTCCTAAAGAAAGGCGAAATCAGCATATGGAGATAGCAACAGTGAGGAGGGTTGGCCACCAGCGAGGATGACCTTTCAGGGTAGAGAAACCCCGCCCCCCAGGGCCCCGCGTGCTCTCCAGCACAGTCCAAGGCACAGGAAACCCATGCCTCCGAAGACTACGAATCCCAGCATGCCTGGCACCCAAGGGCAGCACGCAATGTATACCGGGACACGTAGTCCAGTTCTCGCTGAGAAGGCCAGAGCGTGCCATGACGTCAGGAGGGCTCGGGAAACAGGAGTCAGAAAGCGGTCCAGGATTAAGTTTTAAATCTTCCAGAGAGCTGACCCTGTGACCCAAGTTTCAGGTCCCACCCCATAATCCAGCGGACCTATGGAGTGCCTTGAGTGGCCTCTCGCCTAACTCCTTCACGCTTAAAGTACCAGAGGGCAAGAACAGGCAGCTTTCAAGCCTCCAGGCGCCGGCTTGTGAGACTAGCGGTGTGCAGGACGCTATTCTGGAGAGTGGTTGAGACGTCGCTTCCCCCGCGGCGCCAGTGAGGACGTGGCCAGAGAGCCTCGAATAGCCGCTTCCCCTTCCTCTGCCCGACAGGCGAAAAAGAGAGGGGCGACAGAAGGCCGAGAGAGAGGCGCGGGCGGCGCAAAGGCCGCTGGGAGCGCGCGCATGCGCACGCCGCAGCGGGGAGTACACCCTCAACGTCTGCGGACGCTGCGGGCGTCGGGTGTCGGCGGCGGCGGCGGCGCTTTGCGGCTGGTCGTGCGGGTCGGGCGCGGGCGGGCAGGCACGGCGGCTGAGGCGCGCACAGGTGATTGACTGGCCAGCTGGCTGAGGCACCGCCTGGTCCTCATTGCTGGCAGGTGGCGGGATCCATTTGGGCGGCGGTGGAGGCGGCGGCGGCAGCGGTGGCCGGGCTCAGGAGGCACTCCCTGGGCCAAGGCCATGGCACCGCGGCTGCAGCTGGAGAAGGCGGCCTGGCGCTGGGCGGAGACGGTGCGGCCCGAGGAGGTGTCGCAGGAGCACATCGAGACCGCCTACCGCATCTGGCTGGAGCCCTGCATCCGCGGCGTGTGC
>SJYF01000623.1:1649793-1662453 GCA_006410515.1 Procapra przewalskii | reverse complement strand
CTCCGCCTTCTGGGCGACCCGGGAAAGGCACAGCCTTGCAGGGATGTGCACGGAGGTGATGATGCTGGAAGCTCTTCAGAAAAGGTTCTGAGTTCTTACCTCGAAGATGGCGGTGGGGATGGGTGAAAGCAGGAACTGGAGAGCTTCGCAGACGTTGGTGGTCGTTCCATCCTGGCTGCGGCTCGGCGTTTGGTTTTAGAAAACTGGGAACTTGGAAGTGCATTTCATCATTGTCTTGGTTAGTGTCGACGCTGGAGGCTGGGTCATATTTTTGGGTTAGGGCGGCTTTAGGAAAACGTATATAGTTAGCCTGCGTCATCGGTACCCTTCATGTCCAGCTGACATCCCCTCTTTCACTAATTTAGTATTTTTTTAGCCTTTTTTTTTTTACCGCCCCCCCCC
The DNA here is from genome assembly GCA_006410515.1 of Procapra przewalskii. Classification (NCBI taxonomy): domain Eukaryota; kingdom Metazoa; phylum Chordata; class Mammalia; order Artiodactyla; family Bovidae; genus Procapra; species Procapra przewalskii. Next base: position 1,662,051 of record SJYF01000623.1, on the reverse strand, counting down.
GGGGGGAGGGGTCGTCTCTGACCCAGTACTGTTTTGCCAAGTAGACAGTGTGAGCTACGTTGGTGTTCTCTTTCACTTCTGCCTAGCCTTCGAACTATCTTTGCCTTTCCTTTTAGATCGAATCGTTAGCTGTTTTTTCCACGTTTTAACGCGGGAGCTATAGTTTGTGTTCCGGAGTGTTGTCGAATTGACTTGGCCAAGGCGGGCATGCTCAGTAGCCTTTTAGCAAGTATTCGACTTTTTGGAGTTGTTATATTTCGAGGCAGGACCCCGGAGGAATGGAAGTCAAGGTCTCAGATCTGAAGCTTTAAAGTCTAGCGTGGGAAGTGAAACGAGTTAGGGATCTTCCATAAGGCAAACGAATAATTCCAAGTTCTGGGCGTCTGGCTCACGAGGAGGGCAACAGGCAGCACTGGAATGACATAGCCTGTGTAACGGATAAGCTTCCGTCAGTTTCTCCACCTGGTTTCCAGGGTAACCAAAAAATAGAAACTTTCACTATAATAGTTTTGATTTTAATAGAAAGAAAGGAGTAGAAATTGGCTGAGATCACTACAAGGGAAATGTCACAGAGGTGAGTTTTAAGCTGCAACAGTAGCAAGGTTTATATCCAAGCATTTTTTTTTTCCCTTAAACAACGTCACTCATTTAAAATGTACAATCCAGTGGTTTTTAGTTTGTATATTCACAAAGGTGTTCAGAACACAACTCAATCTGACGTCATCCCCCCCCCCAAAAAGCCCAGTATCCATTAGTTTGGCACTTGTAAACCACCTCCCCCACCCTAAGTATGCAAGTAATCACTGATCTACTTTCTGCCTCTAAATTGGCCTTTGCTGAACATTTCATGTAAATGGAATCATACAGTGTGTCGATTCTAGTGACTTCTTTGACAGCATACTGTTGGGGTTCTCAGTATGCTTTTGAACTGTGTTGTTGGAGAAGACTCTTGGGAGTCCCTTGGACTGCAAGGAAATCCAACCAGTCCATTCTAAAGGAGATCCGTCCTGGGTGTTCATTGGAAGGACTGATGGTAAAGCTGAAAGTCCAGTACTTTGGCTACCTCATGAGAAGTTTACTCATTGGAAAAGACTATGATGCTGGGAGGGATTGGGGGCAGGAGGAGAAGGGGATGACAGAGGATAAGATGGCTGGATGGCATCACTGAGTCGATGGCCGTGAGTCTGAGTGGAGTTGATGATGGACAAGGGAGGCCTGGCGTGCTGTGATTCATGGGGTCGCAGAGAGTCGGACACGACTGAGCGGCTGAACTGAACTGGACAGCATAATGTTTTCAAGAATCACCCATGTTGTAGCGTCTGTCAGGTTTCCACTTTATTTCAAAAAAATTGTAAAAGTTGTGTAAAATGCACTATGAAATTTACCATTTTAAAGTATGTAATTCCACTGCATTAAGTTTCCTTACATATTGTACAAACATCACCGTTGTCTCCTTCCAGACTTCTTCCATCACCCTAAAAGGAAACTCCATTTCCATTAACCTAGTCACATCCCATTTTCCCTTCCTCCATCCCCTGACAAGCACTCATCTTTTTGTCAGTATAGATTTCTTTATTCTGGATATTATATATTAAGTGGAATCTTAAAATATGTGGCCTTTTTTTGTCTGGTGTTCACTTAGCATAAAGTTTTCAAACGTCATCCATGTTACATCCATGTCAGTACTTTATTCCTTTTTGTGGTTGAATAGTATTCCATTGTTGGATATAACACATTTTGTCTGTTCATCAGTTGATGGATCTAAAAGAATTTCCCGCAACTTCCTGAGGGATAATTGACAAATACAGTTGTACATATTTAAAGTGTACAACACGAGGGACTTTCCTGGTGCTCCAGTGGCTAAGATTCCATGCTTCCAGTGCACGGAGCCCAGCTTTGATCCCTGTTGCGGAACCAGATCCCACATGCCCCAACTAAAGATCCCATGAGCCACAGCTAAGACCGGGTGCAGCCAAATCAATATTTAAAACCAAAGTGGACAACATGGTAATTTGATAGCCATTGTGGAGTGATTGCCAGAATCAAGGCAGCTAACACCTCACAACACAGTTAAATTGATGGGTATTTTGGTTGTTTGCACTTTTTGGCTGTTGGGAATAGCTTTGGTATGAATATTTGTGTGCAAGTTTTTGTTGGGACACCTGTTTTTTTGTTCCTTTGAGTATTTACCTGGGAGAGGAATTGCTGGGTCATTTAATAACTATGTTTAACATTTTGAGGAACTAATTGTTTTCCAAAGTGGCTGCAGTAGTTTGCATATAATGTATGACGATTTCAATTTCTCCTCATCCTCAGTTTGTGTTTTTCCTTATAGCCATCCTAGTGGATGTGAATTGGTACCTCATTATGGTTTTGATTTGCATTTTCCTGACGACTAATAAGGTTGAGCATCTTTTCATGTGCTTATCGACCATTTGTAGATCTTTGGAGAGGTCTTTTCACATCCCTTGCCCAGTTTTAAAATTAGATTGTCTTTTCTTTTGAGTTAGAGTTCTTCATATATTCTCAATATAAGTCCCATGTATTTGCATATGTTTTCTCATTCTGTAGGTTCTCTATTTCCCTTTCTGGTTAGCGCTCTTTGCGACAAAAAAGCTTTTACTTTAATATAACATTAATTCTGGGGCTTCTCTGATGGCTCAGTGCTGAAGAATCCACCTGCCAGGCAGGAGATGGGTTCAGTCCTTGGGTTGGGAAGGTCCACTGGAGAAAGAAATGGCACCCCACTCCAGTATTCTTGTCTGGAGAATCCCATGGACAGAGGAGCCTGGTGGGCTTCAGTCCATGGGGTCACAAACAGTCCGACTAGACTTAGTTCCTAAACAATAACAACACAGTAGTTAAGTTCTGTTCTGGTCACTTGTCCTTTTGAAACCAGGCCTGACCTGAAGTCCCAGCAGTTTTATCTGAATATCAGAAAGATTTCTTCTGCCCTTTTGTTTAAGCATTTCTTCTGACTCTTAAGGTGAAATTAAATAATTAAGATATTATCAATATCTTTTAAATACTTTACAGAAAAAACTTTAATGAGATGCCAGAGCTAAAGAAGTGTGTAGCCACAGAGACAAGATGACTCAGGACTGTTTACCTTCTGAAACTGCTCAGTACCATCACAGCATGAAAGCAGTCTATACTAAATCTTAGGTACAAAGAATTCTGCAGATATTTTGTCTTAATTCTTAAAACCCGTGAGGACTGTAGTCAAATCAACTCCCTTTCCTGTGGTTTCCCCGGTGGCTCAGACTGTGAATCTGCCTGCAGTGGAGGAAACCTGGGTTCGTTCCCTGGATCAGGAAGATCCCTTGGAGCAGGAAATGGCACCCCACTCCAGTACTCTGCCTGGAGAATCCCATGGACAGAGGAGCCTGGTGGGCTACAGTCCACGGGGTCTCAAAGAGTCAGACACAACTGAGTGACTAACACTTTGACTTTCAAGTCCCTTGCAGTAAAATTGTTTGGTAAGGGATATGCAGTTTCCATTTTGACCCATTTCGCTAGATTTCCATTAGTGATGGCTTCACTTTGCATTCTTACTACCAGTGTGTAAGAATGTCTTGGTTCCATAATCAACACAATGTGTTAGTCATACTTTTTCATCTGATAGGTGGGATATGGTGTCATGTTAATTTCTTTTTGTGACAGTTAAGATCTTGATTTGAATTTTTAAAATCTGAACTTACACTTCTAGTTGTATATATGAGTGTATTTATGTTTTGTTTTCATCAGAGAAACCAAAACATTTCAGAGATGTAATGCATTCAAGAAAGTCGGTGTTATGCCACTGATTTACCTGTGCCTCTCGGCTAGTGGGATCTTAGTTCCACAATCAGGGATGGAGCCTGGGTCCCTGCATTGAAAGCACTGAGTCCGAACCACAAACCGCCAGGGAATCTCTTGTTAGGCCAGTTTAAGAAACACGTAAGTGACTGACTGCCCCTGGCTCTAGTCTAAACCCCTTAATAAGGACTGTTGGATCTGATTAAGTTTCTATTGAGCCTTTCCTCTTTGATGTGCCAGTGATACCTTTTCTCTGTTGGTGCACTTTCTCTCTCACTTTACCACTTTTGCCTTGCTAACCTGTCCCTGATCCTCAGAAGAGGTCAGGGAACAGATTTTTTTTTAATTAAAAAAAATCTTAATTATGGCAAAATTTAAACATACACTGAAGTAGGATTTCCCTGCTGTTCCAGGGGTTAAGACTCCGTTTTTGCACTGCATAGGATGTGGATTCAATCCCTGGTCAGAGAACTAAGATCCCTATGCCATGTGATGTGGGGGAAAAAAAGAGAGAGATGGTGTAATGACACCCCACAATCTCAGACAGCTTTATCAGTTATTGACCCAAGATGATCAGTTGTTTTGTTGCTGAAAGCTCAGTTCTTTGTACACCTGTGCCAAATTGAATTTTGGAGGCCGTTTTGGGTGAATAGAAAAGAATAGCTGTGTTACTTTGCCAGGCAAAGGGGGCCACAGCGAGCTAATGCCCTCAGAACCTCGTGTCCCGGCTTGGGGAAGATCAGTTCAGTCACTCAGTCATGTCCGACTCTTTGCGACCCCACAGACTGCAGGACGCCAGGCCTCCCTGTCCATCACCAACTCCCAGAGCTTGCTCAGACGCAGGTTCATCGGGTTGGTGATTCCAGATCTTAGTTGTGGGTCTCTCTCAAAGCATTGTGTCTCGAGGATCTCATCCTCTTCCGTCCCCTTCTGCCTTCAGTCTTTTTTAGCATCAGGGTCTTTCCCAGTGAATCCGATCTTTGCATCAGGTGGTCAAAGTATTGGGAGTTTCAGCTTCAGTCCTTCCAGTGAATATTCAGGACTGATCTCCTTTAGGATGGACTGGTTGCATCTCCTTGCAGTCCAAGGGAATCTCAAGAGTCTTCTCCAACACCACGGTTCAAAAGCATTAATTCTTCGGCACTCAACTTTCTTTTCATATAGTCCAGTCTTTATAGTCTAGCTCTTGGGGAAGATAGTGAGAAGTTTTATCGTAATTATTCAAAAAGGGTGTGCTCACCTTGTGGATTGTCTTCTGAGGGGTTAGTGGTGAGATAAGGAAGAGTCACCTTCAGCTCCAGCTCATCTGGGGTCTGCATGCTTGTGGGCAGCATGCATGTCAGAGTTGTGTCTGACTCTGATACCCCACCAAGCTCCTTTGTCATGGAATTTTCCAGGCAAGAATACTGGAGTGGGTTGCCATTTCCTACTCCAAGGGGATCTCCACCCAAGGATGAGATCCTCTCATCTCTCTCCAGAGTTGGCAGGTGAATTGTTTACCCCTCCACCACCTGGAAAGCCTTGTGGGCAGTATACCAAAGTTAATTGGTAGCTTCTCCCACCTGGAGGGGCTTTGGGGCCCTGCAAGATAACTCAAAGGTATTGTTGTGCTTATCCATTGACGGGATAACAGGACCTTGCCCCAAGGCTGCTCTGGATGGTTTCTCTCACAGCCCCGCCCTTCCCTAATTGGCTGCTCCAGTCTGCCCTTCAGAATGCAGGGAAGGTCGAGGAGACTGAAGGAAGGCTGTTTGCTGGAATCAAAGAAATGGGGGCACAGAAAGACCTTGTCCCCAGGAGCCCAAGAGGGCCCTGCAGCGAGTCAGTTTCATTCTCACTGCATGATGCGCTTTCATTACTTAACACAGCTTTAAAAATTTCCAATGCGGTGCATGTTTCTGCTTTAGTAAGTGTTCTGTGTTCTATGAAACCCGTGTCTTCGTGGGGTTTTGTTCATTATGTGTCTTTCTGCTGTTCTACACTAACACTTGCAGGATTACTTAGTATAACCAAGCTTTGAATGAAAGTAAGAAACCTCTCCTTAATCTCAGGCTTAGCTGTTATTTGAATTTTTTCATTTTCTTTCTGTGTATCTGTTAAATTCAACAAATATTTATTATATGCAATGCAGAGTAGTCATTCTTTATTCAAAAAAAATTTTTTTTCTGGCATCTGTGGTCTAGGGTGGCTCTGAAATAGAGCCAACCAAGGTTAAAGTTCCTTCATTTGCCATTTATTTTAGAGATAAGAAAGATATAAACAACATAATGATGTTACTTTCAAAAAAGGAGACAGGTGTTACATAATATACTTTTGCAAGTTTTTATTTGATGGGTTGTCTTTTTCTGCATATATTGGTCCATATAGATCTGTCTTACTGTTTTCAATAGCAATGTGCTGTTTCACTGTGTAGAGATAGATGTGTTATAATTTAAGCACCTCTCTTATTTTCTAAGGATTTTAATTGATGAATTTATTTTTGGCTGGGCTGGGTCTCTGTTGCTGTAAGGGGTTTCTCTAGTTGCCACTGCAGGTCTCTAGAACCTCTTCTAAAGCTTTTGATTTCCTCCTCCTCCATTTGAAGATGGACCTCAGCAATGTCCTTTAGAATCCTGGATCAGTTGGTTGTTTTTTTCCCCCCAGTTATGGCTAATGCCACAGCTAGAAATTGTTTTAACTTTCATTGATTTATCTTTGCTGTACTGGGCCTTTTTTGCTGTGTGGGCTTTCTGTAGTTGGCGGTTAGCAGGGGCTGCTCTTTTTGCAGTGCGGGGCTTCTCATCGCCATGGCTTCTTGTGGAGCTCTGGGGCGTGCAGGCTTAAGTACTTGTGGCATGAGGGTTTAGTTGCCCCATGGCAGGTGGGATCTTCTGGGCCAGGGGTTGAGCCCCTGCCTCCGGCATTAGCAGATGGATTCTTAGCCACTGGACCACCAGGCAAGTTCTCCCAATTAAAAAAAAGGTGGCTTGGATCTTAGTTGTGGCTCTCAGGGTCTTAAAGCCTTGTGTCTTGAGGACCTTTTCGTTGTAGCTGATGGACTCTGGTTGTGGCTTGGGATCTCCAGAGTGCTTGACGCAGTAGCTGTGGCGTGTGGCTTAGTTGCTCCGCTGCACATGGGATCTTACTTCCCTAACTGGGATCAAACTCCCTCTTCTGCACAGCAAGGCAGACTCTTAACCATCAGACGACCCAGTTTTTTTGTTTTTTTTTTAATGCTTTGTGGGTTTTTTCCCTTTTGATTCAGAGAATGAGGTAACGGATCCATCTTTATTTTTGCTTTTTACTAAATGGGCGCTTAGTTTTCTTAAACCATTTACTGAATAATCTTCACCACCACTGGTTGAGAGGCCGTCTTTATTTATTTACTTACTGGTCCTGCCATAGGGCATGTGGGATCTTGGTTCCCCAGCTAGGGATAGAACTGATGTACCTTCATTGGAGGCACTGAGTCTTAACTGGTGGACCACCAGGGAAGACTAAAAGGGCACTTCTATTATATGAAAAATTACTATACATATTTGGGTTTATTTCCTGGCTCTATTCCCTTCCACTGATTCTACTCAATATCCCTGTACTAGGATAACAGTTCCAGTTACTTGCCAGTATTTTTTAAATAACTGGTAAGGCAGGATCCTTCTTAAATTTCTCTGTGAAGGACTTCCCCCAGAGGTCTAGTGTTTTAAGACTGCGCTCCCCATGCAGGGTGCCCAGGTTCCACCTCTGACTGAGAAACTAGAGGGCCCACGTGGCAGCCCGACAGGCGCAGCTTTAAAAAATGCTCACTTTTTTTCTAGTGGTTCTTATTCAACTAAAATTTATATTTTATGTACAGAAAAGTACACAAAGTCACAAGATTTACACTGGGTGAATTATCACACAGGGACTTCTCTAGTGGTCCAGTGGTTAAGAATCCGCTTACCAATGTAGGGGACACAGTCTGATCCCTGGTCCGGGAAGATCCCACATGCTGCAGTGAGAATCCCTGATACCACAACTATAGAAAAGCCTGCACAGAAAGGAAGACCAGCACAGCCAAAATTAAAATAAATAGAAAACTTAAAAAAAAAAGACAACACATTCCCCTTACTTTGAATACCACAGATTATCTACCTTGTTTTGAACTTTGTATACAATTAATTTTACGTTGTATTTCCTCCGTGTCTGGCCTCTTTTGCTCAGCACTGTGAGATTCATTCACATGGTGAGTAGCAGCAGGATCTTCATTCTTAGTCATTTGCAGAATTCCATTGTGCTATTTCATATAAACGCATGAGGGATCTTAGTTCCTTGACCAGGGATCAAACCAGAGCCCCCTGCATTGCAAGATGGATTCTTAACCGCTGGAACGCCAGGGAAGTCCCTACATTCAATGTTTCTGTTCACAGCTCATTGGCCAGAACTTATTTCATTGGTTTTGCCAATCCAGAAAGTATCTAGAAGAGGATTACTTGGCAAACTTCACTATAGGTTACTACTACTCAAGGTGTCTGTCTAGCTGCGTTTCGCATTCCTTACATGACAACTTTTCATGCTTAGGGGCCGTTTGTATGCTTCTTTCAACAGCTTCTTGTGTCTTTTGCCCATTTTTATTTTGGGTTATTAGTCCTCATCAGTTTGTAGGAATTATTTTTTTTTAATATTTACATTTTTTAACTATTCTTTCCTGTGCTGAGTCTCTCAGTGGGCTGTGCGCGGACTTTCTCTAGTTGTGGCAAGTGGGGGCTGCTCTCTAGTTGGGGGTGTGCAGGCTTCTCCTGGCGGTGGCTTCTCTTGCTGCCGAGCAGAGACTCAAGAGCGCACAGGCTCAGCAGCTGTGGCTCTCGGGATTAGTTGCTCCTTGTCCTGTGGAATCTTCCTGGATCAGGGGTCGAACCAATGTCCCGTGCATTGGAGGAAGGATTCTTATCCACTGATCACCAGGGAAGTCCAGTAAGAGTTCTTTATGTATTAAGAGATTATTTCTGTAACATGAGTTGTAAAATATTTTAATTGTATCATTGTCTTTTTTTTCCCCTCTTGTGGCTGTGCCGTGTGGCATGTGGAACTTCCCCTACCAGGGATTGAACCTATGCCTCCTGCAGTGAAGCACAGAGTCTTAACCACTGGACCACCAGAGAAGTGCCTATACCATTGTCTTTTGATTTATGGATTGGTTTGCCGTGCGAAAAGATTTTATGAGATTAAATGAATGGATCTTTTGTGACTTTTAAACGTTGAGTCATTGACTCAATCCTTTTTCATACCAATGTTTAAAAAAATTTTGCTGCTTTTTTAAAATGTTACTGTGATTTTAATTAATGTTTAAATCTTTGATCCAGTTGGAATTTGTACTGAAGTGATATTGTGAAATGAATCCAGCTGTATCCTTTTTCAGGTAGCTGCCTGGTTGCCCTGTCCCTGTTGATTAAAGATTATGTCTACTCCACGGAGCTGGATACCTTTGTTGCATGCTGCCTTACCCTGTGTTTCTGAACTTTTTATTTTATTACATTGTTTTAGTTTGGGGAGTCTTTGTGATTCAGTATCTTCTAGGACTTATGTCTTTACTCCACTGTTGTGGATACTTTTGTTGCATGCCAAGTTACTGTGTGTATTTGGGTCTGTTTGAAGGCAGTGGCACCGCACTCCAGTCCTCTCGCTTGGAAAATCCCGTGGACGGAGGAGCCTGGTAGGCTGCAGTCCATGGGGTAGCGAAAAGTCAGACACGACTGAGCGACTTCCCTTTCACTTTTCACTTTCATGCATTGGGAAAGGAAATGGCAACCCACTCCAGCATTCTTGCCTGGAGAATCCCAGGGACGGGGGAGCCTGGTGGGCTGCCGTCTATGGGGTAGCACAGAGTCGGACACGACTGAAGCGACTTAGCAGCAGCAGCATGAGCTTTTTACTTTATTACATTGTTTTAGTTTGGGGGTCTTCATGATTCAGTATCTTGTAGAACTTAATCCTTCCTGATTGTTCTTTTTAGGAGTTGTTTTGTTTTGGCTTTTAAATTTGTGTTCTGTTCCATGATTTGTCTGCTTGATTTAAATAAAAAATCTTCTACTTTATTTTGGACAATTTATAATCCAGAAAGATGAAGATGCGCCATGCTCACTCCATGGCTGAGTTTGAGCAGTGTGTCATAAAACGCCCTAAAAAAACCAAGCAGGAGTGAGTAGATTAAGTTTGTTTGTTTGTTTGTTTGTTTCAGTTTGAAACTGTGCTGGTGGAAGGAGGGACTCTCCTCAGGGGTCTGGTGGGGTGCCCTATGGTGTGTCCTCTCTTTGTTTTCTTTCCTAGCAGAGAACTTATTAATATTATTCTAATAGTTACTTTGCTTTGGGGATTTTTTAAAACTTGGCTTCCATGTGTGCGCAATCTTGTCCGACTCTTTGTGTCCCTATGGATTGTGGCCCACCAGGCTCCTCTGTCCGTGGGATTCCCAGGCAAGAACTCTGGAGTGGGTTGCCATGCCCCTCTCCAGGGGCTCTTCCCGACCCAGGGATTGAACCTGTATCTCTTACATCTCCTGCATTGGTCGGTGGGTTCTTGACCACTAGCGCCACCTGGAAAGCCAGCACCAAGCCTTGAAAAATGGTAAACGTTTAGATGACGGATAAGAGAAGCCTTTCTGGTGTTAAATGATCTAACCCTGGGACTCTTTCTCATGAAAAAGAGCAACCGCAGGGCTGGGAAGCCTGCTTCCGGACAGTGGCTGCGTGTACAAACGAGGCTTCGCTAGGATCCTGATGCCGCGGCTGTCCTGTGGGCTGTGCGTTTGCTTTCTCTTGTGTCTTTTGGTTACAATTCAGAATTTCAATAAAACCAGACTGTCAGGTGAGTGTAGACGTAATGAATTTCCAGGTGTGAATATTCTGAAAGCTGCCATTGCTGGTGGTTCCCATCCCGCCTTTAATAAACATTTTTAATGAAGCCCATGTATCCAACCCTGTGCCTCCCCCACCTCCACAAAAACAGTCAGTACCCAGTGCTGTTGCCTGAACCTCGCTTCAGCCTTCAGCTGCTACCTGCGCGCCAGGCCTTCATTTCCTATCTCTCAGCTACAGCGTCTGTGTTGTTTCTCTGCTTCACTGCCACTCCCCACCAAGAGCCAAGATATAGACTTTGAAATTTTCCCATTAAAAAAAGAAATTAGGAGCTTAAAACCTAGTAAAAATAGGAGCAGCTTGGTGAGAATGGCAATGATCTGAAAAGCAAAACTTGTGAAATCTTCAGGTGATTCTAAAGCCAGCTTGCTTGAGAAGCGTAACTAGAGAAACCTTTTTTATCTTTTTGTCAAACAGCTGGTAATGCCTTGGTCTTTTTCTTTTCTTTTTCCTGTTGAGCTTTTTGTTTTGGGATATAACCGATTTACAGTGCTCTGATAGTTTCAGGTGAGCAGTGAAGGGACTTAGCCATACATATACATGTATCCATTTAGAGGATCTTTCTGAAGTTCCAGTCCAGTTCTTTTCCTTCATAAAATTGTGTATTGGCTCCTTGTTGCTTCCGGAATAACGTCCGAGCTCTTGCCACGCATGGTGTTTGAGGGCTTCTGTGATCTGATCCAGCCCCTACTTCTCTGCAGCCGTGTGGGCTTTCCCAGCCCCCTGTCCCCAAAGCCTCCGGCTGTGATGAACTGCATCTGCAGGAAGACTTACTTGTAAGCCTCCGCTGGTTCTGCCTCTCCAGCCTCTCTCCTTAGGCTGTCCTCGGCCTGGAAGGCTCTTGGGCTCTCCTCTCACATGTAGGTAGTTCCTGTGTGCCCTTGGAGATGCCCGGCTTGGCAGCAGCCCCTCCTGTGAGGTTCCTGCTGAACGGCCTGTGCTTAATGCCAGCAGAGCGCTTAACTCCTCTGAAGCTGTCCTTTTACTCGGTGTCGCGTCGTGAGTTGTGAGCGCTTCTTTGCTGGCCTGGGACTTTGTCTTTTATTTTGGTCTATCCTGGGTTGGTCGGACACGACGGAAGCGGCTCAGCAGCAGCAGGTCCTGTAATTCTTATCCGAGCGCATCAACTTGACAGAATGTGTGAACCTGTAGAGTCTAGTTTCTTTTAGAAGATGATAGGTTTTGGCTACAGAGCGACATTGTTGACTTTCACTCAGTGCCCTGTGACATATCTGATGCTGGTAACATTGACTGAGAGCAACTTGAAACAGTCCCCGCAGCAGCGCTCGGAGCACAGATCACCCAGACTGATCACAACCACTGCCTCTTACCCAGCACCACGTCTGCCCTTGTTTTCATCATCTTCCCTTCCTGGCTAGAGGCAGAAAGGGCAGAATAGTCTTACTGTCTCGTGTACTTAAGTGTTTTTATAAATGTGGGCTTCTAAGGGGATCCAAATTAAAAAGGAAATTTCAGTGTTCACCTAATCCCATCCCCCTTGTCCTATAAGTGAGGAAATGGGGACTTTTTTCTCTGAGCAGAATCCTGGCAGGGGCTTGGCTTTGTCTTCTTTCGACTGGCACATAGGACA
>SJYF01000623.1:1573746-1600624 GCA_006410515.1 Procapra przewalskii | reverse complement strand
TGTTTTTTATGCCATAGTTATCTTCATACTTTGAATTTTCTTCTGTCTTTCCTCTCATTCTTTGGATGTTGTAATACTCTTGACTAATGTTTTAAATATTTCATCTTGCAAAAGAAAGTGTAACCTTCCTTTTTGAAGAGTAGGTGGTCCCAGAAGAATGTCAAGTGTTTTCAGAATTTCAGACTCCTCAAACCTTTTCTTTGTAATACGTTGCAGTATCTCATACAAAGCTTCTGTAATTGCTGTTTTAAATCCTGTAATATAAAATGGCGCATTTGTGTTTGTCCTTAATGGACAGAAACAAATCCCCTTTCCTCTTTTCTCTAAGCTAGATCAACCCAGTTCCTTTGACTTTGACCTTATCTACCATTTAGGTTAATAATGCACCCAGTATTGGATGTTACTTAGGTAATTGAAAGCCTTCTAAAACCAGTGGACTGGTTTTTGTCAGATAAGTTGGATTTAAATTCTATGGCTGTTTTAAAAATATAATTCTAGGGAAGACTTTTAGACTCATTTAAAAACATATCTTGCTTAATGCTCAGGGCTCTGTTATTTGGCTGTGTTTTATATTTCCAAAGTAAAATTGTAGGTTGTTACAGATATTTTCCCTTATATTTCTAACTGTGAAATTTAGGTCCTATTTCATAGTTGAAAAATACTTGAGTTTTTTTTTTTTTTTAATAGTTGAGCTTGAGAAAAAGGTTACCAGCCCCCACATTTTTTCGTTTTTCTGCATTGCTGAGCTTGAGAAGGCTGTGTCAACTCCCGCATTCAGCGTTTCTTCTGTGGGCACCGCCCGTGCACCCCTTTAGGTCCCCGGTGAGAGCAGAGTCGAGCCTTGAGCAGCACCAGCCAGTGGGCCCTCGCCCTCAGCAAACGCTGCCCCCTGGGCTTCCTGACCCTCCCTCTCTGCTCTGTGGGTCCCTGGCACTCCACTGATAATGACCCCCAAACCACTCTGCTTATGCACGGCTGACACTCAGTGACAGCTGTGGGAACCAGAGCCTGAGGGTTTACCTCATCCAGATTTAATTAAACCCGGGGAAAAGAGTATTTTAAAAGTCTTGTTTCATTCATTCCGTGGCTTGGTTAGCAGAGGAATCTTGTCTTGTCTGGTTGTTAACCTATTGATGAGGCATTTATTAGAGTATTTTAGAGAAATATTTGGTTTTCATCTATTATTTTTTCTTAAAACTAGTACAGTATGTATTACATATGCCTGTACTTTTTGCCAAACCATCTTTAAATTGTGCACATCATGGCATTTCACCTCTAAGTTCTTAAACCAGTTCTTATCAAAAAAGGCAATATCCTGTTTACCTGTAATCAGATTTCTCCAGCTATCCCAAAAGTGCCTTAAACAATTTTTTTCTCCTCAAACCAGCATGCAACCAAGATACACATTGTTTTGTATCATTTTAGACTTTTTTCCAGAACAGTTACCTGGCCTCTGCCCCCTTTTCTTTTCCTTTTTGACATTGACTAGAGACCAGTTCCTTTTCTTGTATTGAGTAGACTGTCTCACATTCTAGAGTCAGCTGATTGCCTTCTTATGTTACTTGTTTTAACTTACTTCTCGCCCCTGTATTTTCTGTGATTTGCGAGCTAGATCTAAATATCTGATTAGTTTCAAATCAAACATTTTTGCAATTTCAAAGGCAAACTTTTGTAAGTTTTTTAAAGTTCTCGGCAGTTTATAGTTAGGGTTTGTGTCATTCACTAAAAGAAGGAAATGTTTAATACACAGATTAGGATTCAATGTATCATAACTGTGTTTTTCCAACTTAAGGTCAAACATTCCCTTCTGCTTTCTTTTTTTTCTTTTTCTGGCCTGCTCCCCCCACCCCACCGCTTTTAAATGTCCTTTTTATAATACATACATTTTAAAATCCTGGAGCTTGTGTGCAGTTCAAAGACTTTAGTTGCCTTCTAAGAACCTTCAGTGAGTTCCTACTCACTGTTGAAACCGAATTTCAAATGGTTAACATTCTGATAAACTGCTTTTCCTTGTGTTGTGAAGTTTGAGCAGGGTAATGGTGTGGATAATTTCAGTGCTTTTTTCTGATCTTTATAGAGCAATGGAGGAACAAAGCGGCAAAAGATCTCCCATCAAAATTATATAGCCTATCAGAAGCAAGTTATTCGGCGGAGTATGCGACACAGAAAAGTTCGTGGTGAAAAAGCTCTTCTCGTTTCTGCTAATCAAACATTGAAAGAATTGAAAATCCAGGTGAGGAAAGTATAACATCTGTTTAATCATGCTCTGAACTTACAGGACCTTCATGAGTTTCTGCTTTGCACCTAAGTATTGAGCTGTTGGGAGAGGGCATTTCTGAGTTTAGAATAATACTTGTCGGGTCCCCAAATTCAAATAACTCTTCCTTTAGAAAGAGCTTCAAAGTTTTCAAAATTAGCCAAGAATCTGTGAAGAGGGAATGTGTTTGGGGGGTTCTGAAACCTTGAGCCAGTTCTGAGTAGCTTTCCAATAATGAGGAGAAATATTGACAGCCATTTAATTGTTCATTTTAGATCATTCCCAGTCTCTTCCCACTCCACCCCTCTTCACCCCCCCATTGCTTTTGCACATCTACGCATTGGATGAGTGATGAAAATGCCTCATGGCATTGTTTCCTGGTAGGAATGTGAAAGTACTATAAATGAGGATGCCAGCGGTACATCCCAAAACCCAGAAAAGAGAGGCTGATATATTCAAGATGTGCATGAAAAAAAAAAATCTGGCCCCTTATCTGTTTTAGTCACTGATACAGATCCCAAAAGTTGACCCAGTTTCCCTCTTTGCTACTTTGATGTGGCACAGTTTACTGGTTATGCATTTTTCCTTGTGCTGATATTTATCATTGTAATTGAGGCAAAAGTATAGGCTTCCTTTGAGGGTGTTCTTTTCCAGATTGTCCCGGGAACATTATTTCCCTTGGTTGAACCCATGGCTCTGAAAATAAATGTGTTGGCGTAATATCTTTATTCTGTTATTGTAGCTTTTACATCTGAGAAAGCTTGTTTCTATCACCGGCTTTCTGCTTACCAGTGGTAAACCTCGAAACATTCCAAACCTTTAAATTACAGAAACAGCCCCTGTGGATCAAGACATTGTCAGAGCCTGCGCTGCTTTTATTGTGGACTCGCCCTTTTAAAAGAGTAAATCAAAAGTCAGCAGAAAGAGCCTCCATCTTGGAGCATGTCACCTGCAGACAGTTGTCAGAAGGCAGCAGCTCTGGACAGGAAAGCCCCCCTGATGTGCGCGCCCCAGATGGCTCCTCTGCCGTGTCCTTCCTCCCCTCTCCCTTCCTTACGTGGAGGACCACTGTGATCCAGACAGTCAAAAGAAAGGGCGGTGAAGCGTAATTCCCCCTCAGTGCTCCTTGGCGGTGCTTTCAAAACCTCGCAGTAGATGGGACCTTTTTGCTGCCCCACCTGGGCGCCGTGCCAGCTAGGTGGGCATGCATGTGACCCTCAGCTGGTGGCGGTGGGTGAGCTTTCAAGCATGTAGTGCATGTTTTTATGTTTCACGGCGCCTCTTCCCTGGGGTAGACATTTCCAGGTTAATAGGATGGCCACCATACCCATTTATAGTTGCTTAATTCATCCACCTATGAGGCCATAATGTAAGTGAGGTACAAATTCATCCCTTTTCTCAAAACATGTTCAGTATTTAATTGTCTTATTCCATTTTCCCTAAGATGGATTTTGAGCAGGTGGTATTGCCTGCCTTAGGAAGGAGGAAATTTTCCTAATTTGCTTATTGCATTTCCTCATTTCAGCCAATAAATACACCTGCACACACGCACGTCGTGGCAAGCAGCATGAGCTGCAGGAACAGAGCTTTCATTGTTCCTGTTAGGCTTCCTAGAGCGCCCGTGCAGCACTCGCTCGCCACAGGCCTGGAGAACGTTAATTCTCCTGAAGCATTCCCCTTGCACTTAACTGCTCGTGGACTGTCATACAGCAGGCCATAGACTGCCACGCCCTCGGCCTGCTCTCTCACCCTGAAACATCTTCTTCTCCTCACCAGGAAGCGCAGCTCGTCTTCGCCAGCATCTCTTCTGCAGAGCCTGCCTTGGCCTTCAGCTGCACAACCTCCCCCCTTCCGGGTGCTCTGCCCGCTCTGTGTGTGCTAGAAAGCCACCATCTTCACTGCTGGGTTTTTCCCTCTGGACCTTTATGGGGTGGTATTACTACTCACCTTTATAATTCCAATGCCTAGCACAGTGTTAAACACACGGTGTAATAAATCTTCATTCTGTTCAGTTCAGTCGCTCGGTTGTGTCTTTGGAAGTTGTGACTCTTTGCAACCCCATGGACTGCAACACGCCAGGCCTCCCTGTCCATCATCAACTCCCGGAGTTCACTCAAGCTCATGTCCGTTGAGTCGGTGATGCCATCTAACGATCTCATCCTCTCTCAGCCCCTTCTCCTCCTGCCTTCAGTCTTTCCCAGCATCAGGGTCTTTTCTATTTGTTGAATAAATTGAAATGTCGTTGTCTATGGGCTCAAAATATGAGCCTGCGCCCCTGAGTGATGGTACTCGTGTCTAGAGGTACTGGCTGTTCGTCCGCTCTCTGCGATGGTGCAGAGACCCTGTGTGTCCCATTTAGGCCCTGTGAACTGGCATTCGTGCAGTCCGGCAGCTGTGACGTTGCCTTCATTAAAGTTGATACCAGAACACCTTCTCCATCGCTGTGCTTTCTTTTTCCTGGTCGTGTTTATGAACCGGAGCTGCTGGCTCTGCCTGATGCCCATGGTGCTGGGCTGGCTTTGGTAGAACTGTCCTTTCTCACCAGAAATAGGCGCAGTTGTTTCATAGAAGGGTCGGTGATGATCCCTGTTTAAGCAGCCTCTGCTCGCCACTCAGGGCCTGAGATCCTTTGGAGAAGGCCGGTTATGAATCCGGCCTAACAGGGAAGAGGCCACTGTTGTTATCCCTCTTCTTTGATTATCCTCTTCCACTTCTTTGATTTCTCCCCAACCCCACCCACTGAGGGGTTGTAAGATGCAGAACAAAAGGACCTGGGGGTACAACTGTCTCCTGAATCTCAGGCCTCCTAAGGATGTTTCCAGATATATTGGGATTACAGTTTCAATAGGAATGAAGCAAGTGGGCTGATTGCAAACCGTACTATCTTTTGTATTCTGAAGTCTTTTATTTCTTCCTTAGAATTATTTATTCACACGGGGTATTAAGTCTCAGTATTTTGTTTTATGCAAACCTTTGTTTCTGTCTATTGGCACAGATCATGCATGCGTTTTCAGTTGCTCCTTTTGACCAGAACCTGTCAATTGATGGAAAGATTTTAAGTGATGACTGTGCCACCCTCGGAACCCTAGGCGTCATTCCTGAATCTGTGATTTTGTTAAAGGTGAGTAGCGGCCCTGCACCTGCAGGATTCAGGGGGTTCTCATGTGTAGACTGGGTGCGGCGGTGGTTAAGGTTCCCAGGTCCTCGGCAGGATGTGGCAACAAGCTACTGCTGCGAGTCAGCTGCATCTCTGGATGAGCTACCAGAGACTTAGAGCAGGTCAGACAGTCACTTGGTCTGTGGGCTTTTCATAATTCTTGTTTAAAATAATCTAGATTTAACCTCCTCCCTAAATTCTGGATTGGTGAATTACTTAACCATACTTCTACCTATTAAAACATCCCCCCCACCCTCCGCCGAAGTGCCAGTTAAGCTCGGAAAGAAACATAAGAATCAAGGCTTGGCCACAGTAGTCAAAATACTTGTGGTTGGCTTAGTGAGATTCTTGTCCATGATATGAAAATTGACCTTGGGGAGAAAAGGTTTAAAAGAGGCAGGTGTGTTTTGGAAAGCCGGGGCTTCTGCGACTGTCACGGATGAAGATTTGTTGAGCCAGCCTGCTTAGCCCAGGCCTCCTCTCCCTCAGGCAGGGCCTGATTTCGTCACTCTCCTCTGCCTCTTTTGTTTCTGGGTGGCTAGACGCATGCCCCCTGTATGATGTGTTAGAATATTCTGCAGGCTTCTCAAATGGGGAGCGTGTTGTTCATAGGCAGAGCCTCAATTCTGGCCAGATAAAGTTAGGCCCTGGAAGTGGTGATGCAGGTCCATATCTGGCCCTTCACACGCGCACACACACACCCCTCATCCTGCTCCCCGCCCCCACTTCGGCTGGGTTTTCTTGGAACTGTAGGTTCTGTGGAATTAACTCTGAAAACCTGTTTGGTTTGCTGAATCAGAAGAGCCCGGTCTCAAAGCCTAGAAGCAGCCTGTGTCACTGACGGGCTTGCGCTTCAGGTGGGCAGCTGGAGTCTGTACTGGCTGCTGTTCTCTTTGCCCTTGCAGCTAACTCTACCACAAGCTCAGACTCGGCACTCGCTTCTTGCCTTTAAAAGAACATGGGTACTTCGTTATTGATGGTGGGGACAGATGAGAATGCGTCTTTAACCTAATTGGCATTTTTCGAGGGCCATCCTGATTTACTTCTCGCAACCCACGCTGTCATCATTGGCGCCTGAAATCATATCCATTAGATGAGGGTATCTGAACCTCACTGCGTCTAAAAAGTGTCTGAGGAGTACGAACGCAGTGCCACACCCAGTGTGCAGTCTGTACAGTTATGGGGGTGATGAGTCTTGGCCCGCTTGGCAGGGTGCCGTTTGTTCATCCTGGACGTCGCCAGCTCTGGCTTGAACGCTGTTTCCCACTGGACAGTGTTTGTGTCCGGGAGCAACATGCTGGTCAACTCCATGGCCAGCCTCTTGTCTTAGGAGGCTGGGCGCGCTCCTCGTCCTGGCTTCCATCCCCGTGCGGTTGTGAATTGTCTCCATTTGTTTTCTAGGCTGATGAACCAATTGCAGATTATGCTGCAATGGACGATGTCATGCAAGGTAAAAGAGCAGTTTGTTTGGGGAATTGTTGAGGAACTTGTTCAACGATGGTGGGGTTTTAGTCATTGAATCTTTAGTCTACAGTGTTCTTACTTTTAAGCTTGAGTAAAGCTTCTACATGCTAAGGTAGAGTCTTACCGTTAGTGCTCTTTTTAAAGAATGATATCTATGAAAATTGGGAAAATAGAGGAAAGTGTAGTAGTGTTTAGTTTACTGTAGGAAAGTGAAACAGATGTAAGCCTGCAGATAGACGAGGTCAACAAAAAGCAGAGCTAATTCAGGTTGCAGAGCCTTTGGCAGGCACACAGGAATTAGATGCCCCGGGTGCCTTTGAACATAGGAGTGAGGTCCCAGCCTAAAGGCAGGTTGGAGACTGTGTAAGAAGCAGTTAGACGGCTCACCGCCGCACACGTCCTCACAGCCCTTCCCTTCCTTTACATCCATTCAGTGCCCCTTCTTCACATGTAGAGTTTGTGTTTCTTTGAAGAAATTAAACTAGAAAGGTGAGAATGAGATGTGTTACCTACCAAGTAGGGAGACCAGCCCTTTGTTGAAACACTGGCAGCCATCTCTTCCCTCCCACAGTGGAGGGAAGAGGTTCTCCTCGAGGGAAACCAGAGCAATTCAAGGAAATAGCCTACAGATATTTTTTTTTGAAGTAGTTCATCTCCCAGGTACCTTTGGGTCAAGCCAAACCAGACAGTTTTCAGACATGTTTTTAGTCCCTCACACTTCTGTAGGTGGGAGCAGACAGCCAGAGAACTCCGGACAGTGGGGCAGAGAACAGCATGGAACCAAAAGACATCAGTCAACAGGCTGGACAGGAAGTAGATGATGCGGGAAGCATAAGAAAGCTTTAAAAGTAACTGTAAACAATACAAGAGAAAGAGCACATCTTCTGTATGTGAGGAACATTCTGTATGTACATTCTGTATGTAAGGAACAATTCATGAAAATAAAAACGGGTATGCCAAGGCCCGGGTACAGATCTATAGATTAAGATCCTAGAAACATCTAGAGGTGTGGAAGGAAAAACCAGCCATATTCCTGAGCTGAAGAGTCAAGGACAATCCAATGGGCCAGTGCCCACAAGAGAATGAGGATGTGTGAATTCTTTGTTCCAACTAGACTATTCTGTTACACGCATTTGGTGGCTCTGTGAATATAAGGCTTCAAAAAATTTCTCTCTCACCTACCGTTTACTCTGGGAGGGTGTACTCTGTTAAACAAGAGTAAGAAGAAAGACGTCAACAGTGGAACCTGAAAGCAGGGATCCCGCGCTGGAGTAGATGGCCTAGAAGAAGGCAAGGGCGCAGTTCCAGCGCTTCCAGCACGAAGCGCTGCCCCAGGTGTTGAGCATGCCCACTCCAGACTGGAGCACACTCCCTGGGGAAAGCGAAAGTGACAGATGACTGTCCTGAGGAGTTTACCATTGAATCAGAGATGGTACAGAGAGAATGAAACACATAAGTAATGCAGCAGCTACCAACCCCAGAGAGACAGAGTCATGCTGGACAAGAATGATCACCAAGGCAACCCAGAGGGTTCAACCATGGACGCTGTTGAGGAGTAAAAAGAGAGTGTAAACTCTGGAGACTGGCTTAACGACAAAAAATACCAGTGTTTCAGGAGGATGGGTAGGGGCCATGTGTTATGTTAGAGGTGGTTCTGTCTTTGAGGGAACTATTAGGTATTACCAAAAATTGTGAATTAGCAACATAAGCATCTAGAAATGCAGAGGTTAAACCAGAAGATGTGGCCGCAAGGGCCAAAAGCTGTACCCCGTAGAGTGTGGGCATGGGAGGAGGGGGGCAGGAGGCGGGGGCCCCATGGATTTCTCCAGCAGGGCCCCCTACCCCTCCCCAGCCGTGCAGAATGCTGGCTCTAGTCACAGCCCTTGTTCTTCCAGTATTTGTCTTTTTTCAATGATGCATATGTATTGCTTTTATAAAAATGAAAACAAAGATTGCCATTTGATATATCCATAACTTCAAAGGTAACCTTTATAGGTAAGGTTATTAAAAGCTATTTTAAACTTTTCATCCTTTGGCATTGAAGTGAACTTATTGCTGTCTGTAGCAACAGTCTTCTCAATTTGGAATTCTTATTTTTTTCCTTCCAGTGTGTATGCCAGAAGAAGGGTTTAAAGGTAAGGTACATTTGTCATGCTTTGTTCATGAGTGTCACAGTCATACTGTAATTTTCAGTTAATGTGAAGCCTATAATTTGATTTTAAAATTTAATTCAATCTGAGTCTCATGACTGAAATTAATTTTAGTTAAATGCATTTTTTATTCAAGCTTCTTCATTATCTGTGTCAGCACTCAAGCCTTGGATCGGGCCTGTGTGTTAGATGTATCCACTGCCAGATGTCCACTGTGCTTTTCTGTCTCCTTTTGGGGGGAAGTTGGGCACGTAGCTAGTGGCATTTTCATTTTTATACTTAACCTTTTTCCAGTTCCTCTTATCAGTCCCATCTTAGAGCAAAACAGTTTGTAACTGATAAGAATTAGAGGAGAAGAATCTGCTGAACTACAGTAGGTTCAGTGAAAAGGTTTCATTTCTCCATGTAGGATTAAGGCATCTCTTGGATTATCGCTTTAAATAGATAAACAGCGGCGATGCCTTCTCCTGCATCCTGGCCACTAGGGTTCTGCACACAGTCGAATTTAGACCTTTGACTTTCACAAATTTAACTGTTGCCATTTTGATTCTTTGTGGCCTAGTCCAGAGGTCCATGACAGGTTGTGATTTTTGCCAAAGAATGAGTTTGAGTCAAATACCAGGGGTTCCTTGCAAACAAGTGAGCCGAGCTCCTGGCCTCAATAAAGCCTCCCTCTCAGTGCAGCTTTTTGTGTACACGTTCCCACTGCAAAGAAACTCCCAAAGAGGTCAAAACAAACAAAAGCAGAACTTTAATGAAAAACAGCCATCAAATGAAAGCTTCAATAAAATTTGATTACCTTGTGTGAAGATAATGCATACAAGCTGTGTGGCTTTCAACAGAAATGTGCTTTAGCTGAAAGCCTGGAGACGGCTGATATATTTTCTTATTTTCAATGTCAAAGGGCTTCTGTGCTCACTCATTGAGTTGAATATTCCCTGTTGGTGATGCAAATGGGATGCGTGAACCCTTAACCATGCAGCTTACAACTGTGCCCCCACGTGTGTTTCTTTCCCCAGGCACTGGTCTACTTGGACATTAATCTTTTTGAACACTTGCTGACTGCTCAGAAATGACCAGAAGGGAAGAGGAGTTTGACATGTTAGGGCATTAACGAAAAGGTGGATTTAAGAATTAAACCATTACATGACTCTCCCAAAAGGCAGAAACCATTCAAAAAAGTGACTGTTCCAAAATGCCTTATGTCAAATAAAGCAGATTGCACTGAAGGCCGTCAGACTTGAAGGAAATGTTTCAAATTTTATATTTAAGGGGGGTGGTGGGAGGGAAAGGGCAAGTAAAAGACTGAACAAGTTTAGTAGCAGTATCAGTAAATCATGTTTACATATGAGATTTATAGTCACGGGAGGGAATAAAGTTCCATTCTATTTCCTTGCTCGAGTTTCATACCAGATGCATTGGTCCATGAAGAATTTGTATCACAGTAGATGGGACAACATTCTGCTCTGAACTAAAAGTGATTCTTTAGAGACATAACCTGCTTACCAGTACCTGTCTTTGATTCATGTTTTACTTTCAATAAAGCATGAAAGTGAAGAACTTGCTGTAATTGTGGGAGAGTATCTTCAGATCAGACGCTGTGTCAGCCCCAGGACACCCCGCTCACACGCCGCCTGTGGTCGGTCTCGCTCAGTGTTGAGAAGAGGAGGGGCACCTGTGTGTCCCCTGCGATGAGCCAGGGGCTCGTGTGTCGTTTTTGTCTCCAGAGGCCGCTCACCGTCATGCCTTGCAGAAGGGGTGGCGAGCGTATTGGACGAGATAGCGTCCTCCAGTGCTGCTGTTACGCAGAGGAAAGTGAAAGTTGCTCAGTCATGTCCAACTCTTTGCCACCCCATTGACTGTACAGTCCGTGGAATTCTCCAGGCCAGTATACTGAAGTGGGTAGCGTCTCCCTTCTCCAGGGGATCTTCCCAACCCAGGGAAGATCAAACCCAGGTCTCCTGCATTGCAGGTGGATTCTTTACCAGCTGAGCCACCAGGGAAACCCAAGAATACTGGAGTGAGTAGCCTATCTCTTCTCCAGGGGATCTTCCCGACCCAGGAATCGAACCAGGGTGCATTGCAGGCGGATTCTTTACCAGCTGAGCTGTGAAGAAAGCCCATTATTCAGAAGTGGGAAATCACATAACACCTTGCCCTTTGGAGAAATCTGACCACCTTATAAGAAGAGTAAAATGGCCTGAAGTCCATTTGGATGATAACAGATTTTTATATAGAAAGTTTCATCTTCCCAGCCCTAGATCCCATCTCTTGGATCTCACTCCCCTCTCCTTTCTTTTGCCATGTTGCACAGCATGTGGGATCTTTATTCCCTGACCAGGGATGGAACCCACCACGCCCTCTGCACTGGAAGCCTGGAGTCTTAACTGCTGGACAGCCAGGGAATTCCCTTACTTTCTCTCTTTTTCTAAGCATTCTTCTGAAATGCCCAGAAAAGATCTTCTACATGACATTATTTAACAAAGAAAAAATGTATGGATAGAGTATGCCCTGTTATCCAATTCAGGATTATTGTCGATTAGCAACATAGAAGCAAAACAGTATTAAGAAAACTCAGGATTTTCAGATGGAATTGAAGACTGGAGCTTGTTTTTGTTTTCTCTGAGAATGTATGTACTCTATAGAGTTTTGGGCCGAGATGCTGACTCAGACATCTCCCTTGCTAACACTTTATTTAGCCTGGGGTTTTGCTAGGCCTTTTTTTTTTTTTAACCCCTCCCTTCTCTGAAAATTTAAGCTGAAATCCTGGATGGGGGAGGCAGGTTTCAATTTGAGGACCAGTAACCTTGGCAGCATCCCATTGGAACAGCTCTTTTTTATCAGAGTAATTATGGCTGTTTGGTGAAATACAACTCCTTGCCTGTGTTTTCCCTCTGTGTTTGCAGTGTCTTTGGTCTGTGCCCCTGGGGAGGCAGGGGGTGTTTTAACGAGTCTGTGTGAGAGCGTGCACGGCACACAGGACCCTCAGAAGCCATCCATCCTTGGAACCTGTGAGTCCCACCCTGAGGTCGACACAGGGAAAAGAAGGACTCCTGGTTTAGATCATAGACTACTCTTCTGATGTTTAGATTCCCCCCGTCCCACCCTCACCCCCACCCCATGAAGCTGAACATAAAATAACAACACACCAAGCCCCGCTCCTTCCCCAGGATAAAGACATGTGTGTGGTTCACTTCATGCTTGAGGCAGCTGCTTCCTTCTGCCTGCTAAGAAGCTGTTTGGCCAGAGAAGGTTCTTTGTGAGGACTGACATAAACATGTCAGTAGTCCCCAGAAATCTGATACCCTTTTCCAGTTTGCTGTTAATCGCAGTTTCAAATGTGTTACTTGAGTCTTTTTCCCTTGTGCATTGGTACAAAATAACACCCTGTGATAAGTCTTTCAGGCTGATAAGCCAGTACCGGCTCCTTTGTTAACTCTGCCGAATGGGTAGGAATGGGGTGGGCCCCCACAACCCAACTATGTTGTACGCACCCAACTCAGAGTGATGTCTGTGGCCCCCGTAGGACCAGCAGTGCTGTGAGGCTTTATTAGAAATGCTTATCCCCCAGAGCATGCACAGGCCACCCCTGCTGAGAAGCTGGGGGCTGGGCTGGCTCTCCCAGCCCCGGTCCCCAGAGTTACGCAGTATTGTGCACATGAATTTGTGGCCTACATCACCACCTCACCATTTAGTACAGGGAAGACAGGCACAGCGGGCAACCTAAAATCCACTCTTGCCTTGTCTGAACTGATAGTTGTCTTCTTGGCTGATGAGTACTGTTAAGGTGCAAAGACTTTTTCCATCAGGTTTCTCGTGTCATGGGTGTGTTCATTTCTGTCTTATTATTATTTTAAGTGTAAGAGTCTTCTGTGAAAGGTAAAATGAAGCTTGAAGTCGCTGCCACCCCCTACCCCTGTTATATTTCTTTCCATTCCTCAATCCCAGTCCAATGGGTGCCACATGCCATTCTGGGACAAAGCTGTGACCTGCCTGGAATGTAAGTCACCATTTGGATGTCTTCATTCCTAGGAGGGGATAAGTATCTGTGTATTAGTTCAGTGTATTAATGGACTTTATTGGTTAGAATTACAGTTAACCTTTCTGCCCAGTTAAAAAGAAGTGAACGTCCCTTTGTTTCTGTGACGTCAGAATCCAGAGCCAATTTAGTATTCCATTTTGAATTCCTTTTTTGGGGGATGAGGGAACTTGCTGCAAAGCTTCTGAGACCTTAGTTCTTGGACCAGAGATTGAATTTCAGGCCCAGGGCAGTGAGAGTGGACCACCAGGGAATAATACCCTAAATGTCCAGCTGGCTGGTCTGTGTAGTCATGGGCTTGTTGACCAGGCCCTGGTTAATATTTGAAGTGAATGCTAGGATTTAATAACCCATTTGAAATACCCAGGGGGTGATTTATGTCTGTCTAAACAAACTGCTGAGGTGAAATAAGCGTTGGAGCCTGCCTTTCCTGTTTGCAGAATCACGGAGTGTCACATCCTCTCTCTCTGGTGTTTGAATGTTCCCTTATTCAGTGTTACAGGGGACTGCGACCAGAGTTCAGTCTCAAGAATAGCCAGAGTGTTCATTTCAAGGTTCCCACCCCTTTGCCAATGGCATGCGTGCCACCCTGGAGTAACCCCAAGGGCAAGGTTTGTCACCAACTGCTTATGATTGTGAAGGCTGGCAGTTTGCCACCCCCAAAACCCAGGCAATGTGTAGATATCAATTTTGGCTGGGGGTTTGATTATTAACATGAGTCCTTGATTCATTAAAATACAAATCACAGACCTTTGTAAAAAGGTAACACTTTGTCTGGCATTTCACGGAGCAACAGCCCTGCGGGCCAAAGAACCCAGAAGGGAGACAGAAAACTCCTCCATCCCATACATCGGTGGGTTTTTTTCAAGTCTAGCTTTTGAGCTCATTGGGCTGAGGAGTCTGCTAGCTGTTCAGATTGCACCAGCATGTGTAGGCGAGCACTGGAAGGGCACGTTTGAGAATTTGGGTCACCGTGCCGCAGATAATCTCAGCATTGACTTCGTAATTAAGAAAAGTTAGTTGGCTTTGCTTTGTCCTCCTTCCCGGATTATCTCTTAGAGCAGTATTTGCCTCCTTGTTTACCCTTCCACACTGAGATCCTCACAATAATACATTTTTGTTGGAAAAATTACTTTGTATCATTCTTTGTAAGTTGACTTTAGCCTTTGTGAGGAAATGCTATGGAACCTTCCTCAAGTCTTCAGAAAGAGGTCTGGTTAACCACAGAGCCGAGCTGCCGGAGAACTTGAGGACATGGCTTGTGCTGGAAGCCGCTGGAATTTAAATAATGGCTGGACAGGTGTGTTTGGTAATGGACAGACAGTAACGCACCTTAACTCTGTGTTTATCTGCAGAGTCACGTTGAAAGGAATTCAAAACACGTTTAGAATGAATGTTGACGATTTATGCCTTTGTGATAGGCAGGTTCTGCCCCAGAGCAGCAGCTTCCGGTGACTTGATTGTCATTGCCAAGAACATCAGTAACAGGTGCCCTGAGCCTCGGAGGCAGAGCTGTGCAGGCGCGAAGCAGAGCGGAAGGCTGGGGCCAGTGCTACAGGCTCCTTTCTGACCTGAGAATCTTGTTTTTCATTCTTTAACCTCTTGAGACTTCTGGAATAATACTTGTCAAGAGTCAAGTCCAGGGAACAGGTATTTCTTGTGCTTCTGGGGGAACTTTCCAAACAGATAAGCCCCAGGACCTGTTTTATCAAATGATTGCTGTGTTACTTGCTTACCATATTACATTCAGCACTCTTTAAAAAATGCATATGTTTCAGACAAGCTGGTGACATTTGTTCATATGGTAAGAGTTAAGTATTTTTTCTGAGGCTTGTTAGAGTTTGGGAAGAGGTTGTAGAATTGATCTTGTGAATCAAGTCACCTTTGTAACTTGCCAGGAGTTGTCTGGCCTTTTCTAGGGGATGCTGTTCTGCCTCCAGCGTTGAGAGCTGCACCAGCTCATTACTGGACTAAGCCACGGCTGTGTCCACCCCGACCCCAGCAGAGATAAGACCACATTCCCTGAAGAAGTGGAGCCTGCTACCAGATGGCCTCCATCCACAGGCACCAGAAACGGGTGGCTCTTCTCGCACTGCGTTTTCATGCCTTGCCATCCCCCGAAGCTGTCTCAGTTCCCCTGAAGTTAGTTCTGAGAGCTCGTCCAACATAATTACTGTATTGATCTCAAATAGAGGGCATCATCTGTCCTCCCCTCACATGCTTTAAGAAAATTTAAAAAAACCTGCTTTCAAGGATTTGGCTGAGATTGCACAGGCCAGGGCCTTTGACGTGAGAGTGCTCTTGGTCAGGGAGGGACCCAGCTGTGTAAGAGCAGCTGGAACGGCAGTTGGATTTCCAGATCGGCATTAGCGCTGCCAGGGGAGGCCCTGAGCCACGGGAAGTGGGGGGACACACCCCGAGGAAGCCAGAAGGCCTGGGCAGCGGCCGTCTGGGCTGTAACGCTGCCGGCTGGCACACGGGCCTCTGCAGGCTTGGATCTTGGTCTCCCCTTCCCCCATTCTCTGGCGTATTTGTTTGTAACCGAGGGAACAGTGGACTGCTACCAGCCCTTTTTATGATCCTGGATAACTATGTTCCCCTTTGTGCCTCAGTGTTGGCTGTAAAAGGAAGTGGGTGTAGAAATTGTGAAGATAGTGGGGCCTCACCTCTTCACCTCCACCACCAGCCCCACCCACTGCCTCCAAGTCCTGGGAGTGTGTTTGAGAAATGGCCCCAGTGGACCACCTCTCAGGGACTTGTCTTTTGTGTGTGAGTCATTCTTTGCTGTATGTTTGGAGTTTTTGCTGCTTCTCCCATCTGCAGCATGCACGGGCTCTGGGTGAAGGAGGCTTCAAGCCGTGCTAGACTGTCTAGAACTAGAGTGAGTTATTTATTTTTGTCTTAACTGGGAACCAGAGTTAGGGCTCTGCTGGAACCTACATCTGCACCTAAAACCAACTCCAAATCCCAGGAAATGGATCAACCCAGTTAGCGCTGGACTGTTCCAGCTCCCAGAGGGCAGGGGTCCAGTCATCTTCCTCATCCTGTACCCTACAGTGTGGCACATAGGTTCCCAGCAAGGAAGAGCGGGCCCCCCCGGGAAGCTCTTGTTGATTCACGGCAGGGTCCCTGGCGGGGGAGCTTTCCATTACTTGGGTGTGGCCAGTGCCTTCCCCACCTTTAGGCTTGACTGTTTTTGTCCTCAAAATGAGGACTTCTTAGCTGTGATCCAAGAGTGGATCCTCCCAGGTGCGTCCAGCATTAGCAAGGCAGCCCCCCCGCCCCGCCCCAGAAACAGAGGCCTCAGAGCATTTCTTGACCGATGTGCCTGGAGCTGACTCCCAGTCCTCATCCAGTCTTGCTTTCACTAGAGCAGGACTCTCTTCCAGCCACCTCTGCAGCGCCCCCTCTTCACCAGCCCTTCCTCAACCTGACTTGCTGCTCCGCGGACAGCACACTTCAGGGAGCCAACCCTCCAGAATTTTCTCCCTCTGTCCTGTCCTTTTCTTTCTGATCTCCCCAGGGAGGGGTGGGGTCAGAGAGGAGAGGTACTTCCATTCCCGTTTTCTAGA
Organism: Procapra przewalskii; assembly: GCA_006410515.1. Taxonomy (NCBI): domain Eukaryota; kingdom Metazoa; phylum Chordata; class Mammalia; order Artiodactyla; family Bovidae; genus Procapra; species Procapra przewalskii. The sequence continues at coordinate 1,583,985 of SJYF01000623.1, read as the reverse complement.
CTCCCTTGTGCATTATTCCAAGCTTACTGTAGTACCACCCACGTTTTCACTCCAGCCTTCTTAGACATCAGATTTTTTTCTTTTCTTGAAGCCAGCTCCCATTTTTCAGCAGTTGGGAGGGAGGGCAGGCTTGGTGGCTGGGTCGCAATGTATTAAATGTTTGGAAAAGAGAAGGCTTGTGCCCAGAGGCAGCCATGCGTGAGTGGTCAGTCTTGAGTGGTTTGGATTGAAATAGGGCAGAGAAAGCAGAGCTCTGGGGCCTTCATCCAGTCTTCAGTACCCAGGCTCCATGCCCAGCCCCCTGCTGCACATTCCTGCTGCCTGCTCCCTAGGGCCCCCGACAGTCTCCACATGTGCCCCCCAGGACACAGGAGAGATCACAGGCCTCTTGCACTGAGGTTTTTCTGTAAAGAGGATAGTGCTGTAAATGAAGAATTCCTTGGTTATAAAGAAGAAAGGGAGGCCTGGCACAAAAGAGCCTTCGTTTGAGGAGCTGCTCAGCCAGGGTTGGGTGCTATTCAGTCCCTCGGGGATCATAGGCCCTTGGAGAACTTGGAGTTGGCTGGTCCAGATCACAGCTGCAGCTCCTCACTCAGTTTGTTTCCGCACCTCCTCTGCCTCCGTGGGGCCCCGGACTGCGGCTCACGTGAGGCACTGTCGCTCCATCCTGGAGCCTGGTCTGAAGTGGTTCCCTCAGCAGCCCTTTCCAGCTGGGAGCCCGTGGTCTGTGTCCCACCACATGGAGGGGAAGAGGGCTCTTTTGGAGAGCAGCTGGAGAAGCTGAACAGGCACCAGAATCTTGATGTGAATGGAATTCAAGGGTGCAATTCCAGCACCATGTACAAAAAAAGAGAATGGGAAGAGGTCTGCTGCTTAGGAGAACCCTGGAGTTTGTGTGCCCTCCCTGAGAAGCTCAGCTTTGCTCTAGGCAAGTCAGCCCAGTGCATGCTGCCCGGGAAGGGCTTTAGCCTGTCAACCATCGTTTCCCAAATATGACTCAGTTTGATTTCACCCAGCATCTCCCGGGACCAATGTCCTGCACAACACGCCCATCTGAGGCAGTTGCTGCACTACAGAATCCCTCCTGCACTATGCCCAGAAGCGCCTTGACCAGTCTCATTCGACTCCTTCCCCCTTATTAGAGCTTTGAACCAAACTGTAAAGCCCTGGAGCATCCTGAGAAGGACCCAGGCTCAGGCCTGCAGCTTCGACAGGAAGTCAGATGGCTCCCAGGGGTTGGGGTGGGCACAGAGTGAGGAGGCGCTGCCCTCAGCCCCTGCAGGTCTCTCTTCCTCGACAGCCTTCTTCTGCCAGCACTATTCAAAATGATGTCTCTGGGGACCTCCCCGGTGGTCCAGTAGTTAAGAATCCGCCTGCCAGTGCAGGTGACGCAGGTTGGATCCTTGGTCCGGGAAGATCCCTCAGGCCACAGGGCAACTAAGTCTGGGTACCACAACTATGGAGTCCACATGTGCTAAAGCCCGCGCTCCCCGTCTAGAGACGCCACCCCAGCGAGAAGCCCACACTCAACTAAGGCAGGCCAAAGCGCAGCAGCGAAGACCCAGCACAGCCGCAACTAAATACTGAAAGAAAGATATCTGTGGCCCTATAGTACCAGCAGTGCTGTGACGCTTTATTAGAAATTCACCCGGTGAATCTGGATCAGGCCACGCCTGTGCTCTTAGAAGTTCAAGGCATCCTGACCTGGGAACTCTCCCACCCATGGCTGGGGTGAGCCTGCAGAGGAAGCCCCAAAGGACTGGAAAGAACATGGACCCATCCCTACTTCCCCTCTGCCTTTTCAGTTTTCTGGGGGTGTGGGGAGATGGGGATGAGGGTGAGGCATGGCCTGCAGTTCCCCCTTAGTTCTGATCTCTCTTGGCTGAGGTGAGAGTCTTGGTGGGGAAACGGGTCCCAGCACGGCTGATCCTCAACACTCAGGCCTGCACATGTCAGATTGTCCAGCAGCGGATGTAAGTGTGGCTGAAGGCCCTGTGTCTAGTCTTTAATGAAACGAATCCCCATAGCTGGGAAAATGTAGGTGGAAGTCATTTGTTAAGCACACAGCAGGTGCTCAATAAATACACTGAGTAACTGTATACAAGACCTGGAGGCTTCCCTTGTGGTTCAGTGGTACCGAATCCATCTTCCAATCCAGGAGACACAGGTTCGATCCTCGACCCTGGAAGATCCCACGTGCCTCGGAGCAGCTAAGCCCCTGTGCTCCACAGCCTGGGAGCCAGCCACGCAGCTACTGAAACCCGCCCCCCCAGAGCCTGTTTCCACGAGAAGCCGGGGCAGCAGGATCCAGCAGAGCCAAAGATAAATAAAAATGTTAACAACAACAACAAAATGAATGCAAGACGTGAATCCTCCCTAAATCATCTCTGTGAGATGGGCTTCGCGCACCCGCTGATCTTGGAGGACAGAGCCCTTGCAGGTTTGCCTCTACCCCAGCCGCAACCTCGGTTTCTCCACTTACTAGACAAGCACTGAGGTCCAGAGATCTCAAGATCCCCTCTGAAGGCGACGGTCTGCGTGCCCGGGCCTGCCAAGCACGCCCCCGCCCATGGGCCCCCACGGCCCCAGCCTGTAGACACAGGGCCCGAGTCCTCAGTCCGCCGAGAAGAGTTGTCCCTTGGAAGCGAGTCCAGCGCGTTGCGGGGCCCAGCGCTGCTGCTGCTGCTCCCGCGCTTGTGACCTTGGGCCCGGCTCTTCCCCTCTCTGCGCCCCGGGGGTCAGGTTCAGGTCATCTTGGGGCCCCTCCCTGTCCGGGTTTGCACTCCAGCCCTGAGGCCGCCTGACTCCTGCTGCCTTCCATCCGCGAGCCCTGAGGGCCGCCATCCCCCCGTTTCCCGGTGAGGCTGAGAGTGGGGAGCAAGTTGCCGGGGCCAGAGAGGCTGTCGGGGGGGTGGGGCTAGCCGGCTGGATGGAAGATGGGGGGGCCAGTGCGCGGCCGCGGGCAGGACGCAGGCCAGGCGCCTGGGTGCGGAGGATGCGCGCACTGCTTCCTCACCCCGCTAAACCCGGGGCGCCTTCTCCTTCCACCCCACCCCTGCAGACGCGAGCCTAAGGCGTGGGCTCCGCGTCCGCGTCGACCCCACCTGCCCCAGAAGTTGCCCCCTCTTCCCTGGGCGGGGGGCGCGGGGGGAACAGGGACTGTCGTCTGGACCGCGGGGTCCCCGCCCGGCCCTGCCAGTCGAGCCGTGGAACCTAGTCCTCCCCCTCTCGGGTTCTCAGTTTCCCGACCGGTAAAGTGGGGCGCAGAGCGCCCGCCTCCGGGACCTGTTGTCGGAGTGGGTGGGAAAGAGGCCGGGTGGGGACCTCCGCCGCGCTCGCCGCCCCGGCTCCGTCCGCAGTGAGGGGGGAGCGCGCCGGGAAGGAGGCTCCGCGGTCACGTGACGCGCCCCCCCCACCCCCGCCCCGAACTGCGGCGGCGGCGGCGGCGGCGATCGCGGAGCCGCGTCCGAGCAGAGCTGCAGCTGCAGCCGCGGGCACCGGAGCGCCGAGCCCAGGACGCCCCCGGCCCAGGCCCGCGGGTGAGTGCGCCGCGCTCGGCGGACGCGGCCCTGGAAAGGGGAAGGGATGGACGTGGCCCGGGCTCCCGGAGAGGGCGGGCTGGGCAGGGGGATGGGGGCCGCCGGCGAGGACCCGGGGGACGCAGGGAGCGGCCAGCGGGGAGGGGGCGCAGGCAGGGGAAGGAGAGGTAGGCCTGGGGTGAGCCGGCTCTGCCCCCTTCCTCCCGGGATGCGTCCAGGCCGCGGCTAGTTGGGGGGCTCCGGTCCCACCCCCCTGCGTAGGTTGGGGGGGTCTGTGTTCTGCTCACCTGGGGAGGGGGCGCAGAGAAGTGGGTGCGTTCTCTCAATCCCTAAGGAGGGTCCCTCCCAGCCCCGACATCCTCAGGAGGAAGCGCTCCGGTCCTCAGAGGAGGGAAGTGGGGATCCGACGACCCCAAACTGAGGGGGCAGTGATGTCCTTGCTTCCCACCCCCGAACCCAACCCTGTCCCCAAGCCGCCGCGGAGCAGGGCACCCGCGTCACGCAGTCGGGCGCCCCCTCGTCGCCTCCCCTGGCTCCGCAGGATCTGAGGACTCGGTGGGAATCCACAGGGTGGGAAGCCCCGCAGACGCTTTGGTGCCAACCGTGGAGCGCCAGGGCTTGGGGAACATCTGTGTTCACACACGCACGCGCCCATCCAGACACCAGCTCAGGGGGTGCGCGCCCACCCTCTGGGCTAGCGAGACCCCGACCTGTGCGTGACCCCGAGTTTTTGTCGGGGGTCCTTACGCGAGCCAGGGGGTGGGACCGAGAAGGACCCTCCACCCTTCATACGTATCCTCCTGCTTCTCCAAAGTCAAAGGCCAAGGAGGAGGGAGCCCTGGGAGAAGCCGGGTCTGAGCGGATCAGGAAAGTGAACGAAGGGGTAGCATTTCCTCCCCAGGCTCCTAGTTCGCCCTGCAGCGGGGCTGAGGTCCCTCGTTGCCCAGGGGGCGGGGAAGAAGAAGCCAGAGAAGGTGGGTGGCCCCGAGTTTCCCAAGCTACTGAGACAGAAACCCTCCACAGGGTCCCCTGAACAGGGGGAGGGCAGCAGCTGACAGGGAAGTCGGTGGTCATGCCCAGCACACCTGGAGACATTCCCGATTCCTGCATCTGGGACCTTAGTCCGAGACCCCCCTTCCCTGGCAGTTGGAGGGTCTGAGGGAAGCAGAGGGGGAATCTTAGCGGCCTCGGAAAGGATTTCAGGGTCACCATTAATTCTCAAGTGGCAGAGTGTCTTCCCCATCCACGGCAATATTGTTAAGGTGGGGAACTGGGGTCTCCATTGCACAGATGAGGAAACTGAACCTCAGAGAGGCTAAGTGAACCGCCCAAGGTCACAGAGCTGTCTCTGGCTGACCTAGCATCAGCTCTCTGACTCCTGGGCCAGGCAGAGCGCCACAGTGGCGGGGTCGAGGCAGTGTGGTGGGATGGGGTGGCGATCCCCTGTCCCGTGCTGCCTGGGAGAGGGGGAAGGGGCATCTGGATGGAGGAGGCGAAGCTGGATCCAGGAGGACCTCACCTTTCTTCAGGGTCCAGAACTTCCCCGCTTCCCAGAGCTCTCCACCACCCCTGGCTGCAGCCGTGATGGTGAGTGTCCCCTTCCTGGGACCTTCCCAGCTTCCAGCCTTCTCCTGTGCTGGGTGCCTGCCTGGCAGGGGTCTCTAGAGACCTCCCTCTATCCACCCTCTACCCGCTGTGAGACACGATCTTTCCTTTGGCCTCTGGTCTTGGCTGGGCTGTCTCTGCTGTTCGGACCTCGCCACCGCACCCGAGCAGGGTCAGTACAAGCCTGAAAGTGAAGTCGCTCAGTCGTGTCCGACTCTTTGTCCCCCCATGGACTGTAGCCTACCAGGCTCCTCCCTCCATGGGATTCTCCAGGCAAAAGTACTGGAGTGTGTTGCCATTTCTTACAAGCCTGGGGTACGGGAACCCCGAGATCCCACTCCACCTCACTCTCCCCCCAGCCCCACCCCTGCCCGCTGTCCTGTTGCAGATCTGGAGGCCCTGTGCAGACCCCCCGGGGCAGGTCNNNNTCTGTATCCCACACCACCTGTCTGCCTGTGGAGGTCTTTGTCCTGGCCATCAGACACCACTGGGCAGCACCCCGGCTTCACACAGCCAGACACAGGTGCCAGCACACTCCGATCCCACGAATACCCGAGAGCCAGACCCAGGCAGGCAGGCCCTGCACACATTGACTGAGATCCCCGCCTCTCAGTACGACCCGCACCGCAGACAAGAGCCAGGCCATCCAGACGTGCAGAGGAGGGTGTTGTTGGCCAGGAGAGCCTCCTCCGGAGGCCTCGTCGTCAGGCAGATAACGACCTCGTTATCTCCTGCGGGGCACACGCACGGTGCACACGCAGGAATGAGCACACCCTTAGGAGGGAACCCGGCAGATAGGCACAGGAACACACCCACACCCCAACCCCTGTGGGGGTTCACATGCTGCACGTCATCAGCTTTTGGTGCGGGGGACTGAACTGGGTACCACCCCGGCGGGCAGCCGCCCCAGCCTGGCCCCAGCCCGTCTTCTTCCCTCTTTTCTGGGTCACGTGAAGCCAGGTCAGCCAACCCTGAGAATCGAGAAACCAGCTGGCGTGCCCCCTCGGTGGGCCTTCCTCTCCTGCCCCCCTTCCCCTCAAACCTGCATCCTCTGGGGCCAGAGGAGCCTCTTCCTGAGCTGCCCCTGGACGTGCTATTCCCCAGGGCTCCTCCCGAGGCAGGACACGCTCTAGGCAGCCCTGGGGTCCCCTTTCCTTTGCCAGTTTTCCAGGAGACCTGGCCAAGTCCTGCTTTCTGCTTTGCCTTCTCCGCAAGGCTGGGGGCCAGCTGGGTTGAAGGGAGGGGAGTCCTCCGGCTTGCCCTCTACTCACCTCTGCCTGCCTGGGTCCTGGCGCCCTGGCTGAGCCTCTGGGAGCCTGGCATCCCTGGGTGGCAGCTGCTGAGAGGTGCTTCTAGGGCTCGGATGTCTGCAGGGCAGACTGATGTAGGCAGAGGACAGCAAGGGACTCAGGGCTTTGCCCTGCTCACTCGGGCGCTCACCCCGGGGCTGGCCAGGAGCTGGCTCTGAGTCCAGGCCTGGTCCTGCCTCTGGCTGGCCGTGTGGCTCTGGGAAGTCACTTCCCCTCTCTGGGCCCATCTCCAGTTCCAAGAGGCAGCTCCACCTGGCGAGGGGGTGTGAGGTGTGAGATGGCAGCCCTGTGCCAGTGAGGAAAGAAACTTTGACTCTGCTGGGTAGTGTAGGGGGCAGACGGGGACCCCTGGCTAAGGACCTCTGGCAGATGGAAAACTGGGACCACTCTACGTCAGGCGGGATGGCAGCCCTTTGCCAATCAAGAAAGAGAGTTTGACTCTGCTGGGTGGAGTGAGGGGCAGGCGGGGACCCCTGGCTAAGGACCTCCGGCGGGTGGAACACTCTGGGTCCCCTCTGCGTAAGATGGGGCTGGCAGTCCAAGGAGCTCCCGGGGCCACCCTGGGGTCAGCAGGGGGACCCGAGGGCAGGGGTTGCTGCTGTGGTCTCCATCTGTGCATGTTTTTCTGTGTGCTCTATTTTTAGGGCTGCAGGCTCACATAGGCAGTGACTCAGAGAGGAAGGGAGAGGAGGCGGAGGGGTGTCGGTGAGACACCCCGAAACAGAGAGGGTCTGCTGGGGCACTAGCCTTCCCCATGGGCAGAGAGGAGTCCAACCTGTGATGCCCTTGCTGTGTGCTGGCTGGCACAAGGGCTGGGCCCTCCTTTGCACACTCGCGAAGCATGTATTGAGTGTGCTGAGTGTGTAGTGTGTCCCAGGGTCAGTAACAGATGTGAGCTGGGTGTGGCATCCTTCGGTCCCTGACATAGCCCAGGGTGGAGCCTCTGCGGCCACAGCTCAGATGAGGAGGTGAGGCTCGGGGAGGTGAAATGACCTGCCCACTCCTCTAGTAAATACCCTGCCATCCTGGGGCCACCTGCCCTGGGGTCCCCTTTGGGAAGAAGACCTGAGTTAAAAATCTGACTTTGCCACCAGCTAACCACCCAACTGGGGGCCCTTTCGTCCATCTCTTTGAGCCTGCTTCCTTTTCTCTTCTTTAGTATTTATTTTTGGCTGGGCTGGGTCTCCATTGCTGCCCCGGCTTTTCTTGAGTTGCAGCGAGCAGGGGCCGCTCTCTCTAGTTGCGGTGGGTGGGCTGCTCTCTACGGGGGCTTCTCTTGCCGCGGATCACAGGCTCCAGGCTTGCGGGCTTCGGTCGCTGGGGTTCGCAGGCTCTAGAGTGCAGGCTCAGTGGTGTGGCTCACAGGCTTAGTGGCTCCACAGCACGTGGGATCTTCCCGGGCCGGGTATTGAACCCATGTGGCAGGCAGGCAGGTAGTTCTTTACCACTGAGCCACCAGGGAAGCCCTCTTCTTTTGTATTAACTTAACTTTTGGAATTATATTAGAGTATAGCCGATTAACAATGTTGTGATAGTTTCAGGTAAACAGCTAAGGGACTCAGTCATTCATATGCTGCAGAAGAAAAGGACAGCCCATTCCAGTAGCCTTGCGTGAAGAATCCCATGGACCAGGGAGCCTGGTGGGCTGTGATCCTCAGGGCTGCAGAGAGTCGAACACAACAGAAGTGACTTAGCACACGTGCATGCACACACCTGTAAACAGCCTTCCCCAGACTCCCCTCCCATACATTCCATATACCGTGGGCTACACAGGAGGTCCCTGTTGATTATCCACTGAAATATTATCCATACAGCAGTGTATACACGAGACTCTGTTTCTTTATAAAGTGGGGATCACCCATTTCGTGTATCTGATGGAGTTGTTTCGAGGGTTAAGATTAATGTAGGCCAACACCCAGGGCAGTGCCCAGCTTGTGGTGGACGTTTGTTGGGGACTCAGAGGAAGAGCGCTGGGAGTTGCCAGGAGTTCAAGTCCAGTCTCTGCCATGTGACTCTGCATAAGTCACGGACTCTCTTGGTGCCTCATTTCCGTCTTCACAGGACGGGAGTGATAAGGCCTGGTCTGCCTGCCTACCTGGGGATGTTGTTTATGCAGATCAGATATGATGGCTGGGAGCTGCTCTCAGGAGATATGAATGCAGAAAAGGAAAAACAAACCCTAGAAACATATGGAGAAAAAGATTTCAAAAAAGAAAGTTCAAATATTTTATTGCAGCAAGAAAAAATAAGCCTTTTATTTAACATCGGGGGGGAATGGGGGTGGGCAGTGGGAATTGTTTCCATAATCTCACATTTCCGAGGCAGTTGGCCTTAGCCTTGTCAAGTGAGATGAGTAGGTCTCCTCCCTGGGGAGTCAGTGCCTGGCACCTAGCATGTGGTCAATAAATGGTCATGGTGGCTGTGAGTGGAGTTACTAACCGCCTCAGCATGCAAAGTGGCAGTCAGGACACCGGTTTGGCTTCACTGCACGGTGTGTGTAGGGGTGAGTTGGAGTCAGGTTCTCAAGGGCCTTGAATACCAAGCTGAGGAATTTTCTCTGCAAGCCAATGGGAAAACCACCGGCGGGACTGACTGAGCCTTCTGTGGGCAGGCCTTGGGTAGGAGCTAGTCCAGCCCAGTTCTCTGCCCTGCCCCTGCTGGGTGAGTATGGCTCCATTGCCTATTTCTCTGGGTCCCCTTTCCCTCCTGTATGCAAAGGAGAGAGCTCCAGCCTCTTCCATCCCAGCAACACGAGAGAGGACCAAGGCACCAACCAGTCAGTCAACTAGGGGCTGTCATCTGTGCCAGAAATCAGGAGGCCTGTGTCCCCCTCTGACCTCATCCCACTGGTGGTGTGGCCCTGGGCAGTGCCGGCCTCTGTGAGCCTTCCTTTCCATCGCTGCAGTGGGTGGGTGCAGTTTCTGCCTTTGCACCGTGGCTCGAGTGAGGTGGAGAAGGAAATAGCAACCCGGTATTTTTGCCTGGAGAATCCCATGGAGAGAGGAGCCTGCTGGGCTGCTGTCCACGAGGTCGCACAGAGTCAGATACGACTGAAGCGACTCAGCAGCAGCAGCAGCTAGTGAGGCGGAGCTGGTGACCGTGCTCTATGAGCTTCGGGTGTGCCGTGTCGCTAGGGGAATTGCATGCTTTCTTGCCACCACGCGTTCCCCAGGCTCCCCTGCGAATCTGGGGGTGCTGGATCTGCGGGGGACAGTGGGTGAGAGCAGACTCCTACATGGCCAGGAAGCCCGTGACCTACCTGTGGCTGCGTGCCTGCCACAGCCAGGCTGTTGGGGCAGTGGGCAGGTGAGGCAGTGGTCTGCAAGGGAGAGTTGCCCCATCCCTACTCAGGGGCGAGCCCTTCCCAAGACCCTGCTCCTCTGATTTGGGGCTTTGGGGAGTGGGTGGAGGGTGACCTTGAGGACTTATCTCTGCTTGCGCCAGAACTGTTGGGGCAGCTGCCGCTCCTCTGTTTGGGAGGGGCTGAAGGTCGAGGCCCAGGCTGATGGCAGGCCCACCTCTCACGCTGCCTCGTCCCCACCTTGGGGTCCAGAGAGAGGCCACAAACCCCAGCAGCCTCATGATAGCCCAGGGAGCAGGCTACACATGCGGGAGGGCTGAAGCTCTGGGTCAGTGGCTCCAGCCTGGCCCAGCCTACCACCTGCTTCCACCTAAGATGTGGGAGCTTTTCCAGGTGCATAGTGGTGCCCTTACGGCCCCTTCCCCAGGGCTTCAAACACCCCTGAAACAGGACTGAAGAGCCCCCGGGGACAAAGCACTCACCT
>SJYF01000623.1:1548706-1559610 GCA_006410515.1 Procapra przewalskii | reverse complement strand
CTCTTTTAAAAAATATATTTGGGTGCCTGCCTGGTGGCTCAGATGGTAAAGCCTCTGCCTGCAATGCAGGAGACCTGAGTTCGATCCCTGGGTCGGAAAGATCCCCTGGGGAAGGAAATGACAACCCACTCCAGTACTCTTGCCTGGAAAGTTCCGGGGATGGAGGAGCCTGGTAGGCTACAGTCCATGGGGGTCGCAGAGTCCGACACGACTGAGCGGCCTCACTTTTAGCTGCAGCTTGCGAACTAGCTGTGGCCTGTGGGATCCAGTGATCGAACCTTCACCCCCTGCATTGGGAGTGCAGAGTTTCAGCCGCTGGACCACCAGAGAAGTCCCCAGCTGACCTTTATCGCTGTTTGTCGAGTGTTTACTTCCTGATCCGCACACACACCCAACCCCCCCCCACCAACGCCTTTCTGGTGCTTACGTGCTTATAGAGCGGACGCTAGTGCTCCCTCCTGGGGCAGCGGGGAAAGCACAGCCTTTGGAGTCGGACAGACACAGGTTTGAATCTGCCTCCGCCACATACTAGTGGTGAGACCTTGAGCAGGTCGCTTCCCCTCTCTGAGCCCACTTGCTGCTCAACAGTATTTGCTGACTTGGATCTTTCAGTGAGGTGACCGCATATAACACTGTGCCACAAGGCAGGCTCTGAGGTCCTTGAAAACAGACGTTGCTTGAGTTACTTTTGACTTAGGCCCAGTTTTCTGCATGAATCCCCTAAAAGCTGGACTGTACTATTCTCATCTCTCTGTCCTCCACAGTCCTGCCCAGCTACCTGAACACAGTAAACATTTAATGAATGTTTGTGGGATTGAACTGAATGTGTCCAGAGAGTGGAACAGGTGAAAACTTGCCAAGTAGGCTAGGAGGGCTTCCTGGAGGAGGTGAGGTTTTCACCACTTTTTTTTTTTTTTAAGGTTAAGAGTTAGGAGCTTGGATCAAGTGAGCAGTGAAGCCTGGTAGAGGCCAGGTGTGATCATGGCTGGATTCCCCTACCCTCTGCCCCTCATTAGCAATCTGCAGTGGAGGAACACACAAGTGTGCAAATGTTGGAGGAATGATGGCCAGTGGGAGAATTAGGAGGCAGTGTAGTGGCTCTGACATCCAGCCAGAGTAGTGGATTAATTTGGCTCTGCAGCTGTAATGGACATTAAATATAGAGGCTTCTCTGATAGCTCAGTTGGTAAAGGATATCCCTGCAATGCAGGAGACTCCAGTTTGATTCCTGGGTTGGGAAGATCTACTGGAGAAGGGACAGGCTTCCCACTGCAGTATTCTTGGGCTTCCCTGGTGGCTCAGCTGGTAAAGAATCCGCCTGCAATGCAGGAGACCTGGGTTCTATCCCTGGGTTGGAAAGATTCCCCTGGAGGAGGGAAAGGCCACCCACTCCAGTATTCTGGCCTGGAGAATTCCATGGACTGTATAGTCCATGGGGTTGCAAAGAGTAGGACACGACTTAGCGACTTGCACTTTTTCACTTTGCACGTTCAGATGGTTGGGGAGGGGAGATGGCTAAGCAGGGCTGAACAGGGAAAGATGTTTCCAGAAATACCCTGGGAAGAGGGGAGTCAGCTTTAACCTTCAGGCTGGACCCTGGGAAGAGGAGGCAGGACCCAGCGAAGACTAAGTGCCTGTGTGTGCTGGGCATTTTGCTCTGGTGGTCTCATTAAGTCATGATGACAGTCCTGAAAGTTGGCCTTAGTGTCCCCATTTTGAAGGTCAAAGCCAAGACTGAGGATGTTGAAGACTGGCCCAAAGTCATACAGCTGGCAAAGGCTGGATGGAGTCCAGCTTTTCCTCCTGTAAGGAAGCACGCTGTCCAGAAACATGGAAGCCACAGAAATGAGAGAAATCCTGGTTGTGGGGTGAGGAGGGGAGATGGAGAGTGAGATGGTCCTGAGGACTTCCGCAACAGGGGTCACTGCCCGGCCTCGTGTGTGCCCCCCAGGAAGGCCCATCTGGTCCCTGAGATCCCATGGCAGTCATGGCACCATCTGCTCCCATATACGAAGCATTTTCTGGGTCCCAGGCCCTGGGCTGAGAACTTCGTTTGAATTATTTCATTCTGTCCTCACACCGGCTTTGCACTGTAGAGACTGTTACTTTGCGTGTCCCATTTTACAGATGAGGAAACTGAGGCTCCAGGAGGGGACCTGGCTGGCGCCGGGGCAAAGTCAGTGAGTGGTGAACCAGGACTGGCAGCCCAGTCAGTCTGAGCCCATACATTTAGCCGCAGCTGTCCTGGCGGCTGTGGAGTGGGGGGCTTGACTGGGCGGCCCCCGTCCTCAGGGGGCTCCTTTCTATAATCTCTGAGCCAGAGGCTCCCGGGGCCCGTGTGCTGCGGGAAGCACGAGGCTGGCCTCATTAGTGGCTCTGAAATGCCAGGTGGGCCCAGCCTGCTGGGCCTCCTCATCTATTATGTACCTGGTGGGCAGGCCCCTGGTGGGCAGCTCACAGAGCACAGAACGGGGGCTAGTCGCTGCTTCCTGTGCCCACAGCTGCCACCACGGCTCTGGGCAGGGATCCCCCAGCCAAGGTTCCGAGTCTGGCTGGCCCTGCTTGTTGCTATATCCCAGCGATGCTCAGGCTCAGTCCTTTTGTACGGGAGGTGCATGGAAAGAAACATGCTTCTGTTTTCAGGCAGATCTGAGCTGAGATACCAACTTCAGCTTTCCTTCCTTGCTGTGTGGCCTTGCCCAAACTACTCTGCTTCTCTGAACCTCGGATTGTCCATGACAGTAAGAACCAGGCTGCTTGCCCCAACAGAGGACTTAGAATGAAATAAATTCATTGTGTGGGCTCAGTGGATGTTTTTCCTCCCTGAGAGCAGTTGCATTTTGAGAGAAAAGACTCGTTAAACCAAAGAGAGACTCATTAAAATTTTTAATGCTCAAATTTTCGGCACTGTGGAGGTGGCTCATTTGAGAAGTGATTAAGGAGGAGACCTTTTTGATATCCTCAAATCTCACAAAGGCTTTCCTTTGCTCAGGGTCTCTCCCAAGACAGTCAGTCATTCATTTAGCAAATTAATTCAACAAATATTTAATGTGGGGATACCCTCTAAGGGCCAACCCAGCCCTGTGCTGGACCCTGAGGTGATGGAAGTGAGAGACAAGGCCACGGTCCTTGTGGAATTCAGTGGCAGGGCAGAGAATAAGGAAAGGGACAGCTCTGAAGGTGGGGAGGAGTGATACGTGTTGACAGGGCAGATGTGGGGACTTTCAATAGCTCAGAGACACACTCTTCCCCCACACCTGGGAATCAGGGAAGGCTTCCTGGAGGAGGTGACCCAGAAGTGGTTCGATGCTGGGGTCCAGCCCGGTGGATCCATTTTGGATTGAAACACTCTTATTATACCTAGGAGATTTATTATCTAAAAGCTCTAAATTAACTTTTTCCAGAAAAAGGTGGTGGGGGGACAGCCCCCTGTTAGTGTCGGAAGAGTAGGTGGAAAGCATAACACAGTAAAGCAGGCAGACTCTGGTTTTGGGGGTAGATGCTCGAGAATTTCCAGGGGGACCCCTGAGGCTCGATCCCCCCTTTGCGTATGCCGAGCCTCCTTCCTCATGACCTTTGCCACGGGCGGGGTTCCTCACGCTGGCTCCCGGCAGGTCGAGTGGCAGTGTGCTGTGAGCGTGGTAGGGGAGGGAGGGCCACTGCCAAGAGGACGTTCCAATAAGAGGCAGGTCGACAACATGAAGGAGAAAAGCGTTTGGTGGCATGTGCTGGGCACAGGACTGGACTGGAGCTGGTGGCAGAAGGTGGGCGAGGCCGCCATGGGGTCGTGTCCCTGCCGGCCCTGTTGGGACTTCCTCTGGGCACCCCAGAGGGTCTGAACCCCCAAGCCAGCGTGGGGCCGCCCATCATCCACTGCCCTCCCCCTGGCAGAAGCCACCTGTGCTCTGCTGTGAGTCCCGGGCTGTGGGCAGCAGAGGATAACTTCTCCGGGTCTCGTAAAATAAAGACAATAAAAGCACCTGCCCTGAGGCTCATCGTAGGGGTTGAGTGAGATACAGCGTGCCAAGGTCAAAACCCAGTGATGCCAGCAATCACGGTCACTGCCGTGTTGCCCCCACAAGCTCGCTGGCCCTGGCAGTGGGGGCAGAATCGCTCAGGGTGAGGACTCTGCTCTTTGGAAGTTCACCGCCTGCCGGGAAGCGAGACCTGCCCACACGTGAGCACACGCTCAGCCCAGGGCTCTGACCTTGACACTGACCCTGAGAATGCTGGCTTTGCAGCCAGCCAGGTCTGCACCGAGTCCTGGCTGGGGTGACCTTGGGCAGTGCCTCCCTGGCTGAGCCATGTTTTCTTCCTGTGTGCAGAGGGGCTGTTTGTGTCCCGGTCTCGGGGTGAGGGAGAGGAGGGGGGAGGCACTTCAGAGCCCAGCCCAGCTAAGAGTGCAGCTCCGTCAGACCAGGGGAAGCCCCGATGAGCTGGAGGGTCAGTTCTCTCACTCTCTGAGGCTTGCTTTCCTGTCTGCACAACGGGAAGGTCAGCTACAAACCCTCTGATGTCTGGGGTTCTAGCAGAGTCAGATAGTTCCTAATCTGGACCCAGTCTGCTGTTTGACCCTGGGCTAGAGGCTTAACCTCTCGGAACCTCAATTTCCACAGCTGTAAACAGGAACAGTATTCACCGTACCTTTCAAGGCGCCTGCCAGCCACTTGTTCATTGAGCAGATACTTATCAAGTCTCAAGCATGTGTCCTGCAGCATCTCAGAACCGGGGCTACAGCAGCGGACCGGATAGATGCGGTGTCTGGCCTCACGCAGGTCGCCTTCTGGGGTGGGAGATGCGCTGATAGACAAATGATTGGGCAGGGGGCAGTGAGGGGCAGGGTGGGGAGGCGCCCGCCTCTGCTCAGGATATCAGGGAGAGCCTCACAAGGCCTGAATGGGAAGGGGCTGACTGGGAAAGGCAGTCCAGGCAGAGGTCAGAGTATGTGTCTAGGCCCTGAGGCAGGAACAAGATTCCTTCCTCTCCCCAAATCTGGAACATTCCAGATCATTTCCTGGCAGCCGGGGGTAAGGTGGCTGAGCCGGCAGCAGGGGTGGGAGGCCCATCTCCTCTCAGATCAAGAACTGCTGCTCACGAGGCAGGCGGGGAGGGGGCACCGTGGGCACTGTGGGCAGCCATGCAAGGCGAGGCTGGGATTGGGCCTTGGGGGAGGTGAGGGGTGTGGGCAGAAGGGCACAGGCAGGGGACCAGCTTGGCCACCACCCAGAAGTGTTGAGGGTCGGTCCAGAGACCCTGGGCCAGACTGTTTCAGGAGGGGTTTGCAGAGGTACTCGGGCAGGCTTTCTCTCTCACTGCAGCCCGCCTGGGCCTGAGCACCAGTCGGAGTGCCCCGGCCAGAAGTCCCAGATCTGGCCTCCTATGGGCCAGAGGTTCTCTGAGACGCCACCCCCTACACCCCCCAACACACATGCATATTCCTTGTGCACACGCCTAGACTTAACTTCAGTCCCGGCAGCTTCATCGTGAGCACACAGTTATGTACACATTCATTCACGCGGCAGACCAGCGTCCGGCATCGACAGCGCGCCTGGCCCCCAGACAGATCCGGTCTAAGCTCGGTTTCTGGTGGGAGAGGCTGGGAGTAGCTGATAATCACACTGTGACAAGTGCAAACCAGACTGACAGATCTGGACCAGCCGGGCACAGGCTTCTGGGGAAGCTGGTCGTGGGGGGCGCAGGCCGACCCAGCCTGGGGAGGGGGCTCCAGGAAGACTGGATAAGAGTGTAGCATGTAGGGTTGGGGTGGGGAGGAGCCAGGCAGGGTGGAACAGGTGGAGGGTATATGGTGTGTACAAGGGGGCTTCCCAGGTGGCCCTAGTGGTAAATAACCCACCTGCCAGTGAGGGGACATAAGAGACGTGGGCTCCATCGCTGGGTCAGGGAGATTCCCCTGGAGGAGGGCGTGGCAACCCACTCCAGTATTCTTGCCTGGAGAATCCCATGGACAGGGGAGGCTGGTGGGCTACAGTCCATGGCGTTGCAAAGAGTTGGACATGACTGAAACAACTTAGCACGCACGCAGAGTGTGTGCAGAGGCCAGGAGCGGGGACAGACGCTCAGGGCCTCGTGGACCAAGTGAAGCAATCGAATCTCCACCCTGCACGTGGCGGAAAGCCACGAGGTGCCTTTCAGCAGGTGGATTGCGTGATCGGTACAAACGGGCGCCTGCAGCCCACGCACGCCCCAGACACGAGCGCTTTCTCTCCCGCCCACATTTCACGTTCCTGCCAGGCCTCCCACCCACGTCCTCACCGCACACACCCTGTCACACCTCCAGGCAGCGCTGCAGGGAGGCCTGTGCCAGCTCCCAGCAAAGGTGGCAGCCGTGCGGCCCACCTGCTTGCCGATGGTGCGGGGCGGGGCCCTTTGGAGGCTCCGCATGTTCACAGATGTGCACGTGGCCCCCTCCCCTACCACACGCAGGGTCGTAACCCATCATCCTGGCACGTGAAAGGCGGCTTCTAGTTTAGGAAGTACTTTCACTGGTGTTATCTCACTGAATTCTCCTGGCAGCCAGCTCTGCATGGGGGATTTGTCAACACCATTTTACAGCTGAGGCTCAGAGAGGTGAAGCAACTCGCCCGGGGCCACACAGCTAGAGGCTGACCTAGTCAGGACTTGAACTCAAGTCCGTCTGACTTGTAAGTCTATCCACTGTTTGTGTAGACTCAGGAGCACGCACCTGCTTTCTCTCTAGGCATCTCCTCTCTAGGCGCTCGCCAAGAAGGCGGCAAGGGACCTTCGACCCCAGATTCTTCCAGAAACATCTTGATCGACTCGGAAAGTTATTTAGAGCCCCAGTGTGTGCCCACTGGCCTGGTGATGCTGAGGCCTTGGGGAGTGGTTCCAGGGGTGGAGTGGGGTGCCTGCCAGCCTGCTAGCCTGCGGCAGCTCAGGGCAGGGACCTGACTCCAGCAGCAGAGCCTGCATTTATTTGCATTTGCAAATGAGGCAGACAGCCTGGCCCGCACAAAGGCCACACAGGCCTACCCCAGCTGGCCACACTCCCCTGGCCTGACAGCTCAGCCCCAGGGAGCATCCTGGGCAGCGTCTCCCCTGCCTTCCCTCCTCCCGCCTGGTGTGGGGGGAAGAGCGTGAGCTTCAGAGTCAGCCAGAGGGCTACAGCCCAGCTCTGTCACTCCTGCCAGAGGTGACCTTGGCCATCGTGGTATTTAACGTCCCCCCGGTTAGCCTCTCCTTGGACTGAGGAGTATCTCCTTCTCAGGCTGACTGCGGAAAAAGAGTCAGATTCTCAGTGAGCTGACACATGAGGCTCAGTGTTTTTAATCTGTGTTTTGTTTTTCTGATGGCAAAAATAATACGTGCTCACTGTAAAAATTCAAATAGTGCAGAGAAATGTATCCTGTAGATGACAGAAAGCCCCTGGTCGTCCTGTTTCCCAGAGATAACTCACGTGAGCTTTTACCTGTAACTGAACATTTTTCAAAGGAGATTTCTGTTGTGCTGCCTGCTTTTTTCACTTGACAACAGGCCTCAAATCCCCGTTTCCGTCGGGACTCGAGGCCTCCTTTGTCATTGCTGCACGGTCTTCCGTGGCTTGCGCGTGCCGTGTGTGTCTAACCAGCTTCCAGATTTCAGCCGTGGCAAACCCTGCGGCATGAATGGCCTCTGTCTGCATCATTTTGTGTCTTTTTTTTTTTTTTTTTTGGTAAGCGTTTCTGGAGGATAAATGCCTAGAAGTGGAGTGACTGGGCCAGAGTGTGCACATTTTCATCTTTAATGGGAAAGGCAGGCAATCCATGTGCCCCAGGAAACCCAGGGAAGTCCATTCCCTTGAAAGAATGTATCCACTGCCTCTGCCCTTGCCCACAGGCTGGATAGTCAAGAGGACTCGATTCCACACGTGGCGGGCGCCTGGCAGGTTCTCTAGTGAAGCCCTGTGCCCGCCTTACTCCTCTGGTTCCCGTACTTTGGAGTCTTCCCCCTCCCCCCT
Source organism: Procapra przewalskii (assembly GCA_006410515.1). Taxonomy (NCBI): domain Eukaryota; kingdom Metazoa; phylum Chordata; class Mammalia; order Artiodactyla; family Bovidae; genus Procapra; species Procapra przewalskii. The sequence goes on along the minus strand of SJYF01000623.1, from coordinate 1,551,635 downwards.
GCCTGCCTTTGCTCGACAGGTGCTCCCTCCCTTACGTGGCTCTATCCACTGCACTAGCTCGCGCGCTGGACCCTCGTCTCATCTCCCAACTTTCACCCGGGAGCCCTGTCTCAGTCCGGAGCAGCCCACAGAGGAAGGGAAAAAAGGGAGAGAGAAGGGAAGATCAGAAGGTGCTTGTGGTGAATGTTTACGCACTTTACATGTATGAACTCATGTAGCCCTCATGTCAGTACTTGGAGGCAGACATTGCTGTTATCCCCATATTATAGGTGAGGAAACCGAGACTCAGAGAAGTTCAATAACTTGCCCAAGTCCCATAGCTGTTGCTATTTTATTTATTTGGCTGCACCAGGTCTTCATTGCAGCATGTGGGATCCAGTTCCCCAACCAAGGGCCAAACCTGGGCCCCCCTGCCTTGGGAGCATGGAATCCTGGCTCCTGGACCACCAGGGAAGCCCCCCGAAACAAGCTGTTAAGTGCCAGAGCTAGGATACAAACCCAGGCAGTCTGACTCCAGAGCCCACACCTCGGAGGTGATGCTCTCTCTCTGCCAGGAGCTTATTTATGATGTATTGACACCTACTGTATACTCAGCTTCCACCCACCAGCAGCCTGGAGCCCAAGAGGCGGCAAAGCCCATTGGCCAGGAGGGAGAGGGCTGGGTTTACAGGGCCTCCCCTCTGCAGGGCGCAGCATATGAGCAGGGAACCACAGGGCAGAGAAGAGCTCCGGGCGGTGTCACCGGGCTTCGCTTTGAGGTGGGGGAGGCCCGGCCCACTCTCGCTCTGATACCACGGCACCGTTGTCTGGCCCAGAGCGGGTGTCAGGATGGGAGTCCCAAGGGAGTGACTAATCACCGGAATGTAGAACACATGAGGGGTGGGGGGTGACGGAGCGAGCGGGTGAAGGGACGCCTGGAGATGTGGGCAACCCCCTGGGCAGCAGAGGCTGGGCAAGGGCACAGAGGGAGGTGGGTGCGGGTGCTGGGAAGGGCCCTGCGCACCCTTCCCCTGGGAACTAAGAGGGGCCCACCACTCAGCCGTCCCGTGCCCATGTGGGCAAGGAGGCGAGCAGCCGGGTTGGGGCTTCAGGGGAGACACCTCGGGCAAGTCATCGCCTCTGCCCCACTTCTGGGGGGTAGCGTTCCCTGCCTCCGGGTCCTTGTGAGGCTGTCGAGAGGGTCAGGAGCAGAGGAAGTCTGTAAACTGTAAAACGCCGGGCAGGTCGAGCAGATGTTGTTATTCTGGAGCAGGAAGAGGCCCTGTGGCTCGAGGGAGGAACCAGTCCTGGGCAGGTGGAGGGTCAGGCTTTGGGCCTCTGCGGGCCTCGGGCCACCTGGGCCGGGGAGGCGCTGGCGGGCAGCTGGCGGATGGGAGGCCTGGCTCCCGGGTGCTGTGCCCCTGCGTGGGGGCCCATCCCGTGACCTCCTTTCGGGCCTGCCAACCTGTTGTTTGCTCGGGAGGCCGCCGCCTGGCGCAGCTCCGGGATCCGGGTGTCTTGGCGGTCAGCCAGCTCGGAGCCAGGGTGGGGCCCCCCTGTGCCACCTTCCTGCTCCCCCAGGGCCCTGCCTAGAGCCTCAGGTTCTCTCCTTCCAGCCCTGGTGGCTGTGAGACCCCAGCGCATCTGTCAACCTTCCGAGCCATTACTTCCTTGTCTCTGACACGGTGTGACAATACCAGCCTTGATCCGGGTTTGTTGTCAGGATTACCGGGCATCAAAGCGCTGGGCTCCCCACCCCGCACCATCCCCCTTGCCCTCGTCGCGCCCTCCTGAGTCCTGGCTGAGGTCAGAGGTGCCTGGGGAAAGGTGATCCAGGAGCAGCCACATCTGTGTCCCCGCTCCGTCCCCCCCCTGGGCTTCCGGAGGAGTGGGCCAGCCTCTCAGCCCATGGCTGCCCCTGGCCACCTTCCCTGGCACCTTTGGCAGGGGCCAGGGGCAAGCAGTGCTGGATGGTTGAGCTCTGCAGACAATGGGCCTCTGTGGCCCCCGGGGGCGGGAGCAGTTCCAGGGTGGCCTCTAATCTCTGGTTTCGGGAGATTAGAATCCCTCAGACCTGATTCTGTGACTGAGGGACAGGCCGTCTGTCGAGGGGCAGGCCCCCTCCCGAGCGCCCTGTCTCAGAGGTCTGAGGGTCTTCAGGAGGAGCCCTCGCAGCTCTCCTCACGGTGGGGTCTGCACCTTTCCCCACGTATGTCGCCAGGCTGGTAGAAGCAGCTGGTCTCATGGGCACCAGGGGTACCCAGGGAACCCTGACCTCTGGTCACCAGCGATGGGCTGTCCTGGGCTCCTTAGGCCCCCCCAACAAATCCATCTTGGCCATATGTTCTTGGCTGGCTGAGCCCCTCTTCCGCCCCCCCCAGGTCCAGTTTCCCAGCTTCTGTGCGTGCTATCCAGCCCCTGCTGGGCTCCCCGTCACAGGCTTCCTGTCTGGGTGCTCATATGTCACCTGTTCTGACCACCAAATTTCCCCTTGAATTATTTTTTTCATTTATTATTATTATCTTGTATTGGCGTATAGTTGCTTTGCGATGTTGTGTTAGTTTCTGCTGCACAGCAGCCTCAATCAGGCACGTATATCCCTCTTGAACCTCCCTCCCGCCCTTCACAAACCACACCCCCCACCCCAGGTCATCGCAGCATCGGCTGAGCTCCCTGTTTCCTTCCACAGCTTTCCCCAGCCATGCATGTTACACTTGGTGGCATGTACATGTCCCCCCCCCAGGTGGGACACGTGTGTCCACCGGTGTCCGTTCTCTGCATCTGTGTTTATGCTCTTGCCCTGAACCTACAAACAGGTTCACCTGTATCATCAACTGAATTTTAATGCATGGATAGTTTATCGGGAGGAAAAGAAGGAAAAAGGAGCTCCTGGCAAAGGGCAAAGCCTGTGCAGAGGCTCGACAGTGGGAAGCAGCATGGCTTGTCTTTA
>SJYF01000623.1:1520253-1535648 GCA_006410515.1 Procapra przewalskii | reverse complement strand
AGGGTGTGTGTGCACGCACACGCAGGTAGGGGAGGGTGTGTGTGCATGCACACGCAGGTAGGGGACAATGTGTTCACTCACACGCAGGTAGGGGAGGGTGTGTGTTCATGCACACGCAGGTAAGGGGACAGTGTGTGCATGCACATGCAGGTAGGGGAGGGTGTGTGTGTACGCACACACAGGTAGGGGAGGGTGTGTGTGCACGCACACACAGGTATCAGGCCAGCGGGACATCTCAGCATCCTCTCTCAGCTCCTCAATAGCCCCCAAGCCCACACTGCTTGGTGGAGAGGGTGGGGTCCTCCTTCCAGAGGTGAGTGGCACCACCAACCCTCCCCCAGGATCCCAGCTGGGTTCATCTCTGGAGCTGTGACCTGGGGCTCCTCTGAGAGGCTTGTGGGCCGATCGTGGCACTGCCACTCTTGTGGTGACAGGGAGGAGATGTGTCTCTCCCTAAAGGTCATGGCCCTCTCGTCTGAGGCCCTCCTTTGGGGCAGAGTATCAGTTGGGGTGGGCTGCCTGGGAAGGGTCCTGGACTCTGGGTGGACAACCCTGGGCAGCTGGTCAGACTTTGCCAGTCCGTGGCACAGAACCCCAGCCTAAACGGTGTCCCTTTTGGTCCCTCTTGCTGCTCGGACAGGTCCATAGGAATTGGTCAGAGCTGGAGGACCAGGAGGGCTGGGGCGGGTGGAGACGCCTTGGGGACTTGCGGTGTCTGCGGGGCCACTCCAGCACTGACCTGCTCTCCCCATCTCTGTTGCAGAACACAGATCTGTTTGAGATGATTGAAAAGATGCAGGTGAGGCGGGCTCTGAAGCCTGTTCTGGGGAGCCACTGAGGGAGCTGGGCTAGACCTGGGGGGGCTGCCCTTGCTGTATCTTCAGCCCTACATTTCTCTGAGGACCGACCCGGGAGCTCTTGCAGACCCTGCCGGGAGGAGTCGGTGATGGTGCAGCGTCCAGAGCTCCCCGTCGGGGTCAGAAGAGAGAACAGGCACTGATAACACCCGGCTCCCTGGCTGACCCCCAGGGCCTAGGGCCCGCTTGAGTCTCCCCAGCTTCCGTTCCTGTGGAGGCACTGGGCTCAGCACCTCAACCCACCCCCCACCTACACAGACCATCCCCCATCTCCCAAGAGCATCACAGGCTCTATTGGACCCCCATGTGGAGCGGGAAGAGGGCACAGGGCGACCAGAGGCTGGGCTGCAGGGGGGAGGGCAGCCCCCACCCCCTCTGCCTGACCCCTCCGCTCCTCTGCTCTGGTCTTCCAGGCCCCTTGCCTGCTGTTTGGCTCGGGTAGGTGTTGGGAGGTGTGGGCAGGCACTTGAACAAAGCTCGGGAGCTTGCCTGAGCTTTGGTTCACCCTTCAGACCCTGTCCCCCGCCATCTTTCTGTTTCTCTGCCTCCCTGAGTTTTCCGTCTTTCCGTTCCCACCTCTCCCCCTCCTTCTCTCCCTCTCTCTCCCCCTCCTTCCTCTTTTTCTCCCTCTCAGCGGCGCATCTGTGTAGACGCCTCCCTCCCTCCCCAGCTCCTGCATCAGCCCTGCCCCCACTCNTGCTGCCCGCCTCCCTCAGCCCCAGGGCCTTCTAGGAGGGCCCGCCCTTCCAAGGCCCTGGGAGCCCCCACCCCCACCCTGCCCCCAAGCATCACCATCTACCTGGAGGGGGTGCTGCCCACAGTGGGGAGCGGCCGTCCGCTGGGCATGGCAGGGCCGTGATGGGCTGTGCTGCCTTCTCTTTGCAGGGAAGCAGGATGGATGAACAGCGATGCTCCTTCCCACCACCTCTCAAAGTAGGTCTGGACGCTGATCCCACTCCACCCTTCTGGGGGCAGTCGGCTTCCTGAGCAGTGCACTCCCAAGGGCTTGGGGATGGAAGAAGATGGGGAAGGGGGAGGCAGGCCCCCTTTCTAGGGGTGGGAGAAGTGATGGCCCAGTGCAGCAGCCAGCCCAGGAGGGCCTGGCAGCCTTTCCTGGAGCGGTCTCACTGCTGGCCAGGTGCTGAGGCCAAGGGAGAAGCCGGGCACACCTAGTGCCTGTGCTCTGGGAGGCCGAGATGCTGAGAAGCCCTCACTTGCTATAGGCCTGGGGCCCTGATTCTGCTCCTCCTCACCTGCTCTATTCCACTCTAAACTCTCCGTGCCTCTCCAGGCTTCCCCCTTCCCAGAATTGAAGCCTACTGTGAGAGGTTTCCCTTGAAGCCAGCTATGCCCAGGACCCAGGAGGCGTGTGCTCCTCCCAAGCCCTATAGCCCCTGCCTGGGAAGGCTGAGGGGAATGGGGACAAGAGATGGGGAGGGGGTGGCCCGGTGGCTCCCCAGCCTCCAGAGGAGACTGCCAGGAAACTCAGGACTGAAAGACACGTATGGAGTTTCTTTAGACTCAGAATTTTCTTGGTGTGGGGGCTGCAGGGCCCCTCCTGATAGGTATCGAGCTCTGTGGGGGGTGACTGGGGACCCCTGCCCTCCAAGAAGACCGGTTGGTCCTGTAGGAGTGGGCCCGGGGCTGCAGGGATGAGGGCTTTCATGGCTACAAGGCTCATGCTTTGTCCAGACCCAGGCTGCTCAGAGTGTGGTCCTCAGACCAGCCGCGTCAGCGTCACCTGGAGGGCAGGTTGGCATGTAACTTCTTGGGCTCCACCCAGACCCACAGCCTGGGAAGCTCTGGGGGTAGGGCACAGCAGTCTGTGTAACTGGCCCCTCAAGCCATTCCCATGCACCAAGGGCCACCAGTCCAGAGGTGTGTCTCCTGGGGAGGCTATGCACCTCCTTTTCCCCAGGCAGAGGGAGGCCCGGAAGAGGCGGCCAGCACTCAGTGAGCTCAGCCTGCCCCAGCCCCTTGCCTCGTGGGGTCACCCCCATCCCCCACCAAGGATACAGCCCCACCCATTCCTCCAGCCTGGGGGTGGGGGTGAGTGATGCTTGGCGGAACCATGGGTGTCCTGGGGAGGCTGGAGGAAAGGGGTGACCTCTGCCCTGCCCTGTTTTGCAGACGGAGGAGGACTACATTCCGTACCCTAGCGTCCACGAGGTAAGCAGCCGGAGACCCCGCCCTGAGCCTGGGAGGCGCTCACGCAGGGAGTCCAGACACCTGGGTCCTCCTGCCCGTCACGAGCCCGACTGCAGGCCTTGCTGTGGGTGCCGGAGCCTCCAACAGGCCCAACTTCCGAGCCCACTAGAACCCTTAGGCGTCTGAGCCCACACACCAGCCTCTCGGCCAACGTCACGCCCCACCCCAGCTCTACCTGCCCCCACACTCCATCCTCCGAGGCTGTGTCTGGGTCTGGGCTTGCAGGGGGAGGAGAAGGGTTTGAGCTAGTACTGGTTTGGCCAAAAAGTTCCTTTGGGTTTTTTCTATCCTGTCGTCTGTAAAAACCCAAACAAACTTTCTGGCCAACCAAATAGGTGGGAGGAGGCCCTGGGTGTGAGCCCTGGGACCCTCAGAGGCTCCAGGCTATCCCCTGGGACCCTCAGCCATGGCAGAAGTGGCTCCGGGTCTGAGTTGGGGGTGGTGTCCCAAGGGCCCCCACCGAGGTGCAGGGTGAGTGACCCTCAGCTGAGTGCTCCTTCAGGTCCTGGGCCGAGAAGGGCCCTTCCCCCTGATCCTGCTGCCCCAGTTTGGGGGCTACTGGATTGAAGGCACCAATCATGAAATCACCAGCATCCCAGAGACGGAGCCGCTGCAGTCGCCCACGACCAAGGTGAAGCTGGAGTGCAACCACACCGCCCGCCTCTACCGAAAGCACTTTCTCGGCAAGGTGCGGTGGCCCGCCGGTCTGGGGGTGCTGGGCTGGGTGGGGAGGGGGTCACCGCCCAGCCCTGGGGGTGGAGGCTGGGCTGGCCAGCCATCCCGGGAGTCGGGGGAGCAAGCGTCGTGGATTCGCTCGTTCAGTCAGCAAACAAGGATGGCGCCAAGGCAGTGTGATGGGGCAGTGGTTAGCAGAGTCTGCCTCTGCCTACGCGGGGCCCCGGGCAAGTGGCTTGTCCCTCTCTGTGCCTTGATTTCTTCACCTGTACAAACGGAGAGGGTGGTGATTCCCACCTCACGCCTTCAACACGATGCTATTTGTGAGGCGCATAGAAAGGCCTCTGGCGCCAAGCGAGTGATCAGTCAGGGTGAGCGAGTGATGAGCGCCAGCTGGGCACCTGGTCTTGTTCTGGGCGCCAGCAGTACAGCAGACCCAGGCCGTGCAGTCAGGCAGCTTGAGGTGGGGCAATGGTAGTGCCGTGGGGTGACCCGGACGGGGGCCACCCCTATGCCACCACCCTCCCCAGATCCGGGACCCTGCCCCGTACAGTGTGTGCTGGCATCGCCCAGCTCCTAGGCGGAAGCTGCTGGACGAGGCAGCGGGAGCTGGGGAGGAGGCCACACGCCGGGACCCCGTTCCAGGTGCCATCAGTCACCAGCGAGGTGGTGGGATGTTGCGCCGGCTCTGGGGTCTCGTGACCTGGGGGCGCTTCTTGACTCCTCTGTTGCTTTGTGGCATGACCTTGGGCAGGTTGTCTAGCCTTCCTGAGCCTGTTTCCTCATCTATAAAAGTGAGGATGATAGAAGTGCATGTGAAGCCCTGATTTTTCCAGAAGAGGAAACAAGAGGCTCAGAGGTAAAGTGGATCGGTTCAGGTCACTGAGCTTGGAGCTGGACCTAGCTCTGGCTGACCTTCCATTGAGACCTGCTGTGGGAAGAGTCTGGCTTCCCAGGTGGCTCTGTGGTGAAGAACCTGCCTGCCGATGCAGGAGACATAAGAGACGCAGGTTCAATCCCTGGTCTGGGAAGATCCCCTGAGGAGGCCTTGGCACCCGACTCCGGTGTTCTTGCCTGGAGAATGCCATGGAGAGAGGGGCCTGGCAGGCTACCGTCTATAGCATCGCAAAGAGTCAGACACGGCTGAAGTGACAGCACGCACACGCATGGTCACGTTCCTGGCACTCGCTCCCGTGCGTGTATGTGTGGGAGTTTGTGTGTGGTGTGTGTGTTCGTGCACACGCGGGAAGGACGCACAACTCTTTGAAGGGTTGAGGAGCTGCGTGTACCGAGTCTGGGTCCAGGGCATTGGCCTGATGCTGGTGGGTGTGGGTGCTAAAGGGTGACAGGAACCAAACCAGCAGCTCGGCTTTAGGAGCTATTGCCTGGGGACAGACCCAGAGCCGGGCAGGTACCCGTGAGTGGAGGGGGGCCTGCATCCCAGGAGCCCACTGTCCAGAGGCTCTTAGTTGGTGGGAACTGGGGGACTGTGTGGACTGAGCATACAGTTGGCACTCAGAGGAGTCTGCTGACGGCGTGATGCGTGACAGCGGTGAGTGCCAGAAAGAAGGTGGAGCCGTGAGCACGAGGATTGGAAGGGGTACAGGTTGGGGGTTTCTGGGGACGGTATAATGACCAGGGTCCGGGTATCAGCACAGAGAGGAGGGGCCGGGGGCCCGTGGAGAGGGGCAGGGCCGTTTGCCTCTCCAGGCAGGGTGACTGGGGAAGCGGTGTGCCCTGGCCTGGCAGAGGTCAGGGTGACTTTGGCCTTGGTGCAGCCCTCCTTGCCAAGTGCCTGCCTCTCCTTTTCTGCAGATGGTGCCAAGCACTGGGGGTTTGCATGCCCTGTGCCCAAGCAGGGCTGGGAGGCCTCTGCCCCAGGTCCCCGCAGATGCCCCTGAGCTGTGGATGTGTAGTCCCGTCCCCTGGCCCCTACATTTTTCTCTCCTGTCCTTTGAGTGCAGCTGTTTATATTTAAATCCCATGGGCGGAGGAGCCTGGGGGGCTGCAGTCCATGGGGTCTCGAGTAGACAGGACTGAGTGAATTCCCTTTCACTTTTCACTTTCATGCATTGGAGAAGGAAATGGCAACCCACTCCAGTGTTCTTGCTAAATAGGAATTCCTTCCTCGATGATGACTCCTGGCGTGGGAGTGGCTGGGGAGCTGAGCTGGCAGGAGAGCCCAGGGTCACGTGGGGTAAAATCTGGCGCTCCCATCCTTGGCTTTGGGGCCTCCCCACCTGGAGGTGCCAGCCCTGCCCTGCTCTCCAGAGGTGCCAGCCCTGCCGCAGTTTCCCCTGGGCCCTGGAGAGTATTTCTTCCCAACCCTGAGGCTTCCCAGTTACGGCGGCGGGAGGATAGGAACCAGTCAGGTCAGCCACCCGGTGTGTTCATGATGTTTCATTTCCTGATTTTCTGATTCTCACGGGTCCTGGCTTCGGGGGCCACAGAGATACGGGTTGACTGTGTGGACTTCCCAGATGGTGCAGAACCCGCCTGCCAGTGCAGGAGATGAAAGGTTCGATCCCTGGGTCAGGAAGATCCCATGGGGTAAGAAATGGCAACCCACTCTAGTATTCTTGCCTGGAAAATCCCATGGACAGAGGAGACTGGTGGCCTATAGTCCAGGGGGTTGCAAAAGAGTCGGACATGACTGAATGCATGCGTGTGCACACACACACACACACACGCACACCCACAGATACTGTGTGCCCAGCTTGGAGGAGGGTAGTGGCTGGATGCGGTCCTGACCTTGCTGAGGACTCAGAGAGCTGAGGGGCTACGGACATTCAGGAGCCCCTCCTCTGCCTCAGGCGCTGCCCTTCTCCGTCCCTGCCGCCTTCCCGCAAGGCAGTTGGCCTCCCTCCCACTTTATAGACTAGGAAACGGAGGCACAGGAAGGTAAGGTGGCCTTCTCAGGCTGCCCAGCTGGCCAGCGGCCAAGCTGGAATTTAAATGCTTGTCTCTGAGAGCTTCCCTGGTGGTCCAGACAGTAAAGCATCTGCCTGCAATGCAGGAGACCCAGGTTGGATCCCTGGGTTGGGAAGCTACCCTGCAGAAGGGAATGATAACCTGCTCCAATATTCTTGCCTGGAGAATCCCACGGACAGAGGAGCCCGGCGGGCTCGTCCTCGGGGTTTGCAAAGAGTCGGCACGACTGAGCGACTGGCACACACGCACTCTCTGAGGCAGAGTGTGCTGTCAGCCCGGACACCCGCTGCTTGGGGAGGGTCGCCGCCCAGGGGTGAGCTGGCCGTCTGGGCGGGCTCTGGAAGCCTCGGGCTCAGCCTGGCTCGCCCCCTCGGCCCCCTCTCCCCAGGAGCACTTCAACTACTACTCTCTGGACACCGCCCTGGGCCACCTTGTCTTCTCACTCAAGTACGACGTCATCGGGGACCAGGAGCACCTGCGGCTGCTGCTCAGGTGAGGGCGCGGCGAGGGGGCCTGCGACAGCAGGGAGGGCCGCGGACTCGGGGTCTGCGAGCCCGTCTCAGTTTACCTACTCTTCTGATGGAGGCCCAGAGAGGGCAGGCGAGTTTCCTGAGGCTCCACAGCAAGTCAGCGCCTAAGCCAGGCCTGGCCCCTCCTCCCCTCTGGACCTCCCCGAGGTCTGCCCCTCCTGGTCTTACTGGCTGGGGCGGGGCTCCCATCTCCCTTTCCCACTTCCTCGCCTCTCAGTGTGGGTTTTCTTCTCCCAGGACCAAGTGCCGGACATACCACGACGTCATCCCCATCTCCTGCCTCACTGAGTTCCCCAACGTGGTCCAGATGGCAAAGGTGAGACGTCTGCTCCGTCGGGCGGAGCCCTGCAGGCAACCCCTGTGGGCCCAGAGCCGGGCTGCGGCCTGGCCCCTGCAGACCCTCGGCTTTAGGCCCAGATCCTGGCCTGGGTTCTGCGGCCTGTCTCTGGGGTCCTGCGCCTTCCGCGTTCCCCTGATGCCCGCATGCCTTTGTGTTTGGGGCACTCTTTAGGGCACCTTTTGGAGACAGGGGCCCCAGTTCTGCCTACCTTATTCTGAGTGACAGCGAGCCCCCAGGCCTGCTTCAGCCTCGACTGCACGCCTCTCTAGTGTCCCGCTGTCCCTGCCACCCGACTTTGGCCCGAGGCCCAGAGGGCCCACCCTCAGGCCTTCCCTTACCTCCTGCAGTTGGTGTGTGAAGACGTGAATGTGGATCGATTCTACCCTGTGCTCTACCCCAAGGTATGGCTGCACCTGGGGAGGGTGGGTAACTAAGGGATCAAGCACGTACTCGGCACCTGCCCCGTGCAGGGTACTTTTCCTAAGTTCCCTCATTTAATCCTCACAATAATGCTTCAAAGTCCACAGTTTGTAGAAGAGGAACTAGAGGGCCAGAAGGGTTTGGTGCCTTACCTAGGGATGCCCAGCAGATAAGGAAGTCCACATTTGAACCCAGTGCTGTCTGCCTTGGAGGCAAGCCTTTCTTACCTCTGGAAACTCTCAAGTGCCATTTGGGGACCCATCTAAGGGTAATCTGTGCTCCCGAGGCAAGGCTCCACTAGCTTTGCTTTCTGACTCCGGAGGGGACCTGCGGAGAGAGTAACACAGGCGCCTGCTTAGGTGCCACCAGCAGATGGCAGGTGCGCTGGCAGCTCTGTTGCTGGGTGCTGAAGTCACTGTGATGGTGTGGGATGAAGGAGAGGGGCTTCAGTCTTCAGTAAGCCAGCTGCTGCTGCTGCTAAGTCACTTCAGTCATGTCCAACTCTGTGCGACCCCATAGACGGCAGCCCACCAGGGTCCCCCGTCCCTGGGATTCTCCAGGCAAGAACACTGGAGTGGGTTGCCATGCCCTTCTCCAATGCATGAAAGTGAAAAGTGAAAGTGAAGTTGCTCAGTCGTGTCCGACTATTAGTGACCCCAGGGACTGCAGCCCACCAGGCTCCTCTGTCCATGGGATTTTCCAGGCAAGAGGACTGGAGTGGGGTGCCATCGCCTTCTCCACAGTAAGCCAGAGGGCTTCTCAAAAGAGCTGGACCCTAAAAGACAGGTATAGCCTGTGGCTCTGACTGAATTCCCCAACAAGGTGAGGTCCCTGAGAAGTGAGTGGTCCAGGAAAGGCCCCCGAAGGAGGGGGTCTCAGTGGCCAGGTCCCACCTCCAAGGTACAGAAGAGGACAAGAAGAGGAGGGGAGCTTGCTCAGGGCTCCACAGCACAGTGGCAGGACTTGGTCTGTTCTAGAATGATGAGATGACTTCACAGAGCCGGACATCAGGCTGGTGATAGAACAGAGTTGGGGTGGGAGCTCGTGGGCAAAACTCAGGAGCAATGAGCTTAGGCTTTGGAATCCAACAGACCTGAGTTCAAGCCCCAGCTCTGCCGTTTGGCAGTTGTTGACCTTAGCAGGTCAGTTCCTTCAGCTCTCAGAACCTCGGCATCTCCATCTGTGAAATGAGGGCCGCGGGAGTCCCTCACGGACCCTTTCCAAGGAGATGAGGTGATGCGTGTGGAGTGCCTGGCACAGTGCTTGGCACATAAACAGCAACTTGAAAAAGCGGTGTGTCAGGCTTTAAGAGTGAACTTATGGTTCCCACTGGGGAAGGCTGGAGGGAAGGGATAGTTAGGGAGTCTGGGAAGGACATGTACACACTGCTATATCTAACGTGGATAACTGACAAGGACCTACTGCATGGCATAGGGAACTCTGCTCAGTGTTATGTGGCAGCCTGGATGGGAGGGGAGTTTGGGGGAGCAAGGATACATGGGTACATATGGCTGAGATGTTTTGCTGTGTACCTGAAACCATCACAGCATTGTTAATTGGCTATACTCCCATATAAAATACAAAGTAAAAAAAGAAAGAAGAATAAAAGCAGTGTGTTTCACCAGTCACCCTTTCCCTGCAGGCCTCCCGCCTCATTGTCACCTTCGACGAGCATGTTATCAGCAATAACTTCAAGTTCGGAGTCATTTATCAGAAGCTCGGGCAGGTGTGCTGGTCTCCTCCCATCTGCCCATGTACCTGGGGCCTCAGACCTTAGCCACGGAGAGCCCTTACCTGGGGACTCGAGCTCAGGAACCCCAGGGCTGCCAGAGGTCCCCCTTCCAGCCTTCCTGGGTGTGAGTGGGGGGGTGGCACCCCAGCTCAATGACCTCTGCCCTCTGTGTGCCTGCCCCCCTGCCAGACCTCTGAGGAAGAACTCTTCAGCACCAATGAGGAGAGCCCCGCCTTCGTGGAGTTTCTCGAGTTTCTGGGCCAGAAGGTCAAACTGCAGGACTTTAAGGGGTGAGCCCCGGGTTGGGATAGGCAGACAAGAATCCGACCCAGGGCTTTGGGCAGGGACGGAGCCCCCATCCTGGCCCCACAGAGGCCTGCCTGGGTCTGGAGACTGAGCTGTGGCCTGGGGCGGGGGGGTCCTGGGGCAGGTTCCGAGGAGGCCTGGACGTGACCCACGGGCAGACGGGGACCGAGTCTGTGTACTGCAACTTCCGCAACAAGGAGATCATGTTTCACGTGTCCACCAAGCTGCCCTATACAGAAGGGGACGCCCAGCAGGTAGCCTCCCACCTGTCCCCCCATCTACCTGCCCCTTCAGTGTCTACCACACCAGACTCAGTGGGCCCTGGGATAGAGAGAGGGAGATGATCCAGTCCCCCGACTTGTGGCCTCCTCTGGTTGGGGCAGGGTGAAAAGTGGCTGTGATGTCGTGGAAGCCTCAGTTTCCACATCTGTGAAATGGGGATAATAATGGCGCCTACCTCACAGGCGAGCCCAAGTGAGAGGATGCACAGAGTGGCTAGAACAGGACCTGGTAGCAATGGAGCAGGAGCTCAGTAAGTGGGAGGATTTTTACCAGGAGTGAAGGGTTTTGTCAGGTCACATAGGGGCACTTAAACTTGGCAGAGGTGGGAGTCAGGCAAAGCGTTCAAGATCAAGTGACTTAGGCTGCAGAGGAGGTGGGAGAGGGAGGCAGAGTGTTCCTGGGGAGAATGGCTCCCACCTTCTGCAGAGGCCTGGTGATGAGCTAGCTCAAGGCACCCTCCCTGAGCTGAACTCAGAGACCTGTCACCTTGTCCTAAGCTTCCTGGGGGCTGCCTGCCTTCTCCCTGTGATCCCCATGCCTCCACCCCAGGCGGATGAGGGTGTCATGGGAGAAAAATGGAAACGTTTCTTCCTCACTCTTAATGTCTTTTCATTTTCTTTGAATAAGATTCTCTGTTCAATTTAGCAACTCATATATACCAAGCGGAACTTAACTTGTTCAGGAGGGGCCATGTGTGGCGTGTTTAGACAGGAGGAGGGCAGAGAAGTAGGGCCCGGGAACTGGGGGCCTGGATCCAAGTCCCGTAGGTCACTGGAAGACCTTACAGGCCCCTGCTCTCTCAGCCTCAGTGTTCTCCTCTGCCACAGAATTCCAAGAAAACAAAAACAACTTTAAGACTAGTTTCTCTCCACATTTTTCTGGGGGGAAGCAACTCCCTAGATGTGCCCCTCTGCCTACCCCCAGCCCCCCTCCACCCCAGTGGGCACCTTTGCCGCGCCCCCTGCCAGGCGCTGAAAGGCTGTGGCCCTGTGTTCAGTTGCAGCGGAAGCGACACATTGGCAACGACATCGTGGCTGTGGTCTTCCAGGACGAGAACACGCCGTTTGTGCCGGACATGATTGCGTCCAACTTCCTGCACGCCTACGTGGTGGTGCAGGCCGAGGGTGGGGGCCCCGACGGCCCCCTCTACAAGGTGGGTGGTCTCGGGGCCTCCCGAGGGCACCCTCCTAGCCCCGTCCTCACTCGCTGCAAGGCCTCTCCGAGCCTCGGTTTTCCCAGGTTTAAATAGGGGTGCTGTCTGGAGGACTCTGAGCCCCGCTGTTGCCCGGATGATGGCGGAGGATTCCCATCCCGTCCTCTCTGCAGCCTGAGGCCCTCCCCTTTTTAGGGGAGGCTTACGCTCCTCCGCCCTTTAGTCTCCTCCTGCTCTTGGCCCTCATGAGCCTGGAGACCCTCCACCCCTCCTCACCACTCAAATTCAGGACCAAGGATGGAGCCGCTGAAAACCTGGGGTCCGCCCACCCCATCTGTAGTCACCGAATGTCCCCCGCCAAGGGGCAGCCCTGTGCCAAGCGTCGGGCTAGGGAGGTCAATCAGGGGTCTCTGGCTGGTGTGGGGACCCCGCATGACACCCGCCCTCCCTTCCAGGTGTCCGTCACCGCAAGAGATGATGTCCCCTTCTTCGGGCCACCCCTCCCGGACCCCGCTGTGTTTCGGAAGGTGAGGGGCAGCCCCCAGCCCCGCCGTGGGCAGAGCAGAACTAAATAGGTGGGGGCCTTGGGGTGCACAGTGCACTGTACCAGGTCGTGGAGCCCCCCTGGGTGCCAGGACAGCCAGGCTCCCCTAACCAATTGGCTGGGGCCCAGCTTTTCTGCCCATCCTGATAAGAACTGTGAATGTTTCACAAAGTCACAGAGCAGATGGTATCATTGCTTTACACTCCGCATAGCAGACCTCTGGCCTTCCCTCCACTCTGCTGTCTTTTTTGACAATTTCAGGCTTCTACAATGTTTGGGGGTGGGGGCACACGTCTCTCCCCTCTCAGAAGGAGCCTTGGCTCCAGTCTCCCAACAGGGAGGCGGTGGGAGACCCCCAACCCAGCTCTCCTGAGGGATGGGTAGCCTTGAAGGGCATGGAGGGCTCTCACAGGTGCCTGGGCTGGGGCACTGAGCCCAGGGAGGTGCCCTTCCGGGAGTCAAGAGGACAGAACCCAACAGAGCCCCAGCCCCTGCCTTGCTGGGTCTCAGCCCCTGGTTTCTTGTGTTCCCCTGACCTCCCCCCTTTCTCTTCTCCACGCTGGGGGCTCCCAGGGGCCTGAGTTCCAGGAATTTCTGCTGACAAAGCTAATCAATGCCGAATATGCTTGCTACAAGGCAGAGAAGTTTGCCAAACTGGAGGTGAGCATAGGCTCTTGGAATTGGGACCCACCACCCCCTAGAGTTTCAGCCGAGCCTCCTGGGAAGGAAAAAGCCATGTTCAGACCTTGGCCTTAGGGAGGGCTGCCTGGGGGAAGGACGGATCGACAGGTGAGCAGGGCCAGAATCCAGGGAGCAGAAGCAGGGGTTCCTACGGAATGCCCAGGAGGGGCTTGGAGGTGGGCTGACGGCACACATGGCGCAGTGGAGGTGGGGCGTGGGGAAGCGAGATATCAGAGGAGCCCTGGTGAGACCCCCGGGCGGGGCTGGAGATGCGCTGGGGCCCGAGGGAAACCGGTAGAGGCGTCCGGGGCCCAAGCCCGCTTCCCACTCAGAGAAGGCGGCCGGGATTCCGAGTGCGGGAAGAAGCGCTGATTCCTGGGCCTCTCCTGACGGCTGGGCCCACAGGAGCGGACACGGGCCGCTCTCCTGGAGACGCTCTATGAGGAGCTGCACATCCACAGCCAGTCCATGATGGGCCTGGGCGGCGACGAGGACAAGATGGAGAACGGCGGCGGGGGCGGCGGCTTCTTCGAGTCCTTCAAGGTGAAGGGCGGGGGTCCACCTGCGCGCGGAGGGACGGCGGGGATGAGGCGCAGGGAGGCGGGGCAGGACCAGGTAGGGGTGTGGCTAGAGGCGGGCTCGCCCGGAGGTGGGGTCGCGTGGGGGCGTGGCTCGGGGTGGAGCTAATAGGCGCGCGCTCGGGCCAGGTGGGCGCACACCTGGGGTAGAGTCCGGAGGACGGTGAGCCCCAGGGTGGACCCAGGTTTTAGCGCGGGCCTGCAGACTCGTGGCCGCGCGCGCGCTCTCTGCCCGGGGCAGAGCCACGGTTGGGAGATGTAAGGTGCGCTCTGGCTGGAGGAGGAGCTGAAGGTTGGAGGCGGGTCCTAAGCTTGGGGGCGGAGTCTGCCTGGAGGGTAGACGATTGGAGCGCTCTGGTGGCCAATGGTGGTGACTGCCAGGTCAGGGCAGAGAAGAGAGGACCCCCGTTCCTGACCCAGGGAAAGAAACCAGAGGTCCAGGAAGGAACGTGAACAAGGAGCTGATCTGCATGGCATTAGTCCCGTGTGACCCGCTTTGGCTGTCTCTGGTTCAGTTCAGTTCAGTTTGTGTCCATTGCAGCACGCCTGACCTCCCTGTCCATCACCAACTCCCAGAGTTTACTCAAACTCATGTCCATCGAGTTGGTGATGCCATCCAACCATCTCGTCCTCTGTTGTCCCCTTCTCCTCCCGCCTTCAATCTTTCCCAGCATCAGGGCCTTTTCCAGTGAGTCAGTTCTTCGCATCAGGTGGTCAAAGTATTGGAGTTTCAGCTTCAACATCCGTCCTTCCAATGAATATTCAGCATAGTGGTGAAAGCATAGACACTCTGGGTTCAGGTTCTAGCCCTTCCACTTACCCGCTTGAGCATTGTCTGGGCCTCAGTTTTGTTTTGTTTTGTTTCGTTTAATCTGTTTAGGCTTCTTACCTCATACAGCTGTTGAGAGTTATTTGTAAAGCAATCTGATCAGTGTAATGTAAGTTAAGAAACAAAATGCAAAGCTGTGCCCGTTTACCTCGGCGACTACTGACTACCGTCCAGAGTAAGAGGCAGAGGAGAGAGCAAGTTCCCTGCCCCACCGCAGGGCCTGGACCCCGCCCCCTCCCAGGCTGCAGGTCCCCAGGCAGTGACCCCTTTGCCTCCACCCACAGGAGGAGGACTGCCCCCAGGTGCCCAGCCAGGCTGGCGGGGCCTCACCTTTACCCCAGGGCAGGCTACAGAGCTGGAGAGGTTTGCATAAGAGGATTAGCCCAAGCCGCCCAAGTTCTGCCCTGGGCTGAGGCGAACTGACCGCCTTTGAGGAAGAGGCTTGAGAAGAACCCCACCTTTGCGAGGAGCAGACAGCGAGTGGACAGGGTGGACATGGGTCTGGGCTGTCTTCTGTGAGGGAGGGCTCCAGGGGCCCCACATCGGGTGGGCACTGGATTAAGTCACAGCCTTTCTCAGACAGCAGAGCCCACAGCCTATTGGGTTTGGCATCTGGGTCCCAGACCCACCTCTGCTTTGGTTTCATCACGTGGAGATGGGCCTGGTGGCAGTGCCTGCCTCCTGGGGCGGATTGAGTGAGAGCAAAGGTAGAGAACCCCGGCCTGACTTGAGCTTTCTGGGCAGGTTGTCTGAAAAAGGCAAGGAGGGGAGGGAGGGAGGGAAGAAAAGCAAGCAGGAAGCAGGCTCTAAGAGACCCCTAAAAGGGGGAAACTAGCGTTTCTGGGGCATTCTCTGCACATGCTTGGGGTCACAGCTCTGCGTCTCCTGTGGTCCTTACAACCACACGACAGGCGTGAGGCTCCAAGGCTCAGCGGTGCAGTGGTTTGCCTGCCTCTGCACCCAGCAAGCTAGTGTCAGAGCCAGGACCTACATAGCCCTCTGCACAGGTGGAGCTGACTCCTGTGTGGACTCGCGGGAAAGGGCTCTCCGGGGTCACCTAGGGGGGCATCGGTGGGTGGCTCCCAGGCTTCCCCAAGGGAGGGGGCCTTACGAAACCCCTGCCCCACCTTCGCAGCGGGTCATCCGGAGCCGCAGCCAGTCCATGGACGCCATGGGGCTCAGCAACAAGAAGCCCCACACCGTGTCCACCAGCCACAGCGGGAGCTTCACACCCAACAACCCCGACCTGGCCAAGGCGGCTGGAATAGTGAGTGGCCTCCCCTGCCCTCCCCGCCCCCAGCCCTCCTGTCCCAGGGCCCATCCCGGACT
>SJYF01000623.1:1435804-1467226 GCA_006410515.1 Procapra przewalskii | reverse complement strand
CCGGGCACCTCCGGCCTCAGCCCCTCTGCACGCTGCGTTCCCTGGTCTGGAACAGGTCTCGAATGTTCCCTGCTGTCCACTCAATGAAGTCCTCCCCTTCCCCCCTCGACCTCAGCTCTGCTGGGCTGCCCAGCACCCCGCCCAGGACCTGGCGGCAGTTACAGCTCCTCCCTTAGAAGCCGGGTGCTCAAGACCTGGAGCACGTTTATCAGAGTCTTAGAGACCCACGGGTGGCCTAGGGGTGAGCTCCTAGCGAGCAGGGATCTTGTTCTGTGGACGGCGGCCGGCCCGCGGCTGGCAGAGCCCAGTGCACAGCTGGCCGGCCGGGCAGGAATGTGGGTAGGTGGGTGGGAGGGTGGCAGGTCAATGCTTAGTGAAGGAGGAGGCGGCTCAGCAGCAGGAAGCGAGCCCTGGGGCCAGGGCTCCAGGTTCAGATCCTCCCTCTCAAGCCAGGGTGGGGAGCGCTCAGGGCCAGTGAGCCCACCCCTGGAGCCTCAGGAGTCTCATCGGCAAAGTGGGAGACAACGGACGCCATAGGGTCGTTGTAAGGATTGTATGAGTTAATACACAGGAAGGCTTAAAACAGAGCCCGGGATGTGGCAACGGGCAGTGAGAGTCACCCGGCAGCCGCGGCCACTGGGCAGCGCGGGGACGGACTTGGAGGCGAGCGGGCCGGTGACAGGCTGGCGCCGAGAACGGACAGACCCTTCCCTGCCCACTCAGCCGGCGGTCATTCCCCCCCGGGAGCACCACAGACCTGCCCGCCCGGAAGGTCCAGGAGGTCTTTCTCGCTCCAAGACTCCAGAAACCGAAAAGCCTGCCTGGCTACTGGGCACCTCCAGCCGGGGGAGGAGGAAAATACGGAGGTTCCGGTTCCTAGAGTCAAGGGGTGCCGCGTGTCCTGAGGGCCAGATCCGTCTGTCTGTCTCTCTCTCACAGACAAACCACCCCGCTGGCGGCCTGCCGCTTCCTTTTCCTCTTGAAGAAGGAAGAAACAGATCACCTTGGGGAAGCTTCCATGGAGTGGGGAGGAGGAGAGCCAGGCTGCATGGATGGTGGGGTTAAAATGAATAGGGAGAGCAAGCGCTCCATCCAGGGGAACCCGAAAACACGAAGGCAAGGAGGTAGTGATGTGGCATACAGAGGTCCGTTGGTGACAGAGGACAAAGTCAGCCAGGACAGACCACACAGAGGGCTTTGCTCCCTGAGGTCAGCAGGGTCAAGAGCAGGCACTCGGCCAGACCCACCTGATTTACATGCCTCTTGTTGACCTTTCACAGATGAGGACTCTGAAGCTCAGATGGTCCGCCGCTCGCCCAAGGCCACACAGCTGAGCTGGAACCGAAAGCCTCAAGGGTCTGAGTTCTAGAGCGGGAGGTTTTTCTGCGGCTCTCTGGGGCACCTGGCCCAGTCTAGGGGCCACACACTGGCTCCGCGGGCAAAGGACTGAAGCCAGTCAAGGTTCAACTGGAGAGAGGCGAGCTGGCAGCAGGGAGGTGGGGGAGGGAGAGGGCAGGGCCCAGAGACGCCGTGCCCAGGCGCCTGGGCAGAGGAGGGTCCGGGATGCTCCCACACAGGCTCCCCCTCCCACGGGAAGGACATGTTCCCAGGCCAGCTTGCTTGGGGCCAAGCCTGGGAGCTGAGTGGCTTGGGAAGAGGGAAGTGTTTTACATCCGAGGTGGTTGCCGTCTCTTGCCCTCGGGCACCTTACTCAGCACTCTTGCAGAGGGAGCCCCTCTGGTGCCAGGAGACGAGCTGTCCCATGCTTACTCTCACAGCGGGCAAGAAACAAAAGGCACAGAGAGGGTGTGCAACCTCCCCAGGGCCACACAGCAGTCAACAGAAGGAACAGGCCTCCCCACCAACCAGCTAAGATCTCCGACACTATTATGGGAAGCACAGGGCAGTCTGCGAGGCACAGCACGGATTCCAATGTGTTGGAATTCCAAATGGTAGTGGTTCCTGTCAACTGAAAAGAACATTTCAAATTGAGCTTATTCTAGAAAAATCCTTCTCTTACATACTTGGTCATTACATCTGTGATAAAAACAGCCTATCTTTTCATAGCTCTTACTGTGTGCCAGACATTGTTCTGAGCACTTCACCTATATCAATTCATTCAGTCTCCACAACAGCTTACTAGGTAGGTATGATTACACCCAGCTTCAGTTCAGTTCAGTCACTCAGTCGTGTCCGACTCTTTGGGATCCCGTGGACTGCAGCACACCAGGCCTCCCTGTCCATCACCAACTCCCGGAGCCTACTCAAACTCATGTGCATTGAGTCAGTGATGCCATACACCCAACTTCCAGGTAACAAAACATAAGCACAGAGAGGTTAAGCACCTTATCCAAGATCACACAGCCAGAAAGCAACCAAGTCAAGAATTCAACATCGCTTGTGGATGTTCCTGTCTCCCGGGCCCAAGTGTAAACTCCTGAAGCAATCAGTAAGGTTAGAAACAAACCACTTCTTTCCTACCTGCAATGTGTATGTGATGTGTGTGTGGATTAATGGAACAGACACAGCTACCATTTGACTCATACTCACGATACGCTTTCCTGAATGTGCACCTCAGCCCCTGTGGGAGGGCTTCTTACCCCAGCTTCACCAAGACAGGTGAGAGGACTTGCCCCAGGTCACACCAAGAGTGGCTGAGTCCAAGTCTTTGATCACAGGAGGCCTGTCAGGCAGAGGGGACCACCCAGGGTGTGCAGGGTTGGGGGGGAGGGGCAGACCTCAGTTGGAGGCCCGTCTCCAGCCCTGGACAAACCCCT
Organism: Procapra przewalskii; assembly: GCA_006410515.1. Classification (NCBI taxonomy): domain Eukaryota; kingdom Metazoa; phylum Chordata; class Mammalia; order Artiodactyla; family Bovidae; genus Procapra; species Procapra przewalskii. Next base: position 1,464,449 of record SJYF01000623.1, on the reverse strand, counting down.
CCTCCCCCTCCATCCCCCACTTTGGCTGGCCCTCCTGCAGGACCCTGGACCACCGTGGCTGCCCTCCCCACCTGCCTCCACTGTGCCACGTGCCCTGGCAGCCTTCCCCGAGGAGAAGAAACCTCCATTCCACAGACGGCCCACACAGGCCCTGCAAGTGGGGGGGCTGAGGCGGCTCTGGACTTCAGAGAAACGGGCCATGAACTAGTAACCTTCTGGGTGGCAGCCAACACAAGCAGTATCCCCGGTGGCGTGTGTCTGGTTTCTCAAATGCCCGGCTCCCGTCGGAACAGGAAGGGCACGGATGTTCCCAGAGACAGGTCTCACTGCCCCGGGCCCACAATAACAGTGCTCCTCACATTCCCAGGGAATCTTCCAGCGGATGGAGGCTCCTGGCACTCCTGCATTTGATATCCCTGCTGACTCTGGGAGGGCGGGAATGCACCCTGTACCTCGGGCAGAAAATATGGGCCTGCAGAGGTGAGGGTCCCAACCAAAGCGTGCACGGCTGGGCAGAGCCCCCATCGCTTGCTGGCTTTGTGAGCTCGGGCACGTCACTTGCCATTTCTGGGCCTCAGTTTTCTCACGGGTCCAACGGCAACCGTCACAGTGTGTACCTGTATCACTGGGCTACCATCAGAACGAATTTCACAACAAACAGTAAGACAAAGACCCAGGGCTTGGCCCATATTAAACACCCAAAGTAAATGTTAGCTAGTAGAAGTGATAACAAGGGTGCCAGGCACTAAGCCCTTTCCAGGCCTTCCCTTGTCTAATCCTCACAGCACACAGTACGGGCAATCGCTGCTCCCACTGCACAGAGAAGTTAAGTAACTCGGCCAGGGTCACACAGCTGTCAACAGGAGGACCCCTATGAAGAGGGAAGGAGAGAAGCTCAATGAATGAAGCACCTACTACATGCTGGGAGCTTTTTGTTCAACCTTCCAAGAACCCAGCCAGGTGGGAGTTTCCAGCTCGGGTCAGAAGAGAAAACTTGAGGCTCAGAGAGGGGGCGGGGGGTGCAGGGTCACACTGCAGCCACGTGGGAGAGCTGGGATGCAGGCCAGGCATGTCTGGCTCCGTATCCAGGGCATTGGCTCCCCCGCCCAGTCACATGCAGGACAACTTCCATCAGAGGAACCATCACGGACGGCAGGTGCCGAGCCTCGGCCACCCCCAGTGCAGGGAGCCCTGCGTCAGTGTGCCATGTGATGTGTGTGTGTGTGTGTGCACGCGGGCGCACGCGCGCATGCAGCAGAGTCCTGGCAGTGAGCAAAGCAGGGCTCCCATCGTGCATGCGTCCAGCCTCGTGACCAGCCCTCACGTCAGGCTGTTGCCTCCGTCCCCAGACCGGCTCCCCCTGGGCCTCCACCTGACTGTAGCCTCCTCGGCACCTCTCCTCTCTGGAACAGGCACTTAAGGGAGGGGTTTCAGTCACACTGGCCCCTCCCCCCCGGGGCAGCCCCTTTGGGTTTATAAGTTTACACAAAGGGGCTGAGGCGCGTGGTGACAGCTCAGAGTTACCAGTCACTCAAGGGCTGGTCTCTCATCTGTAAAGCAGGGACGATAAATGCCACTCCACTTCCAGAAACAGCTTCTGGAGAGGGAAGGAACTCTGCAAACTGTCAAGGGCTATCAGATGTTTCTATTGCTTTCTGCTGCTTCCCCTTCTGAGGACTGTGGAGGGCATCTGCTGTCATTTTTGGCCACCCAGACAGAATCCATTCTCCCTTCCTAACAATATCACAGAGTTCCCTTGGGAAGCGACTCTCCCTTTTTCAGCCAAGTGGTCTGAGTCAATCCTATCTCCAGCAGCTGCAGGTGGGTCCTGATGGCTTAAGTTGGAAGACTCTCCCCACCTGGATGGTGTGATGGGAGGGTGTGGAGCTTGAAGATAAAGCAAGCTCTCAGAAGGTGGAATAGAGAGATGCAGAGAATCTGAGTCTTTGATAACACTGCTTGAGCCCCTGGATACGGCCATGCCTGAAGCCTACCTCTGAACATCCAAGTTATATGAGCTAATTACCTCCCCGTATTGCTTACCTTGGATTTTCTGTTATTTGGAACACAGAGCCTGAGCTCAGAACTCCAGTTTAGCCCGTTTTTCTCAGCTACTTACATTGTAAACAACCACATCATGTCACTCAGCCAGTTGTCTCTATCAAAGGAAAAAATCTTGCAAACGAGTTAAAGATGGATCAGTAAGTTTCAAGTGGATGATAAAATGAAGCCAACCAATACAAGTTAGGTCTCCATGGAATCTATTAACTAGTAGAACTGTAGAAAGTCCACGGAGAGGATTTGCAAAAGCTCTTCTACACGCAAGACTCAGACCCTCCACTTCCAACAGGTTGTTGTCAGTTGAGTTTAACAACTCTTTGACCACCTGGTTCCAAGTGTCTACTACGTGCCTGGTCCTGTGCTGAGGGCCGCAGGTACAATCAGCCTTCGAGGCCCTTTGGTCTAATGATGCTAGGTCACCAAACACATTTTCACTATATTTTACACAAGGGGGAAACCGCTGCACCCATTTCACAGAGAAGGAAATAGAGACTTAGAGGGGTATAGTGGTTCTCCCAACTGCTAAAGAGGGGCAGGGCCATGGCCCTGGGTCTGTGTGACTCCAAACCCAGTGCCTTTGCTCCCGGCCTTGGGGATGGTAAGGACGGTGCTGGGACTGGCCTTTCTTTGAGATAGTTTGCTCCACTTAGGGGCAATCAGAGGGCTTCGCAGATGGCCCAGTGGACGCAGGCTTGATCCCTGAGTTGGGAGGATCCCCTGGAGGAGGCAATGGCAACCCACTCCAGTATTGTTGCCTAGAAAATTCCATGGACAGAGTGACTGGCAAGCTGTAGTCCTTGGGGCCACAAAGAGGAGCCCACGACCGAGCAACTGAGCACGCCTGCACAGGGCAATCAGAGCGGTTTAAAAAGCTAAAGAAAGCAGGGAAGCCTAGCATCACGGGCTTCCTGTTTGCCCTGAGGGTCTTGGCTCCATGAGAAGCCCCAGTACTCAGGCCCATCCGGCTTTACAGGGCTCTCCTTCAGGGATCACTTCCTGCAGGCTGTGGCCAGAGAGGGTCCAGACACCACCCTAAAATCCAGGTTCCAAATGCTTTCACGGGGAGCCCATGGCATCCCAAGCGAGCTGTCCTGATGCCTCTGCCCAGCATCGTTAAGATCCAACTGACACAGCCTCAACATTCCCTATATACCCTTGGGCCTTCCCTATACGTTATCAACCAATCATCACTTGACCACTGCTTACCGCATCTACTATATACCAGGGGGTGGGGTGAGCAGACGACAAGAAAACAAGTAAAATCAGTAGGATAATGCAGGAAAATAAGTGAAATCAGTAGGTAATGGAAAATGAGAGGGAGAATAGAAGGCAGGAAGGAGAGGTGGTGTTTGCAGGGGAGCTTTTGTTTGTTTGTTTGTTTGTCTTGCAGTTTTAAATAGGGAGATCAGAAAAGGTCTCACCAGGAAATCATCTCACCGGAGCCTTGCAATAATCCCACACAGCTGAGAACTGCAAATAAGGAAACCAGGACTTCAGGACTAAAGTCCACGCATGCCAATCTAACCAGCCGTGGAGCTGAGATTCTGGTGCCCTGATACTTCTCCCTTACCAAAGGTTACTAGCAGCCCTTTCGCAACCTCTGAGAGGTAAAGCCACGTGTTCAAACCTGCAACAGTAAACGACAGGGCTGGGGTCAGTCCCGGTGCCACAGTCTGAAACCGTCTCTTAGAAGACCTACAACTGTTTCCGCAGGCCTTGCTCTCCAGCGTCAGCTCCGGGCTGGTGGAATCTCAGTTCTCTTCTTTGCAGACTCCGTGTCCTCCAAGACTACTGCTCTCCTTTCCAGAGCCCCTCTGACTCCCTATCTCAGGTCACTAGAGCCACTAATTGTCCAACCCACACTCATTCTGTCTCCTCAGTTAACTTCTGGCCCATCATAAAACCTGTATTTGTATGAAACCTACAAAAGACATCTTGTGAAAGGCCTAGGGCAGGCAGACAGCTGGCATACTAATGGAAGGGGGAGGGGGCATTCTCACCAAGCTTTCCCATCTGGATTTGTTCAATAAGCTCCCAAACCCCAGACTAATCTTTCTGAATATGAGGCAGACTGGAAAGGCCTTGGCCTTGGAGAAGCTGGATACAAGGTTAAGCCCTGGCGGTACGGCTTTGAAAGTGATTTTATGTCTGAGGCTGCAGTTTCCTTATCTGTAAGACAGGGTTACAGATTCTCATTTCCCAAGGTTGTTTTAAAACATCCTGATTTTGCAAGGATGTTTTAAAGGTGCAATGCAATGGAGAGTATCTGTTAGGCAATACTGGGTAGAATTTTAAAAAATTTACATAGAGCCTGGCAGGCAAACATCAAGATTTTTATGGACTGGAATGAAGAAAGGTCTGTGTGATGGTGAACCACCACCATCAGCACAGTGACAGCTGCATTCATTCGGCTGCTATACCCTGAGGTAGGCACCCTTAGGATCAAATTTATTAGACAGAAGTTGGGGGAAAAAGCATAGAGACAAGCAGCTTGCCTATGGTCACACGGCAGACAAGTGGCCGAGTTGGGATTATGAACCCAAACTGTCCAAGCCCGAAGTGTAAGCTCTTAACCATTATGCTAGGTTAGTAAATGAGCTTTCACGAGCTGAACTAGCTACTCCTTGAAACACAGAGATTAAAAGTCCAGAACCTTCATTCTTAACCACTGTATTAGAGGAAACACTGACCAAAGCCGCTCACCCCGGCCAGGCACCACAGTAACCACTTTTGTGAGTTATTTTACGACACATCCTGGTAAGGATCACGGAACTAACAAGTCACCACCAACCAGAAGAATTCGGGAAAGGCCAAAAGGAGACGCCACGTGTCCTACCAACCTCTCAGAATCCTCCTCGTTGGAATCCATTTTGGCTGAGCAACGCGTGCCCCACCAGTCACGTTCAGGTCACTATTGATACGAGTAGGTAGAATGCCCTCACCTGGTCAGTTCATAATGCCTACTCTGACTCTGGCCATAAATATGAGTTTTCTTCTGTGAATCAAGCTCAATCAGACCAACAAGCAAAGTTTCAGCCAAGCAATAAAATCTCCTGTAATTATGGGATGGATCTATGTAGAAAACACCAGGCTATGATAATGTAAGTTTAAAGTTTCCTCTATGTTGGGAACAATTAAATCATATAATCAGTCTAATAACACTAGGATTGGACTGTGTGCCTTGTGGACAATGCGTGCTCAGTTGCTTCCGGCATGTCCAGTTCTTTGCGTCCCTATGGGCTATAGCCCACCAGGCTCCTCTGTCCATGGGGCTTATCCAGGCAAGAATATTAGAGTGGGTTGCTATGCCTTCCTCCAGGGGATCTTCTTTACGGACAATGCCAACAGATAATTTCCTTGAAAGATAAGGATTGGTATAGAATAGACTAAATTAGATGACCTGGAATATATTGGGCTACACCCAATGAAAGTTTTGGCTTAATTCTTACGACTCTACTAATACTGCTAGCTATGTTATTTGTATTTTATCTGTTTTATAAAATTGCTGTTTCCTACATAACCAGATGTTTGACTGAGCCTCTGATGAAATGATGACACGTAGATCCATATGAGATCAATAATTATAACAGTGTCTAATTCTAGATATGGGAAGAAGCAACAAGAGGGAATATTTTCCTGTATCATAAGAGGCTAGTAAAGACAGGCGGTCTGGAGCTTTCTGGCACTGTCAGTGAAGCCTAGTCCAATAGCACATTGACTGGCCTGTCAACAAAATCTTTGCCAGACCTGAGAATAAGCATTCCCAGCACCGTGGGGAAAAATGGTCATGAAATGCCCCCTCCCTAAACTATGGTCAAATTTTTGACCATGAAGGGAATCTGCTGACTGGAAAGTGGCACTTGTCATCTGCCTCTACAAGGATTAAATTACTGCAGCTGCTGACCTTCAACACCCTCTTGAAAGTGGTTCACGGTAGAGATCAGGAATGAGGCACTTGGTGCTCTGGGAAAAACTGGAAGAGGCCTTCAAATAGTTAGAAATTTCCAGGAGAAGATTTTATGAGTTCCAATTCTAGCATCCTCTCATACCTACAGAAACACTGACATCATTAGTGGTGACATCTGCTTTGGCTATTAAGGAGAATATTACAATTAAAAGTAAAAATGGAGTAACTGTGATTCAGACATCCAAAGAAATAACTAGATGACACTATATTTGTAATTTAAGGCTAGTCCTTGTATTGCTAAGAAATTGTTTTCTGAGCTGTGTCAGACTTGGATGCCACCAGATGTTCTCAAAACAATGTCTGCTGGCAGCTAGAAACTGCAACCTTACTTTTTAAAGGTCTCCTCTTGTAACTATTACATTTTTAGACAAGAAAATTGCTTTAGATCATACACTAACAAAAAAAGGAGACGTATATGATGACCAATAGCACCTTTCATCTATATGTTAATATCACATTTAAAGTTAAGACCTACTTAGATGCTGCTGCTGCTAAGTCACTTCAATCGTGTCCGACTCTGTGCGACCCCACAGACTGCAGCCAACCAGGCTCCCCCGTCCCTGGGATTCTCAAGGCAAGAACACTGGAGTGGGTTGCCATTTCCTTCTTCAATGCATGAAAGTGAAAAGTGAAAGTCAAGTCACTCAGTCGTGTCTGACTCTTCGTGACCCCATGGACTGCAGCCTACCAGGCTCCTCTGCCCATGGGATTCTCCAGGCAAGAGTATTGGAGTGGGGTGCCATTGCCTTCTCCGCTACTTAGATGTTTCCCCAAAATACCTGGTCCAGACTGGGTTTTAGGCTTACTCTCCTGAAAAGAAATGAGATTTACTCTATTAAAATTCCAGTTGTCACTCCCCCAACTACCTTTTATTGGGTCCGTCACACCAACATGGCAGACCAAGGGATTGAGGTTTTAATCATGTAAGACTCAGATCCAGGACTTGCAACTCAGAAAAACTTACAGTTCAGAGTCTATTCTTCAAACTGAGGCAGCATCATGCCGCAGTCCAGTTTCCTGAATTAAGACTGAGCAGGACCCTGTGGGCCTTTGGAATACAAATCCCTTCTGTGTCCTCCTCTATTTCTCTATATCCTTGTAGGGTATAGCTTCATTCAGCCTCCTTGACTTTCCTGAGTTCTCTGGAACTCAGATTCAAACAGCTGCCGATTAGGGAAGGGAGGAAGTCCAGAAACAGGGGAAGAGCAGCCAAGCGGTGGTAGAGTCTTAGGGCAAGAGCCTGGTGCCCACTCAACAAACATGCATAACAATATCTTTGAGAACTGGGGCCCCCGGTGGAGGATGGTAACTTCAGGCTGACTGTTAGACACCTGGAGCACTGCCCTATTGCCTCACCATCAACGGATCAGAAGAAAATCACACCCTGAAGCCCCCAACCCAATTTTGCCTTCCTTCTCTGGGGCCTGGTGATGACCATCCTGTGGGGCTTCCTGCTTTGGTCTCTGTTTCATCTCCGACAGGGTCAAATAGTTTCAGGCTAAATTGTCACCACGAGGGTGGGGGTTGGTTTGGGGCACAGAATACCTATATGCAGACCATGTGGAGAGAGACGTCTAGCTATGAGGCAGGACTACGGCCATCTCTGCTGGAAGCAGTTATAGAAGAAAGAGGTCACTGCCCCAGTTCCCAAGTATCCTGAGTAGGAACTGAAGTCTCTCAGCAGGGAGTTGTTAGGGGAAACACAAAAACTGCCCACCCTGGCCAGGCACCATAGTAACCATTTGTATAAATTACTTTATGACAGGAGGTCCTGGTAAGGAACATGGAACTAACAAGCCACTAGCAACTGGAAGAATTTGGGAAAGGTCAAAACGAGATGTCACGTGTCCTACTAACCCTCCAGAGTCCTCCTTGTTGGAATCCATCATGGCTTGAGCAATGCGAGGACCATCAGGAAGGACTCTGAGTCAAAATGGTTGGCCAGAGATAACCTGGAAACGAATCCCATTCCCATAAAACCCGAGACTGCAAGTCACGCACCAGGGCAGCCCTCCTGGGTTCCCAACAAAGTCTCTTGCCTTGTCAGACAATTCATTTCCGAGTGTTAGACAAGAGCCCACTTCTGGACCCTGAATGGGGTCCCCCACTTCCTGAAACAACTGTACCAGCTTGTCAGAGCTAAAAGAGGCTCTAAAATAATCTAACTGAATATGCTCATTTTTTCCCAGCAGGGGCTTAAAGGTCCAGAGAGATAGTGAGACTTTCCCAAAGTCACACAGTCAGTTAGTTGAAGAACAGGACGGGCACCTGGTTTCCTAACTCTAGAACCCTATGATATCGAGTGTCACATTGCCCATGGGAGGCCTTCAGGGAAAGAATCTTGAGGATGTACCAGAATTTTTCCAGCAGAAGTGCAGGAAAGACAGACTCATTAGAGTGAACAGCAGCACGTGTGAAGGTCTGGAGGCGAAAGTCCTTTTTTAGGGAAAAGTGAGCCGCTAGTTGCATGCAAAGGTTGGGGCAGGAACAGACGATAAAGCTGAGTTTTCGTATTGAACCAAATTTCATATTTGCACATGGTCCTTCTACTGTGTAACGCTTTTCTAATACAGTTTCTTACACTGTTTTACGTTGCCAGTATCTTTCCTTATCTATTTTGTATGTTTCTAATGGTAATTAAAAGTTCTGGGTCTTTCTGTCCCAATGTCGCTGACTCCAGTGCTATCCTGAGTCAGTTTGCTGTTTTTCTTTTGAAGTTTTGTGCTCTGGCTGGCGAGGTGGTTGGGGTGGTGCACGTACTTTCCCTTGAAACCGTGAAGGAAGACATATGGCTCTGGGCCCCCTTCCCGCAAATCAACACCAGAGTAACAATAGAGCCAAACGTCACTAAGCCTAGGAACTTGTGGAGGGAAGCGGAATCTCCCGGGGAGAGGGAGTGTTAAATCGGTGTGTGCAGGGGGAGGGGGTGGGGCCGCAGCAGCCAGGAGAAGGGGTAGGGCCTGGAGAACAGTTAACAGAGTTTGAGCTCTGTTCTTACCTTTTTGCATCAAGACTTCCCCAACACAACCCCTCCATCCCTCTCCCGGCCCCCGCCCCCAAAACATGGCCACTTGCCCTTCAGAAATGAAGGCCAGCGTTCTCACTGGAACAGGCAAGGACCAGGCAGACGGACCAAGTGTCTGCGGGAATAAAGTCAGGGCCACAGAGCAGGCACTGAGGAACTGCAGAAATCAAGAGCGAACTAACAGGCTGACAGTCACTCCACCAGCCCTTCTCTTCCAGACCTGGAGGTTGGAGGATTCTGACCTAGGCAGACAGCCCCCTCCCCTGGCTGCTTCTTCCTAGCGCTCAGAAAGTGAGGCTCAGGACTTCCCTGGAAATCCAGTGGGTAAAAATCCGCCTGCCAATGCAAGGGACATGGGTTCGGTCCCTGGTGTGGGAAGATTCCACATGCCGCGGAGCAACTAAACCCATGTGCCACAACTACTGAGCCCCCCACGTGCCACAGCTACCCCCGCCTGCCACAACTAGAAACATCTGTGCACAGAAACAGGCAAGAGTACTGGAGTGGGCTGTCATTGCCTCTCCAAATGAAGACTCAGCATGCCTAAATTAAACAAAGTTAAAGAAAGTGAGGCTCAGTCCCGTAGAGTTAGTTACTTGGTGGGAGTCGGGGGAGTTGTGATCCTAAACCCAGGGAGGCGCTATGCGACTCTGGCGCCTGGGGGTCTCCACTCTGGGACTGGCCTCTCCTTGGGCTCGCCGATGCTGACAGAGACCAGGGTCAGGCTTGGATTTTCACCCTGATATGCAGCACTAGACAGGCTAGCTGAGCCTTCCTTTCCCCTGAGGAATGAGATGACGGGTTAAAGAACAGGGAATCTGGGGAGCACACCAGCTTCCAAAGAAAAACAAACTGATTAGAGATACCACTGGAACTGGCCATGTTCAACAGATGGATTTTAAACAAGAATTCTAAAACAAGCATTAGAAACGCGTGAAAGAAATACGATATTAGTGAAATAAAAGAGAATAAGAAATTGTTAAAGGACCCAGGTGGAAATATTCTATATGAAAAACCAGTTGAAACAACAAATATAATAGGTAGAATGAATTGTAGAACAGATACAGCATCTGAGCAATGAAATAGGGAACTGGGATATCAGATGGAGGAATATCTCTAGGAAGAAGCCAGAAGGGATGAAGAAATAGAAAATGTGAAGGAAATGGTGAAAGATTGGTTAAAAGTTAAACACCAACCCCAATCTTACTCTATCAATTTGAAGTGGATCATAAACCTAATTATAAAAGTCAGAACTAGAAAGCGTTATCCTTCAATTAAAAATAAATAAAAAGCCAGAACCATAAAGCTTCTAGAAGATAACATAAGCAGATATCTTTGTGACTTTGGGTAACACAAGGAGTCTTAACTTCATTTAAAAAATTGATAAGTTGGACTTCATCCAACATTTAAAATTTCTGCTCATCAAAAGATAGCATTGGGCTTCCCTGGTAGTCCGGTGGTTAAGAATCCACCTTGCAATGCAAGGGACACCAGTTTCATCCCCGGTTCAGGAAGATCCCACAGAGCAACTAAGATGCCACAGAGCAAGCAACTAAGCCCACAAGCCATAACTGTTGAAGCCTCCATGCCTAGGGCCTGTGCTCCATAACAAAGAATGCCCCAGGGTGCAGCAGGAAAGGCCCACCATGGCCAAAAATAAATAAATAAATCTTTTAAAAAAGAGACAGCATTAAGACACTGAATAGATAAGACATATTCTGGAAAAGAATACACACAATACACGAAAGACTCGTATCCAGGAAATAAAGAACTCCTGAAGTGGACAACGCTTCCCAGGTGGCTCAGTGGTAAAGAATCCACTTCCCAATGCAGGAGACGCAGGTTTGATCCCTGGATCGGGAAGATTCTCTGGAGGAGGACATGGCAGCCCACCCCAGTATTCTTGCCTGGAAGATCCCATGGACAGAGGAGCCTGGTGGGCTACAGGCCACGGAGTGGCAAAGAGTCGGACATGAATGAGCACGCGCGCACAAAGTTCACAATAAGATGATTAACTCTTCCTCCCCACCCCACACAAAGAGCAAGAGACTTGACCATTCCAAAAAAAAGAAGACATACAAATGACCAGCAGCTCTAGGTATGCCACATCGTTATCAGGCAAATAAAAATTAAAACATCCACCAGAATGACTGAAACCAAGTCAACATGATAAAAACGTAGAAAAGCTCAGGATGGTGTAATAATCTTTTGAAAAAGAGTTTGTCAAGCAAACATATACTCCTAAGTATTTACACTCAAAGATTACAAAGTAGTCACAGGAACTTTTTTCATAATATCCCGAAACTGGAAATAGTTCAAATATTCAGTAACTGAAGAATGAATAAACAGTGGTGGCATGGTATATCAATACAATGGAAAACCACTTGGCAAAAAAAAAAGAGAGCTACTGGGGCAACAAACGCAGATAAATATTAAAAGCATTACGCTAAGTGAAAGAAGCTAGACACAGAAGAGTACCTGCTGTGTGATTCCACTTACGTGAAACTCTAGAACAGGACCAATCTAATCTATGGTAAAAGGAATGGGAACAGTGACTGCAGTTTGGGAGGAAAAATAGACTGGACAGGGGTATGAGGGAACTCAACAGAGTGAAAAATTTTTTAAATCTTATTTTGGGGTTCTGTTTCTAAGGTAATGTGATTGGTCAAAATACTACATCGACTGGGGTGGGGGTGGGGGAAGGTCGATTTTCATTCCAATCCCAAAGAAGGGCAATGCCAAAGAATGTTCAAACTACCACACTACTGCACTTATTTCACATGCTAGCAAAGTAACGCTCAAAATCCTTCCAGCTAGGCTTCAACAGTATTTGAACCAAGAACTTCCAGATGTACAGGCTGGATTTAGAAAAAGGCAGAGGAACCAGAGATCAAACCGCCAACATCCACTGATCATAGAAAAAGCTAGAGATTTCTGGAAAAACATCTACTTCTGCTTCATTGACTATGCTACAGCCTTTGACTGTGTAGACCACAACAAACTGTGGAAAATTCTTAAAGAGATGGGAATACCAGACCACCTTACTTGTCTTCTGTGAAATCTGCATGCAGGTCAAGAAGCAACAGTTAGAACTGGACATGGAACAATGGACTGGTTCTAAACTGGGAAAGGAGTTCGTCAAGGCTACAAAATGTCACCCTGCTTATTTAACTTATATGCAGAGGACACCATGCAAAATGCCAGGCTGGATAAAGCACAAACTGGAATCAAAATTTCCAGTTATTATCAGTAACCTCAGATATGCAAATGATACTACCCTTATGGCAGAAAGCAGAGAGGAACTAAAGAGCCTCTTGATGAAGGTGAAAGAGAGTGAAAAAGCTGGCTTAAAACTCAACATCCTGTCCCATCACTTCACGGCCAATAGATGGGGAAACAATGGAAACAGTAACAGACTTTATTTTCTTGGGCTCCAGAATCACTGCAGATGGTGACTGCAGCCATGAAATTAAAAGATGCTTGCTCCTTGGAAGAAAAGCAATGACAAACACAAACAGCATATTAAAAAGCAGAGACATTAGTTTGCCAACAAAGGTCCGTATAGTCAAAGCTATGGTTTTTCCAGTAGTCATGTATGGATGTGAGAGTTGGACCATTAGGAAAGCTGAGTGCCAAAGAGTTCATCTTTAGAACTGTGGTGCTGGAGAAGACTCTCGAGAGTCCCTTGGTTTGCAAGAAGATCAAATCAGTTCATCCTAAAGGAGATCATTCATTAGAAGGACTGATGCATGTGCTCACTTTGGCAGCACATGTACTCAAATTAGAAGGACTGATGCTGAAGCTAAAGCTCCAATACTTTGGCCACCAGAGGAGAAGAGCCAACTCATTGGCAAAGACCCTGATGCTGGGAAAGACTGAAGGCAGGAGGAGAAGGGGATGACAGAGGATGAGATGTTGAATGGCATCACTGACTCAGTGGACATGAGTTTGAGCAAGCTCTGGGAGATGGTGAAGGACAGGAAATGTTGGCATGGTGCTGTCCATGGGGTTGCAAAGAACTGGACATAACTGAGCAACTCACAACAACAATGGATACATGCATACATATGGCTGAGTCCCTTTACTGCTCACCTGAAATGATCACAACATTGTTATCTGGCTATCAGTTCAGTTCAGTCACTTAGTCATGTCCGATTCTGTGAGTTTTATAGTTATTATGCTATGCTATATTGCACTACAAAATATAAAGTTAAAAAAACCCACTACACTGAACACTTAAGATCTGTACATTTTACTGAATGAAATTATATATCAACAACAAAAAAAGAGAGATGAAATATAACTGCCAACATCTAGATATTAAGCATTCCAGGAGAGGAGAATAAATCAAAGGAGGAGATACTGGAAGAAATAATGAAGATAACTTTGGAACTGAAGAAAGATGATAGAGCTCAATTTGAAAGGGCCCCAAATACACCAAACAGGATGAATAACGAAAAAGGCACACTGAGAAATATTAGAGTGAATATCAGAATAAAAAGACATTCTCAGCCACCTCTGGCCTATAAAGCAGATTATACTATTCCGATTTTGCTAATAGAGTGACATGCTGAGAAAGGCTAAGTAACTTGACCAGAATTGTATTAATATAATTTGCTGCATTCAGTCCATTTGATGATGGAGCTGATATATGAATCCAGCTCATCTCCTTAAGAAGAAATAAAGGGAAATGAAGTTTAAAAAAAAAAAAAAGACATTCTCAAAGTCCAGAGAAAAACAGATCACTTAAAGGAGTAAGTGTCAAATTGAAACAACTGAAGTACCAAAGGAAAAGAATCTGAACTGAGAATTTTATATCCAGCTAAACTGCCATTCAAATGTTAAAGATTTATACAACCCCCACAAATTTTTTGAAGTGATTATTAATACTTCAGTAATAGAAACAAATTCTTCAGATGATATTAAAGATATATGAAAGCTGAGCAAATAACTTAGTAAAGTTTGGTGTTTAAAAAAAAAGTCCATAGGACCACAGTCCATAGGATCACAGAGTCAGACATGACTGAAGTGACTTAGTGCGTATGGAGACACAAACACACACACACACACACACACACACACACACACACACACTCCTCAGAACTGAAAAATCCAAACAACTTTAACGTGCTGTCATGGGGGCTCAAAGGCCAGTCGTTAAAGAGCTTAAGGGCTGAAAAGGAGGAGAGAGACCAAGGGATATGAGAAAATGCTCATCTTGTCTTTGTAGGCAAAGCTACAGCTGATAATTTTTTAAAGTAATAAGCTATTAAAAACAAGATAAGTTGTAATGAAAAAGTAGAGTAGGAGAAACAAAGTACCCACACATTCTTTTCAGGAACACGCAAACAAAGAATTAATCACATACCAGGCCACAAAACAAGCCTCACATTTCCAATAGCAGGCCTTTACACATTCTCTGACCATTAGTTTAGAAGTCAGTTTTTAAAAGAACAAACAATTCCCCCATATACTTGGAGATTAAAAAAAAATTCCTGAATAACTCATACATCAGAGAAATGCTGTAGTTTAGAAATTAAACACTACTTAGCACCAACTGATGATAAAACATGATAAATCAAAAATTGTGCAATGCAGCAAAGAAAGGCTAAAAATTAACAAACTAAGTTTCCAATTAAGGAAATTAGAAAGAACAGAAACTCAAACAAAATGAAAGGAGATTATAAAGAGCAAGATCAACAAAACAGAAAAAAAAAGAGATTGAGAAGATCAAAGCGACCAATTGGTCCTTTAAAAAAGATGATAAACGAGGCAAGATTAATTTTAAAAAATAAAGAGAGGGAGAAAGAGATAATACACAGCTATTACAGAAAAGAGAAATACAATAAGAAAATGCTATAAGCAACCTTTGCCAATAAGTATAAAAATGTAGATTAAATGCATACATTTCTAAAAATATATAAATATATGCAACCCCATGGACTGTAGCCTGCCAGGCTCCTCTGTCCATGGGATCCTCCAGGCAAGAATACTGGAGTGGGTTGCCAGGCCCTCCTCCAGGGGAACTTCCCAAGCCAAGGATCAAACCCAGGTCTCCCACATTGTAGGCAGATTCTTTACCGTCTAAGCCACCAAAGAAGTTCATATATTTATAACACACCAAAACGGACTCAAGAAGAAATAAGAAGACTACACTTAAAAATAGAAACAGCAGGCCTTCCCTGGGGGTCCAGTGGTTAAGCATATGCCTCGCTGCAGAATGACACACATCACCACATAATGCAGCAGGAAGAGGAAAGCTAAGGCTTCAAAGCAGAGATGTGAGCAACTATAGCAGCTACAGGCTCCTACACACCCTTTCCTGTTTGCCCAATGACTTCCGACATTTCGTGCAGGCATCTGTAAGAGATACACAGCCCCGTGGAGGACAGAACCCAGCTCCACAGAGTGGAGGTCCTCAGGGGCCAGGGCTTTCATTATGGAGTTCTCTAAACTGCTGTGTATGTTTGAAAGTTTTTAGCATAAAGCGTTGGAAAAATAAGTAAATATGCATTAGTTTGATTTACAAAATAAAAAAAGGGAATCTGCCTTGCAGTGCAAGGGACGCTGGTTCACCCCCTATCCCTGGAAGATCCCGCACATCACGGAGCAACTACAGAGCCCCGGCAAACGCTGAGCCCAAGGGCTGCAGTGCTGGAGCGCCTGCACACAGAGCCCGTGGTCCCCAACAGGAGAACGGGGTGCGGAGCAACGGAGGCCCCGCCCGTAATAAACACACAAAAGGAGAGCAGGCGTAGGAATACTCATAGGTGCTTTCTCTACACTAGCAAAACCTGAAAACAACCCAATGTGATCAACAAGAAGTTGACTAAAAAAAGTTGTGGCAGGAATTCCCAGGCAATCCAGTGGTTAGGACTTGGCACTTTTCCTGCCAAGGCTCTGGGTTCAATTCCTGGTCAAGAAAGTAAATCTGCAAGCAGTGAGGTGGAACCAACAATAAAGTAAACACTTTTTAAAAATTGTGGAATCGCTACCCAGTAGAATGTTACATAATAGTTAAAAAAAAAAAAGAAATATAGCTATACGCAACACTGGATCAACCTTGGCAATAAGACTGAGAAAGCAAGTCTCAGTAGATTATGTAAAGCATGATGCTGCTGCTGCTAAGTCACTTCAGTCGTGTCTGACTCTGTGCAACCCCACAGACGGCAGCCCACCAGGCTCCACCATCCCTGGGATTCTCTAGGCAAGAACACTGGAGTGGGTTGCCATTGCCTTCTCCATACACTTTCATAAAGTAAAATATATATATATTTTTATATGATATATATAACATACACATATATGATTTTAAATACTAATCAAAAAAGACAAAGAGAATGAGCAACTTTATATATGATACATGTATCTAAATGTGACAATACTAATAAAATTACTAATGAAGTATTCATCAAAATTTAAAATAATACTTTTAAAAAGCAAAAGAATGAGAAAGCCCAGACTCAGTATAGTGGTTACCCCACTTGAAGAAAGGTGGGTGGGAGAAGGATGGAGGAACCCAGAGGAAGATATAAGGTATTGGATGATGGCTGAAAGACATTTTAAATTTATTTTTAATAATAAAATAGACAAGAGGGGACATATCTGGTTGTTCACTAGTTGATAATCTGCCTGCCAAGGGTTTGATTCCTGGTCTGGAAAGATTCCACATGCCACTAGGCAAATGAGCCCGTGTGTGTGTGTGTGTGTGTGTGTGTGTGTGAGTGTGAGTGTGTGTGAGTGTGTGTCCCATGCAAGCACTTATTCATGTCCGACTCTGTGACCCCATGGACTGTAGCCCTCCAGGCTCCTCTGTCCATGGGATTTTCCAGGCAAGAGTACTGGAGTGGGTGGCCATTTCCTTCTCCAAGGGATGTTCCCCACCCAGGGGTCAAACCTCAAGTCTCCTGTGTCCGCTGTACTCACTGGCAGGCAGATCTTTACCACTGAACCACCTCGGGAGCCCAGATGAGCCCCCAAATCACAACTATTGAGCCCGCACACCCTAGAGCCCCTGCTCTGCAACAGGAGAAGCCACCGAAATGGGAAGCCCACGCACTTCAGCAAAGAGCAGTCCCCGATTGCAGCAAGCAAATAAAGACCACAAGCAGCAACAGAGAGCCAGCACAGCCAAAAGTAAATACGTTAATTTAAAAAACAGACAAGAGGGCCACTAGGAACCAGTGACACACGTGCTGGAACAGGGTCATGAGGACCTCACTGAAAGATCCCAGAGTCCACAAATAACTTAAGATAAAAATGCTAGGCAAACATTCACATTTTGACAAGCACTACAGAAAGAACTAAACAGCCTCTTGATGAAAGTGAAAGGGGAGAGTGAAAACATTGGCTTAAAGCTCAACATTCAGAAAACAAAGATCATGGCATCCGGTCCCATCACTTCATGGGAAATAGATGGGGAAACAACGGAAACAGTCGCTGATTTTATTTTTCTGGGCTCCAAAATCACTGCAGATGGTGACTGCAGTTATGAAATTAAAAGATGCTTACTCCTTGGAAGGAAAGTTATGACTAACCTACACAGCATATTAAAAAGCAAAGACATTACTTTGTCAACAAAGGTCCGTCTAGTCAAGGCTATGGTTTTTCCAGTGGTCGTGTATGGATGTGAGAGTTGGGTTATAAAGAAAGCTGAGCACCGAAGAATTGATGCTTTCGAACTGTGGTGTTGGAGAAGACTCTTGAGAGTCCCTTGGACTGCAAGGAGATCCAACCAGTCCATCCTAAAGGAAATCAGTCCTGGGTGTTTATTGGAAGGACTGATGCTAAAGCTGAAGCTCCAATACTTTGGCCATCTGATGGGAAGAACTGACTCTTTTGAAAAGACCCTGATTCTGGGAAAGAGGCAGGAGGAGAAGGGGACGACACAGGATGAGATGGCTGGATGGCATCATTGACTCGATGGACATAGGTTTGAGTGGACTCCGGGAGTTGGTGATGGACAGGGAGGCCTGGCGTGTTGCGGTTCATGGGTCTTAGAGTCAGGCACAACTGAGCGACTGAACAGAAAGAGCTGAACGCCTGTCACATCGCACTGACTGCTCAAGAGTTTTTTGAGTGGGAGATCATTACTGTTCCCATTTTATGAGTAAACTGAGGTTCAGTCACTTGCCCAGGGTCAATCACATGGAACCCTGGTCACTCCCTGAGCCTCACCTTCCTGTCAAAGGAGGCAAGATAGATAACTGCCTTGGCAAAGAGGAAGGGTTTAATAAGTGCTTGCCTTAATCTAGAGGGGTTGCAGGGGCATGTTGGAGAGAAACCGGTGGGAGGCTAGGAGACCCAGATTAGAGTCCATCATCCCCCTGAGATCTGTAAGGGTCCCCTTCCCTCTCCCTCTGGGCCTCAGCTGCCCCCTCTGTGCCTGGAGAGGACCGGTATGGTGAACACCAAAGGTTCCTGCTTTAAAAGTTTTCAAGGGGCCATCCAACAAACAGGTCACCCACCACCTACACACCCTGGCAGATGCTGCTGGTTCTCCCAGAGTAGGGTCAGAGGTCTGCAAGCTCTAAGCCCAGCCTCTGAGATCATCTCCTGGCCCCCTCCCCTGACCATGCTGGCCTTCCTTACTCTGCTGTATTCCCCCAGGGATTTTGCACCTCCTGTTCCCCTTGTCTAGAACACTCAATACCCCCCCTACCCAGGTCTTTGCTTGGCTCATGCCCCCTTCTTCAGGTCAAAGGTCACCACCTCTGAACCCAGTCCCTCACTACACCCCAGTCCCTATTTCACAATCCCGTTCTTCTCTTCACAGTGCTCATCGTTGGCTGAAATTAACCTAATTTTAATTTATTATTTATTTTTGAATTTTTATTTTATTTAAATTTTTATTGGAGTACAGAATTCCAGGTGGCTAAGTGCTAAAGAATCTGTCTGCCAATGCAGGAGAGGTGGGTTTAATGCCTGGCTCGGGAAGATCCCTGGAGGAGGAAATGGCAATCCATTCCAGTATTCTTACCTAGGAAATCCCCTGGACAGAGGACCCTGGATGGCTACAGTCCATGGCGCACAGTCACAGAGTCGGACATGACTTAGCGATTGAGCGCGCACACACACAGTTGATTTACAGTGTTGTGTTAGTTTCAGGTGTACAGCAACACAACATTGTGAATCACTTGTGTGTGTGTGTTGCTGCTGCTAAGTCGCTACAGTCGTGTCCGACTTTGTGCGACTCCATAGACGGCAGCCCACCAGGCTCTGCTGTCCCTGGGATTCTCCAGGCAAGAACGCTGGAGTGGGCTGCCATTTCCTTCTCCAATGCATGGAAGTGAAAAGTGAAAGTGAAGTCGCGCAGTCATGTCCAACTCTTAGCGACCCCATGGACTGCAGCCCACCAGGCTCCTCCATCCATGGGATTCTCCAGGCAAGAGCACTGGAGTGGGGTGCCATTGACTTCTCCGATGTGTGTGTGCTCAGTCGCTAAGTCATGTCCAACTCTGATTAGTTATACATACACTTCAGTTATATAGACACATATATCTACTCTTTTTTAGATTCTTTTCCTGCATAGATCTTTTTTAGATTCTTTTCCCACAGAGGTCATTACAGAATATCGAATAGTTTCCTGTACTATATAGTAGGTTTTTATTAGTCATCTATTTTATATATAGTAGTGTGTACTTGGATGGACCTAGAGACTGTCATACTGAGTGAAGTCAAAGAAAGGTAAATATCATATATCATTCATTTATATGTGAAGTCTAAATAAAGGGCACAGATGAACTTCTTCATACAATAGAAATGAAGTCACAGATGTAGGACAAATTTATGGTTAGCAGAGGGTAAGGGGGGTGAGGGATAAATTGGAAGGCTGGGATTGACGTATACACCCTGCTGTATATAAAATCTAGTTTCACTTTATGGTCTGTCTTTTGCATTACAGAAGAGCTCCAGAAGGGAGGAGAGAGTGGTTCACTCCTGTATCTCCGCCTAGAACTCTGCATGCCTACAGAAGATGCTAAAAAAAAAAAAAAAAAAAAGAATGATGCTGTCTCCTGTGGAATTTGTGGTCATTCCGCCCAGGGATTGGTTAGGTGGACCCCCCTGGTCCCACAGCTCTTAAACTTTCCTTCATCCTGTGCCACCGGGACTCTGTTTACATGACCGTCTCCTCACACACTGGATGATCTTGGAAGGAAATACTAGACCAGGCTCGTGTGTGAACTCCAGCACCCAGTCTTGGGCCGAGCAGGCAGCTGGGCTGAGGAAATGTTCAGGAATGAATGGACGATGTTCTGCGCCCATCTTCCCCCTCCTGACTCTGCTTCCTCCTTTCTAGACTGACAGGCGCCAAGAGGTCACACCCAGCTGACAAGAAAAGCCACTCCAGCGTGAACTTCCTGAAGGAGGACAGTCCCCCCTTCCTCCGAAAGGAGCCGCTCCAGACGGCGAGGTGACAAAGCGCGAGGCCAGCCCTGCCTCTGTCACAGGAACCATCTGGGGCCTGCCCAGCAAAGCCAGCAAGACGGGGGTCTCCTGTCCATCTCGGCCGTGCAAAGGAGAGCGAGCCGGGGGACCAGGAGGCTGGCAGGCCTGCTCCGGAGCCCGAACAGGAGGCCTTGCACACTGAGCTCTGTCTGGCCATGGGCCAGCGGGGAAATACTTGATTATTCAAATCATGTAGCCACTCAAGAGGAAGCGATCTGCTTCCTCCAAAAGCACAAACTGGGGCAGGCAGACCAGCCCAGGGACTTGGGTGCCGAAGGGGGAAATTGCAAAGTTCTCGCACAAACCGGTGCGCTGAGATTTCCCACCCCAGGCAGACTCTGGAAACCTGAGGTGGAAACTCAGGAGGGTCAGGCCTGAGCCCTGGACAGAGGCTGGGGCCAGTCCCCCACTGAGGGTTCACAGGTGAAGCAGTAGCTTCAGCCAGGCTGGTTGCCTGCCCCCTCCTGACCCTGGTTCTGGAGACAGCAGGACGCCCGCCGGGTCCCCCCACGCCTGTTCCTGCCTTCACCCAGAATCACACAGGGGTAGATACACTCCAGATCCTCAGCGGCCGGGGAATATCCCGCGGTCTATTCCTGCTTTTTGCTCAATTCTTGCCTTGCACCCTCTTCCCTGAGTTGGACTCCAAAAGAACCATCAGGTTCAAGAAGAGTTTCTGCGTCTGGCCTGCAGAGTTTACCTGACATTTATGAAGTGATTAGGCACCCACATTCTAGAACCAAGCTGCCCGGGTTCACCATGTCCGAGCTGCACGACCGTGGGCAAGTCGCTTTCCTTCTCCATGCTTTCTTCACCTGTAAAAACTGGGATCGGAGCACCTACTCTGTGGGAAGTTTAAGAGGATCAAGTGAGAGAGTTCTCTGGCAGTCCAGAGGCTAGGACTCCACGCTCCCAACGCAGGGGGTCCAGGTTCGATCCCTGGTCAGGGAACTAGATCCCACATGCCACAGCTAAGAGTTCCCATGTCACATAGCAAAGATCCCATGAGCCACGACCAAATAAATAAATAATTTCTTTTTTTAAAAAACAGGACCAAATGAAAAAGGGTACGTAAAATACTTACTTAGCAGACTATACATGGGGGATTGGGCAAATGACAGCTCTTAGTATTACTAAACAAATTAAGATTGTTTGGAGGCTGGCCTGAATCTCTGCAGCAGACATCCTCAAGACAGACCCTTTTTGTCTCACCAGAGCCAAAACCAGTCGGCTCAGAGCAGACTGAGAGGCAGAGGGGAAAGGGCCCAGGCTCTGGCTTGAAACCCTAGCCCCACCACTCATCAGCTCTGCAACCCTGGGCAAGTCACTTAACCACAGTGAACCTGGTCTCTGCCTCTATGTACTCTAACCCAGAGCAGCACCTCCTTCAGAACTGTCACAAATCTTTCCCATCAGGAAGGATGCTAAGCCCTGCTGCTGTCCACCGTGGGCAGTGCCCGGGGAGTTACACAGCTGACACATGCCGGGACTGCCCCAGGCAGGGGTGAGGTGATAGCCTGGTTTCCTTTTCTGGAAACTTCTGTCTGAACTCGGCCTTCGGATGTGATGTGGGGAAGGCTCCCCAGGAAACAGTCCACTCCGGGGACCATGTAATATCAGTGCAGACCCTGACACAGGCCTGCCAGCCAACAGTCAACCCTGAACACAGGCGAAAGAGAACTGACCAGCAGGAAACTTCGATGAGCCTTTCCTTACAAAATGAGGTGGCCAGGCACACACCAGGCTGCCATCACCCAGACAAACGAGCTCATTTCTCTGCTTCCTCTTCTGTGGGGTGGGGTCATCACAACACTCACCTGCTAGGAGGATTATGGAGAAGGCAGTGGTGACTCACTCCAGGACTCCTGCCTGGAAACTCCCATGGATGGAGGAGCCTGGTAGGCTGCAGTCCATGGGGTCGCGAAGAGTTGGACATGACTGAGTGACTTCACTTTCACGCATTGGAGAAGGAAATGGCAACCCACTCCAGTGTTCTTGCCTGGAGAATCCCAGGGACAGGGGAGCCTGATGGGCTGCCGTCTATGGGGTCGCACAGAGTCGGACACGACTGAAGTGACTTAGCAGCAACAAGAGGATTAAAGGAGTTCCTACATCTAATGCACTTGGAGCAGAGTCTGCCCCGCAAGAGGCGTGAGCTGACGCTGTTACCGTCACTCATGACCGCTTTCCCTTCTTCCACGAAGGCTTTCTCAGCTTTCCCAGCAGCCCCAGTTTCCTCCTGCGGGCTTCAGCACAGGGCAGGATCCGCGCCTGTTACACGGGTGATGATCACAAGACCTACCATGTGCTCGGCACCCTGTTAAGCATTTTTATTTATTTTTTTACTTCAGCTGCCCTGGGTCTTCACTGCTGCGCACGGGCTTTCTCGCGCTGCGGTGAGCGAGGGCTGCTGTTTGTTACAGCACGTGGGTTTCTCACTGCCGAGGCTTCTCTTGTGGAACACGGGCCTCTAGGAACGTGGGCTTCGGTAGTTGTGGTGCATGGGCGTCACTGTTCTCCACAAGTGGAACCTTCCCGGACCAGGGATCGAGCCGGTGTCCCTGCATTGGCAGGTGGATTCTTTTCCACTACGCCGCTGGGGAAGTCCTGTGTTAAGCATTTTATATTCATGGAGATGTTTCTTAAGCAGGGGGGGCAGAACGACCCCTGGACTCACCTACTACTTATGACTGTAGCTTCAGGGCAGGGCATTCTGTGCTATGGAAAGAGCTTTGGGGAAAGTGGTCACCAATGTCCATAGACTGGAATACATGTGTCCTGGAAGGTATGAAAATATTTGCACTTGGTACCGACTATGTGACCTAGGAGACATTACTTACATTTTTTGGAGCTCAGCTGTGAGGATAAGTGAATATATATAGTAAAGCACTTAAAACAGAGCTTGATTCATGACTTATTTAAAGCAAACATCTATTGATATATGTGTCAACCACTCCTCCAAGTGCCTCTCATAGACATGTGGGGAAACTGAGGCACAGAGGCATTATAAGGTCTTTGTTCCTAAGGGGTGTTATTCTCTGCAAGAATTCACTCATTCATTCACCATATATGTATTAAGTGCATACAGGATGCTTGGTACAGACATTATAGTACATACGGGACATATAATAGATTCAGCAAATGATGGCTGTTCCTGGCTTGAGGTTATTTGGCACTGAGGGTACATCTGTGAACAAGTTGGACAAGAGGATTGGTCAGAGGTGTGATGCTGGGGAAACTCAGACCTGACTAAGGTCTGAGCCACCAATAGGGAAACTGGCTCGTCCTGCTGCCAATCACTGACCAATTGCTGACGGTTATGAGCTGATGTCACTGGTGAAACAAGAAGATGCAGACATGGGAAGGGCAGCCAGGCTCAGCCTGAAGCAGCTCGGGTGTCAAACCCAGCAGGACAGCATTTCCAGCTTTCTGCATGCGAGCCAAGCCCGCCTGGGCTGTGGAAGCCCCTGCCAGGTGGGGCAGCCTTTCGATGCATGAACGTCACTGGACACTTGCTGCAGGCAGGAACATTGTTAGACACTGAGATTCACGAACGACTCAGATGGGGTTCCTGCCCTCCAGAAACTCATGCAGGGCCAGACACTACGAGAATGATCCGATTACAAAAGGCTGAAGATTTCCAAGCAAGATCTAGAAAAGCAGTGACGATGCCAACTGGTGACGCAGGCAGGGAAGACACTGCAGAGGCGGGGACAGCGGGTGCAAAGGCAAAGACGTGAGAGGACGGGGACACACCTGGGGAAAGAGCATGAGCCTGGGATCCCAGCCTGGGGCCGAGGACTGGTTCTGCCGTCCGCTTAACCTGAGCCTGCTTCCCTTCTGCAGGTGAGGATAATACTTTATCAGGCTTGTTTCCAGGATTCCCTGGGCTCACGAATAAGAAAGAGCTTTAAAAAAGGAAAACGTCTAAGAGCCTGGATACTGAGGTGGGGGAGAATCAAAGTGACTCATCCATGCTCCAAAGTCTGATTAAAACAGGAACTCATTTTGGTTCATCCAGGATACAGAGTGGGTAACTCAGCCCCACCTCAGCTGCAACACGCCCGTGTTCCCACCCCCCGACCCAGGATTACCATCCGCACCGTGTGACCCCAGACCCGATTTTCTGACCCAAACATGGAGATGCCACTTGCTGTGCTCCTCCCGTGTGTGCACAGATGGCTCTGCAGGCAGAGGAGCGCTTTCCACAGGTGAAAGCACACCACAGTCACGAAGGACAGATGGTGATGGTGAGCAAGGAGGCGTCTGTGTGGAGACTGAGCGGGGAGGGGAGGCAGCTAAGGGTGGCCTGGATGGGCAAACCCCAGTCTCAGCAACTCCACTGGTTCACCAGCCTAGGAAACGCGGGCACGTGGTTTCACCTTCGAGTCATTTTCCTCCCTCGCGAAGTGGGCTGTTAGGATTAAAAGCACGAATGTACAGAAAGCATTTAGCTGAGTGGCTTGGTGCCTAACAGATATTCAATAAATGTTAATAACTCATCATTACTATTCTACTACTACGGATATTATTATGGAGGGTGGGAGAAGGGGTGAGTGGAACTCTTTCCAAGAGGGATCCGAAACCAGCCTCTTTCTTCTCAGTCTTAATAAGCCTGGGTTGTGACCAGGCCCAGAAGCCTACCGTCCCCCTCCCCTTCTCTGAGCAATGGACAGGGACACAGCTGGGTGCTCCTTGGCAGGTCTCCACCCCATACCCGAGGCGAGTTCTGGGGCAGTCTAGTTCAGGGTTCCTCCAGCTTTCCCAGACCAGGAAAGAAAGATTAAAGAGCATAGCGACCAGGGCACCACCCTGGGCCTGTGCCTTCTCGTCGCTGTTCACACAATGCCTAGGTCAAATTTGGTTCAGGATGTCTTTCCATTTGGTGTATACCAACTCTATTGAGTGAATAATGGCTGCCTGGAGGACTGCCTTTAGAAGGGACCTGAGGTTTAGAAGGAAAGAGAACAGTGGTTGATTAATAACATCTGACATGTATAGGCCCAAAGAGGCAAGAGAACAGTGGTTGATTAGTGATGTCTGACACGTATAACACAGGAGAGGGGGCGGTACGCATGCCAACTACTGGCCACGCATGAACTAGAAAAGCCCTAACACTGACTCCCTGGAATAAGCCACAGTTGTCAGGCAGGGAAACCAAAAGCCAAGGAGGGGAAGAGACTTGCCCAAGGCCACACACCTTGAAATGGCAGGGCTGGGATTCGAACACAGGCGCCTCTGGATTTTTGAGGATGCTGCCTGCTAGGATCATCATGTCCTTCCTCTTGACTATAAGAGGGGATGTCCAGGCCAGAGCCCATGGTTTGGGGGAACAGAAGCCACTGCCCAACCAGGAGTGTGCCTATGCTGGGTCCCCTCTGACACGGCCCACCCCAAATGACCGCAAGCCCCAGAGACAGATGGTTCTACCAAAAACGGATATATACAGCAAGGGCTTGTACCCAGAAAACATCTGAATCCAGACGCTGATCGGATGGAAGGCATGAGACCTAAATTTGAGTCTCATTGCCACTTGCTAGCTATATGACCTTGAGAAAGTTACTCACCTTCTCTGAGCTCAAGTTTTCACCTCTATAAAGCAGAGAGGATAACAAGTTAAATAAGGTCATTAAAAGTGATTTGCTCAGATCCTGACCTGAGCAAAGGTCAGGTTAAGACCTTAAATCGGGGGTCCTCAACCTCCAGGATCTGATGCCTGATGATCTGAGAGGCGGCTGATGTAAAACAGAAATAAAGTGCACAATACATGTGAATCATCTGGAAACCATCATCACTACCCCTCCCACCCTGCCATCCGCGGAAAAACTGTCTTCCACGAAACCAGTCCCTGGTGCCAAAAATGTTGGGAACCACTGCCTTAAATGTTAGTTGGAAGGATGAGGTCAAGGGGAAAAATTAAAACACACAGCATTTTCACAAAAGTGAATCAAGTGATGAAAGGCAAGAGCTCAGATAAGCTGTTGAAAAGAATCTGTTTATCTCTGATTACCTTGATAGGCTAACTAAAGCTGCAGTATGAATTACTAGATTTGATGATTTCGAAATAAGGAACCAAACTCTTCTAGGAATATAGATTGTGTCATTCATACCACAAAGAAGGAAGCAGCCTCGAGTGGGTGGATTGGCAATGGCAGGAGATGAATGTGTGTGTTTCCCACTTCCCAGCGGGGTGATTCTGTGCCTCAGCTTCCTCATCTGTAAAGTGGGAATAATTGCACCTGCCGCACAGGGCTGCTGTTTAGATAAATGAGCGGTTCCAGGAGAGACGCTGAGCGCCACTGGGCACAGCAGTGTTCGCGGGTGTGTGTGTGGGTGGCAGAGGGGAGCTCGCCGAGTTAGGCAGAATAGACAGGGCAGCTATCGTGGTGCTAAGAAGGAGTGAAGTGGTGGGGGGTCTCAGAGTCAGCTGACACACTTTCTAGCCAAAACAGTGGCAGGTGAGAAAGTTATTAACCCCTGCATGTTAAGAGGCCAGTGGAGGAAGAGAGATGAATGATGCTCAGAGAGGCCGCGCCTGACGCAGTTGAGTGGCAGTCAGCCTAGAGGACCACAGGACAGTGACCTGACCACCTCACCCTGAGAGCTGCCGCTGTCCACGCTGTTGTTCTGTGGACAAGGCAAGTACTTAACAGAAAGTCACATGGCAGATCCTTCTAAAGGTGGGACTTACTTTTTTTCAGATAAAAGCCACCTAAACACTTTTTTTTAAAGAACATCAAATGTTTCCTGGGCTTTGCCTGGCAGCTTGCAGACCTGGCTGGGTGAAATTCATCCGCTTGAATCACAGACTGAGCTCTGGGAGGATGAGAATGCTTCTCTCGGACGAGCCTGGGGTCAGCACCTCACCACAGGGTCACTGAGGAAACAGCCTTCGTCACCCCTCCCCTCTCTCCCTTCCCAGGTCAGGGCAGGGTGACCGAGGCACCAAGGGGAGGGATTTGGACCCAAGATATCCTTTTGGAGCCTCAACTGCAAAACAGCAGGGTGTGAGGGACAGGGGAGGTTCAAGGATGATGTGGAAATTGCATGGTACCCAGTGAGTGCTCCCAAAAAGGCTACTTCCCGCACAAGGTCATTTCTGAACTCCTCTGCGGTTGCAAGGACCAGGGGCTCTGTGGCTACTAAGAGGAATCAGGGCTCTCCCCATTCACCTTGTAACCCCCAGAGGAGTTTGCTTGTGGAGACCTTCTAGAATCTCAGCTGCCTCCAGAGTCTTTCACGCTCAGTCGCTAAGTTGTGTCCAACTCCTTGCAACCCCAGGCTCCTCCGTCCATGGGATTTTCCCAGGCAAGAATACTGGCATGGATTGCCGTTTCCTTCTCCAGGGGATCTTCCTGACCCAGGGATTGAACCCGCCTCTCCTGCATTGGCAGGTGGGCTCTTTATCACTGAGCCACCAGGGAAGCCCTCCAGAGGGTTTACCAGGGGCTTTAACCGTGAGGCTTCACGGCTTTCCTCACTGTCGAGCTCAGACATGGCGATCTGGAGAGGTGTGCGGCAGCTGTTATGCTGCCTGTTACCCGTGGGCCTAGGCCCCTGGAGAAGGGAATGACACCCCACTGCAGTTTTCCTGCCTAGAAAATCCCATGGACAGAGGAGCCTGGTAGGCTACAGTCCATGGGGTCGCAAGGAGTCAGACACAACTGAGCAACTTCACTTCACTTTAGGCCCCCAGAAAAGGGGAAAAAACTTAGACCTCTGTGGCTTCAGAGTGCAGGATGGTGCTTCCTGTCTGTGAAGTATCACCAGTGCACAGGGCTGCTGGGGGCACTAGATGTCAAGGGAGTCCCTTCCCTAAGGGGGCTGCGGAATCTCTAGTCTGAAGCACCCACGGTTACCTGTCCCTAAGGGGGTGGGCCCCAGGCCCAGCTCCCTAAGGACCATCAGGCTGATGCTCCGTCAGCCCCAGACCTCTCGAGCCCTTAGCCCCTTCCCGGGACCAGAGAGCGCCCTCGTCCTGGCTGAAATGTTCCAGAGATGCTGCCAGGCTCCGGAAGAGGGGTTGGGGTCCATTATGCCCCACATTCCACCCCCGAGCCTAGTGACGGCCGGCCCGAGCCGCATGCATCTCGCTCAGAAACTGCAGACTCAGAAGGGAGGCCGGGAATGGCAACGAGACGAAC
>SJYF01000623.1:1413175-1426975 GCA_006410515.1 Procapra przewalskii | reverse complement strand
CCACTATCCTTGCCCAGAGAACCCCCATAGACAGAGGAACCTGGCGGGCTACAGTCCATGCGGTCGCAAAGAGTTGGAGACGACTGAAGCGACTTAGCATGCACACAGACTCTGTCCCTGCTGTGACACGTCAAGAAGCCAACCCTTAAACCGAGGGCAGGAGCATGCTCTGAGCCCAAGGCCACTTGATAGAGAGGACAGGAGCCAAGAGAAAGCCTTCCCGAGGCCACCCAGCCCGTCAGGGAGAAGTCAGGCTGCCTAAGCAGTGTTAGTCGCTCAGTCGTGCCTGACTCTGAGGCCCTGTGGACAGCAGCTCACCAGGCTCCTCTGTCCGTGAAATTCTCCAGGCAAGAACACTGGAGTGGATCGCCATGCCCTTCTCCAGAGGACCTTCCCTGCCCAGGGGTCTCCTGGGTTGCAGGCAGATTCTTTACCGTTTCAGCTATAGGAAAGACCTGAGCCTTTTTTGTTTTGCTTTGTTTTTTAATCATTTGCCACTGCAGTTGCTGATTTTTTAAAAAAATAATTTTATGTAAGTGTTTATTCTTGGCTTGCTGGGTCTCTTGTTGCTGAGCAAACTTTTCTCTAGTTGCGGCAAGTGGGGCCTTCTCTTAGTTGCCGTGCGTGGTCTTCTCTCTGCGCTGGCTTCTCCCGATGTGGTTCCCGAGTTCCAGAGCCCTGGCTCGATAGCTGTGGCTCGTGGGCTTAGTTGCTCCGCAGGGTGTGGGATCTTGCCTGTTCAGGGTCGACCCCGAATCTCCAGTATTGGCAGGCAGACAGATTCTTTACCACTGAGCCACCAAGGAAGCCCCTCACCTGAGCTTTCGAGCAGTGCTGACCGTCCGTCCCAGGACCAGCTCTAGCTTCAGCCCTTGTCCCAGACTTCCGGCCTCTCTAGTTCCGCCTGTGCCATGCCACCTTGAGCCTCATCCTGGCTCAGCCCTCCTCTTCTCCATCTCAGCCCGGTCTCCCAGGCAGTGCTAACCCAAGCTTCCAGCTCATCCGCAGTCCCAGCCCCCTCACCCACCCCCGGCAGTCAGCCCTGTGCCCAGTACCCTAAGAAATGACCAGAGAGCGTCCCCCAGCCCCCGCTGTACTTAAAGGAAGCCTTCCTCACAAAGGCCTGGGGCGCCCGCCCTGTGAGAAAACCCCATTGTCTGAGGAACAATGTCTCTATTTTGTCCTTTATTTCTAAAGAGACTTGTGAGCAGGCTCCAAGCTCCAAGACAGAGTGTTGCTTCCTATTCTCAGCCCTGGAGAAGGCTGCAGGCCAAAAGGAAGGGTCAAGGCTGTCTGCTGGGGGCTGGATTCCAGAGATGAGAGCGGATTCAGGCAGGCCCGGCCACAGCAGTCCCATGGCATTCCCAGAATGGAGACAGGAAGGAAGGCATCCCAAACAAGTAGGAAGAGAGTTTGTACCCAGGGTGGCGGAGAGATCTCCTTCCCCTACCCCCACCACATACTTATACGACTTGGATCCCCCTGATAAAGTCTTCCTGAAGATTCATCCATGCTCCTGGCTGTCCATCCCTCTCCCTGTCTTCAGTGGACACGTCTGGGCCTTGGAGACGCTCCCCCGGGGGCTGTATCACTTTTGCCTCCCACTTCCTGTTAGATGCAAACTTGAGGGCCCAAGAATACTTTAGGGCTTGGACGATGGCAAGCTGATATTTGGCAGCTTGAGGATTTCGCTAGCAATGTTCTGAAAGGTTTATGGCTCTTAAAGTAAATAGATCAGACACTTACTAAGTCTACAAAACCATCCCCAAGAAAAAGAGATGCAAAAAGGCAAAATGGCTGTCTGAGGAGGCCTTACAAATAGCTGAGAAAAGAAGAGAAGCTAAAGGCAAAGAAGAAAAGGAAAGATATACCCATCTGAATAGCAAGAAGAGATAAGAAAGCCTTCTTCAGTGAACAATGCAAACAAATAGAGGAAAACAATAGAATGGAAAAGACAAGAGATCTCTTCAAGAAAATTGAAGGTACCAAGGGAAACATTTCATGTAAAGATGGGCACAATAAAGTACAGAAATGGTATGGACCTAACAGAAGCAGAAAATGTTAAGAAGAGGTGGCAAGAATACACAGAAGAACTGTACAAAAAAGATCTTGATGACCCAGATAATCACGATGGTGTGATCACTCACCTAGAGCCAGATATCCTGGAATGCAAAGTCAAGTGGGCCTTAAGAAACATCACTATAAACAAAGTTAATGGAGATTATGGAATTCCAGCTGAGCTATTTTAAATCCTAAAAGATGATGCTGTTAAAGTGCTACACTCAATATGCCAGCAAATTTGGAAAACTCAGCAGTGGCCACAGGACTGGAAAAGGTCAGTTTTCATTCTAATCCCAAAGAAGGGCAATGCCAAAGAATGTTCAGACCACCACACAATTGCACTCATCTCATATGCTAGCAAAGTCATGCTCAAAATCCTTCAAGCTAGACTTCAGCAGTATGTGAACCGAGAACTTCCAGATGTACAAACTGGATTTAGAAAAGGCAGAGGAACCGGAGACCAAACTGCCAACATCCGTTGAACCATAGATAAAGCTACAGAATTCCAGAAAAACATCTACTTCTGCTTCATTATTACGCTAAAGCCTTTGACTGTGTAGACCACAACAAACTGTGGAAAATTCTTCAAGAGTTGGGAATATAAGATCATCTCACCCGCTTCCTCTGACACCTGTATGCAGGTCAAAAAGCAACAGTTAGAACTGGACATGGAACAATGGACTGATTCCAAACTAAGAAAGGAGTACTCAAGGCTGTATATTGTCACTCTGCTTGTTTAACTTATATGCAGAGTACATCATGTGAAGTACCAAGCTGAATGAAACTCAGCCGGAATCAAGATTGCAGGGAGAAATATCAATAACCTCAGATATGCAGATGACACCACCCTTATGGCAGAAACGAAGAGGAGCTAAAGGGCCTCTTGATGAAAGCGAAAGAGGAGAGTGAAAAAGCTGACTTAAAACTCAACATTCAGAAAATGAAGAGCATGGCATCTGGTCCCATCACTTCCTGGCAAATAGATGGGTAACAATGGAAACAGTAACAGACTTTATTTTCTTGGCTCCAAACTCGCTGCAGATGGTGACTGCAGCCATGAAATTAAGACAGTTGCTCCTTGGAACAAAACTATGACAAACCTCTCTCTCTCTCTTTAGTCGCTAAGTCGTGTCCGACTCTTGGACCCCATGGATTGTAGTCCGCCAGGCTCCTCTGCCCATGGGATTCTGCAGGCAAGAATACTGGAGTGGGTTGCCATTTCCTTCTCCAGGGGATCTTCCCAACCCAGGAATCAAACCCAGGTTTCCTGCACTGCAGGCAGATTCTTTACCAACTGTGCTATCAGGGAAGCCCCTGCAAACTGTGGACATGAGGCGAACTAGAAATATCTCTCTAAACTGGCGATGACATGAAAAGGAAGAAGCCATCCATTAAAGGGAGGACAGGAGGCTGCACTGAGCCCACGGCCAGCTGTCAGGAGATGAACAGCCGCAGGACACTTGTAAACACAGAAATGTGGCAAAGTCTCCACGTATTTTTTGTTGTTCAGCTACGCAGTCATGTCTGACTCTTTGGCACTCCATGGACTGCAGCACATCAGGCTTCCCTGTCCTTCACCATCTCCCAGAGCTTGCTCAAACTCATGTGCATTGAGTCGGTGATGCCATCCAACCATCTCATCCTTTGTCCTCCCCTTCTCCTCCCGCCTTCAATCTTTCCCCACGTCAGGGTCTTTTCTAATGAGTTGGCTCCTCACATCAGGTGGCCAAAGTATTGGAGCTTCAGCTTCAGCATCAGTCCTTCTAATGAATATTCAGGACTGATTTCCTTTAGGATGGACTGGTTGGATCTCCTTGTAGTCCAAAGGACTCTCAAGAGTCTTCTCTAACACCACAGTTCAAAAGCATCAATTCTT
Organism: Procapra przewalskii; assembly: GCA_006410515.1. Classification (NCBI taxonomy): domain Eukaryota; kingdom Metazoa; phylum Chordata; class Mammalia; order Artiodactyla; family Bovidae; genus Procapra; species Procapra przewalskii. The sequence continues at coordinate 1,423,038 of SJYF01000623.1, read as the reverse complement.
CGGCGCTCAGCTTTCTTTATAGTCCAACTCTCACATCCATACATTCCCTGGTGGTTAGGACTTGGTGCTGTCAACCAGGGCCTGGGTTCAATGTTAGGTCAGGGAACTAAGACTCTGCAAGTCATGTGGCATAGTCCCCCCCAAATCATCTCAGACAAAGATTGCTTCATGGAATGCACTTAGGAGGGACCTGAGGAGTCTTCAGTTTTATCTCCTGCTAAGTCCCCTACCTGCTGCTTGTGCTTACACTAAATATAGCTGAGCGTGGAGAATTCCACTTTTTGGCTGGAACCTTGGGCTTACTGTCAACTTGGACCACAGGCCTCGGGTCTAAATTGCCTAGTTTTTCTTTCTCTCCTTTCAACCTGTCCAATTTCAAAGGAGTCACACACGTCTCTTTCTTGTAGGAATTTATTAATGACTGCAAGAAACGAGCAGCCTCCAAAATCCTGAGATTTTCCCACGAGTTTCATAAAAGAGCAGCCTTGGAGGCCCCTGGTTTGAACTCCAAGATTCAACAGACTCCGACCGCACTGACTCCTTCACCACCAGCTGTTTTAGACTAGCCAGCCTCCCGGCCAGAAGTCCCTGTCCCACCTGCGCTGTCTTGCCCTCCTCTGCCCCACACTTTCTGCACTGGGGGATCTGTGATTTGCAGCGTCCTACCTCAGGTCCCCGTTTGCTCATCAGTTAAGTTGTAAATATCAAAATCTGGACTTCCCAAATGGTGCTAGTGGTAAAGAACCTGCCTGTCAGTGCAGGAGACATAAGAGGCATGGGTTTGATCCCTGGGTCAGGAAGGTTCCCCTGGAGGAGGGCATAGCAACCCACTCCAGTATTCTTGCCTGGAGAATCCCATGGACAGAAAAGCCTGGCGGGCTACAGTCCATAGGGTTGCACAGAGTCAGACACGGCTGTAGCAACTTAGCACACACACACACACACACACAAATAACAAAATCTAATTTGTCAAACTTTAAAAAAAATTTTTTTTAATTTATTTACTACTTATTTTTGACCGCACTGGGTCTTCATTGCTGCTCGCAGGCTTCTCTTCTAGTTGTGTCTAGCAGGGGCTGCTCTCGAGTTGCGATGCCTGGTTGCGATACTCTCTAGTTGCGATGTATCTAGTTGCGATACAACTTCTCCTCATAGTGGCTTCTTTTGTTGAAGAGCACAGACTCTACAGCATGTGGGCTTCCGTAGTCGTGGCAAACTGGCTTAGTTGCCCCACAGCACGTGGAATCTTTCTGGACCAGGGATCAAACCCCTGTCCTCTGCACTGGCAGGCGGATTCTTAACCACTGGACTGCCAGGGAAGTCCTCAAGCCAGTTTTAAAACTAAAAGAAATTTGTTGGCTCAGGAAACAGGCAAGTCTACACGTGGGAGAGGCTTCTATCCTTGGCGGCCCAGTGATGTCCTAGCACCTGATTTCTCTCTCTTTTCGTTTCTCAGCTCCTTTTGGCCCTGTGTACATCCAGGCAGAGGTTCCCAGATGACATATCACCTGCAGTGTATCATCAGAAACGTGGAAATCTGTTTCCCCAAACAAACTCAAGTCTCGGGATTGTCTAACGGACCAAACTTTCGTTGTTGTTATTCAGTCAGTAAGTCATAGCTGACTCTTTTGCAACCCCATGGACAGAGCTCACCAGGCTCCTCTGTCCTCCACTATCTCCCAGAGTTTGCCTGATTTCATGTCCCCAGTGATGCCTCTAACCATCTCATCCGCTGCCACCCCCTTCTCCTTGTCATGGCAAAGGGACTTTCATAATTCAATGCAGTGATGACCACCCAAGACGGACAGGTCACGGTGAAGACTTCTGATAAGATGAGGTCCACTGGAAGGAATGGCAATGCACTGCAGTGTTTTTGCATGGAGAGCCCTTTGTATAGTATGAAAAGGCAAGCCTCCTTCTCGGGCTCCCTAAACCAGCCACCCCAGTGATTGATATAAGCCAATCCAGGCCCACCCGTAGAGACAGGATAAGGTCCCAGCCTCCCCATCCTGCTCAGAAAGGCCAGGAGGGGGTGGGTGACAGGGAGGTAAGTCACAAATGTCTCCCCCACGTGGCTCTAGGACTTAAGCGAGTACTCACACACTTGCATTTATGGGCTCTATACTTGCCAAAGCACTTTGGAATAAATAATAATAAAAATATTTTCTGTGGATACAGTAAGATATGTTTTTAAAGATGTAAATCATCTCGGTTCATGTTAGAAAGTCTGAATCCAAAATAAGAAAAGTAAATTAAAATACCCTGTAGTTTCATCACACAGAGTGAATCCATTTAACACCTTGGTATTTCTCTTTCACAATTTACTTATCTTTAAAAAAATTATTTGTTTTGTTGACTTCTCCAGGTCTTAGTGTTGGCACATAGGATCTTTAGTTGAGGCATGTGGAGGTCTCAGCTCCCTGACCAGAGGTCGAACCTGGGCCAAATTTGTACCAAATAAGAAATATACTGGGCCCTGCCAATGAAAGCCCAGAATCCTAACCGCTAGGCCACCAGGAAACTATCTTTCCCAACTTAAAAGAAAAACAGGGCTGCCCTGGAGGTCCCGTGGTTAGGAATCCACCTGCCAAGGCAGGAGTCACGGCTTGATCCCTGGTCTGGGAAGATCCCGCCTGCTGCAGAGCAGCCAAACCTGTACTCCACAACAAGAGAAGCCGCCGCAGCGATAAAGCCGTGAGCCGCAGGAAGGGCAGCCTCCACTCTGCAGCTAGAGAAAGCCGTGGGCAGCAACAAAGACCCGGTGCAGCCAAAAATAAGTAGACTCAATAAACCATTTTTTAAAAAGCGAGACAAAATAAAACAAAAACTCAAAGAAGGGGGTCACAGAAGATGTATGAAACAGCCTACATTCAGGTAGGATTTTTCCCAGTGGCTCAAAGCGCCCACCTCCAATGCGGGAGACCTGGATTCGATCCCTGGGTTGGGAAGATCCCCTGGAGAAGAAATGGCAACCCACTCCAGTATTCTTGCCTGGAGAATCCCATGGGCGGAGGAGCCTGGTGGGCTACAGTCCACGGGGTCACACAGAGCTGGACACGACTGAGCGACTTCACTTTCAATGATGTATTCAGGATTTGGTTTCTCTCCCTTATGGAGAAAAACCCGAAGACCCTGCTTCTCTGGCTTAATACACATTTTCACAACCCCGTCCAGGGTTTGCAGCCCTCTGGATGTATTATCCTATTTTCTCCTCTGGGTGGCGCTATTATGAGCCCCATTTTACAGACAGAAAATCAGAGGCTTGGCGGTCAAGTCAGGAACAGGTGGCCCGCGTGTAAGTGAGTTCCCAGCCCAGGCCGCTAGCCCTGGCGCTCACAGTCTCCGAGCGGGAGAGAGGATGCGCGCTGCTCATGAAGGAAGCGCCCCCAAAGTGATTCTGGAAGGGGAGTGACCACGTGCTGCACCTTCCCAACAGCCTCGTCCCCTTTCCAGCCTCTTCCGAGGGTCCAGAGGTCTCTGAGCACTCGGAGGAAGGAAGACCAGTGGGTTTAATGTTTACCCGCCCCGAAGTGCAGTGACACGGAAACCCGGGGACTCCGGACTTTCCCTCTACTTCTGGGGGTGGGGGTGGACAGGGCAAGGGGTCAGAGTGCAATCCCTCCGCCTCGGATGCCAGCTTCTCCCGCTTTCTGTATGGATGCAGGGCTGGAGTGAGCACGCGATTGGGAGCGGTGTGCTCAGAAGGCCCCAGACACGCCCCCCGCTCCCAGCAGTCTCAACTGAAGACCCTCACAGGGGACAGCGGCCCGGATCGGACGCCCGCTCCACGGGCTCCCCTGGTGGCTCCGTGGTAAAGAATCCGCCTGCCAAGGCAGGAGACACGGCCTTGATCCCTGGTCTGGGAGCAACGAAACCCCCGCCTCACAACTGTTGGGCCTGTGCTCTAAAGCCCGGGAGCCCCAGCTGCTGAAGCCCGTGCCCGGAGCCCCTGCGGCACACCCAGAGGAGCCACCGCGGTGAGCAGCCCGCACTCACCGCAGCTCGAGAAAGCCCGCGAAGCGATGGAGACCAACAGCAGCCAGAACGAAACCTTGCTCCAGGCTGGTTCACGTCGATGTGTGGCAAAACCCACCTCAGTATTAAAGTAATTAGTCTCCAATAAAAATAAATTAGTTAATTAAAAAAAGAAAACAGACATGATTACCAGGAGGTAAGGTAGGGGAAGGGATAAACTGGGAAATTGGATTGACATATACACAGTACTTTATCTTGGCTTGGCCAAAACGTTCATTTGGGGTTTTCCATTAGATGTTATGGAGAAATCCAAACGAACCTTCTGGCCAACCCAATATATAAAATAGATAACTAATAATGACCTACTGTATAGAATAGGGAACTCTACTTAATACACTATAATGGCCTATATGGGGAAATTATCTAAAAAAAAAAGAGTGGATATATATATGACTGACTCACTTTGCTGTACTGAAACGCAACATTGTAAATCAACTGTACTCCAATAAAAAAATTTTTAAGTGTTCTCAGGTATAGATTCTCAAAATAATGTAAAAATAATCATCAACTGATTAAAAAAATAATCTTGCTCCACTAGCTGTGTTCGACCTTGAGCAGGTGAACCTATCTGTGCCTCAGTTTCTTTGACTGTGAAATGGGAATAATACACACCACCCACAGAGCTGTTGAGGGGTTTAAAATCCGTATAAACCCCTGGGGAGAGTGGCACACAATAAACATTCAATAAGTATAGTTATTATTTTATTATACATGTATTAATGAGTGTTCTACTTGCTGGTAATAGAAAACCACTCCTGCTGGATGAACAGAAAAGAGGCATTTATTAAAGGGAAGTTTGTCCATACCAGCCAAGGGCAGGGAGGCAGTCGGTGTTCCAGAAACCACAGGAAGCAGAGATTTTTTTTCCCCCCCTCAGGGAAGATGTTCAAAAGCCTTTGCATTCCTACTGAAATAGAGCTGCTGCACAATATAAGTCTCAGATGTACAATAAAGTGAGTCACAATTTTTAAGGGTTTTACTACATTTATAGTCATTGTCAAATATTGGCTATAGACCTTGTGCTGCACAGTATACCCTTGTGTTTTATACATAGTTGTTTGCACCTTTTAATTCACTCTCCCTGTCTTGCTCCTTCCTGCTTCCCTCTCCCCTCTGGGAACCACTAGTTTCCTTTCTATATCTGTGAGTCAGTTTCTCTTTTGTTATATTCACTAATTTGTTTTAGTTTTTAGATTCTACATATAAGGGATATCAAGCAGTATTTTTCTTTCTCTGTCTGACTTGTCTCACTAAGCTTAATACCCTCCAACTCCATGTTGTTGCAAATGGTAAAATATTGTTATTTTTTTATGGCCGAGTGGTATTCCGTTGTATATACACACCACACCTTTGTCCAGTCATCTGGCTATGGACACTTAGGTTGCTCTGTTGTAAACAGTGCTGCTATAAACATTAGGTGCTTGCATCTGTTTTGCTCAAAGTTTCACTTTCTTTTCAGGTTCGAAGGATTTGTATACAAAAGGAACCGCTCCTCACACACAGATAGACAACTTTAATATTGAATAAAGGATTATTTAACTTAATTTCAATATGCAGTCATTAAAAGGGAAATAGAAACAGAGGAGAGAAACAGCACATCCATCACCAAAGTGGGTCGACCAACACCCAGAGCTAAACAGAGTGATGGCAAGTCCCGAGTCCCAGCAATCTGGAGTCCCAGTCGGGCAGGTCCCAGGCAGTGCGTCCACTCCACAGGTAAGACTCCAAACTGCAGCTTTGGGGGTTCCCACTTAAAACCCCAGGCTGCAAACTGGCATCATCATCAGTCTGTGTGCAGAAATGCAGCTCTGCTTTTACTTTAACCCTTTTACAAGGCTGTTTGTTTAATCTTGTGAGATTTGTTGTTGCTGTTCAGTTGCTAAGTTGTGTCGGATTCTTTGCGACTTTTTGAACTGCAGCTCACCAGGCTTCCCTGTCCTTCACTATCTCCACGTCCATTGAGTCAGTGATGCCATCCAACCAGGTCATCTTCGGTCGCCCCCTTCTCCTCCTGCCCTCAGTCTTTCCCAGCATCAGGGTCTTTTTCAATTAGTCAACTCTCCCCTTCAGGTGGCCAAAGTATTGGAGCTTCAGCACCAGTCCTTCCAATGAATATTCAGGACTGATTTCCTTTAGGATGGACTGGTTGGATTTCCTTGCAGTCCAAGGGACTCTCAAGAGTCTTCTCCAGTGGCACAGCTCTAAAGCATCAATTCTTTGGTGCTCAGTTTTCTTTTGGTCCAATTCTCACATCCATACATGACTACTGGAAAAATCATAACTTTGACTATATGGACCTTTATCAGCAAAATAATGTCTCTGCTTTTTAATACGTTTGTCATAGCTTTTCTTCCAAGGAGCAAGCAATTTTTAATTTTATGGCTGCAGTCACTGTTTGCAGTGATTTTGGAGCCCAAGAAAATGAAATCCAACCCTGTTTCTGCTTTTTCCCCATTTATTTGCCATGAAGTGATGGGACTGGATCCTATGATCTTTGTTTTCTGAATGTTGATTTTTAAGCCAGCTCTTTCTTATTTAAAATTAACTGATTTATTTTAGTTGGAAGATAATTACTTTACAATATTGTGGTGTTTTTGCCACCCCATCAATGCGAGTCAGCTGCAGGTGCACATGTGTGTCCCATCCTGAACCCCCTCCCACCTCTCTCCCCACCCTATCCCCCTGGGTTGTCCCAGAGCACCGACTTTGAGCGCCCTGCTTCACGCCTCAAACTTGCACTGATCATCTGTTTTACAGACGGCAATTTGTACATGTCATGTACACTGAAAAATACATGTTTCACTGCTATTCCCTCGTATCATCCCATCCTCACCTTCTCCCACGTAGTCCAAAGTCTGTTCTTTTGCTGTCTCGCATATAGGATCGTTGTTACCGTCTTTCTAGATGCTATATATATGCACTGACATCCTGTAATGGTGTTTCTCTTTCTGACTTTCTTCACTCTGTGTGATGGGCTCCAGCTTCATCACCTCATTTGAACTGACTCAAGTGCGTTCTTTTTTTTAGCTGAGTGATATTCCATTGGGTACCACAACTTCCTTACCCATCGATGCGCATCGAGGCTGCTTCCATGTCCTGGCTGTTGTAAACAGTGCTGCGGTGAACGTTGGGGCACACGTGTCTCTTTCAATTCTGGTTTCCTCGGTGTGTACGCCCAGCAGTGGGATTGCTGAGTCACAAGGCAGTTCTATTTCCAGTTTTTTAAGGAAGTTCCACACTGTTCTCCATAGTGGCTGTACCAGTTTGCATTCCCACCAAGAGTATAGAGGGACCCCTTTTCTCCACACCCTCTCTAGCATTTTTTGTTTGTAGACTTTTTGATGGCAGCCATTCTGACTGGTGTGAGATGAGACCTTATTGTGGTTTTGATTTGCATTTCTCTGATAATGAGTGCTGTTGAGCATCTTTTCATGTGTTTGTTAGCCATCTGCATGTCTCCTCTGGAGAAATGTCTGTTTAGTTCTTTGGCCCACTTTTTGATTGGGTTGTTTGTTTTTCTGGTATTGAGCTGCGTGAGTTGCTTGTATATTCTGGAGATTATTTCTTTGTCAGTTGCTTCGTTTGCTATTATTCTCCCCCATTCTGAAGGCTGCCTTTTCACCTGGTTAAGCCAGCTTCTTCACTCTCCTCTTTCGCTTTCATCAAGAGGCTGTTTAGTTCTTTTTCACTTTCTGCCGTTAAAGTGGTATCATCTGTGAGTCATGGGATTTCCTTAAACCCTGGGGTGGGCCTCCAGGGGCTCAAGAATTCGGAGACCCACTCCCTTTCTTATCTAAAGTGCTCATGACTAGCTGTGTCTGTGGGCAGGCAAGGAGTCTGAGCAGTGTCCAGACAGTTCAGCAGCAAGATCAGAGTTCAGCAGCAAGGTCAGAGGCCTACTCTGTTTCTGAAGTCTGAACTGGACTACCTCCATTCTAATTTCCCTTCTTCTCTGTACGTGCGTGCTAAGTTGCTTCAGTTGTCCTAGTCTTCGTGACCCCATGGAGTATAGCCCACCAGGCTCTTCTATCTGTGGAATTCACCATGCAGGAATACTGGGGTGGGTTTCCACTCCCTTCTTCAGGGGACCTTCCTGACAAGGGGATCAAACCTTCATCTCTTGTGTCTCCTGCACTCCGAGCAGATTCTTTACCTCTGAGTCACTGGAACATTATCTTTCTGAATTAGTGTTTTCTTTTCTTTCTTTCTTTTTATTTTTTCCAGATATACACCGAGGAGTGGCATTTGAGTCATGCTGTAGTTGCTGTTTAGTCGCTAAGATGTGTCTGACTCTTTACAACCTCATAGACTGTAGAGCACCAGGCTCCTCCGTCCCCCACTGCCTCCCAGAGCTTGCTCAGATTCATGTCCACCGAGTCAGTGATGCTATCTAACCATGCATCCTCTGCCACTCCTTTCTGCTGTGGCCTTTAATCTTTCCTGGCATCCTGGTCTTTCCTAATGAGTTGGCTCTTCCCATCAGGTGGCCAAAGTACTGGAGTTTCAGCTTCAGCATCAGTCCTTCCAATGATTATTCAGCGTTGATTTCCTTTAGGATTGGCTGGTTTGGTCTCCTTGGAGTCCAAAGGATTCTCAAGAATCTCCAGCACCACAATTTGAAAGCATTAGTTCTTTGGTGCTCGGTCTTCTTTATGGTCCACCTCTCACACCCGTACATGACTACGGGAAAAGCCAGAGCTTTGACTATATGGACCTTTGCCTGCAAAGTGATGTCTCTCCTTTTTAATATGCTGTCTAGGTTTGTCACAGCTTTCCTTCCAAGGAGCAAGCGTCTTTTATCTCATGGTTGCAGTTACCATCTGTAGTGATTTTGGAGGCCAAGAAAATAAAATCCGCCATTGCTTCCACTTCTGAGCCATAGAGCATTCAGTTCAGTTCAGTCACTCAGTCATGTCCAACTCTTTGAAGTCCCATGAATTACAGCACTCCAGGCCTCCCTGTCCATCACCAACTCCCAGAGTTCACTCAGACTCACATCCATCAAGTCAGTGATGCCATCCAGCCACCTCATCCTCCGTCCCCTTCTTCTCCTGCCCCTAATCCCTCCCAGCATCAGAGTCTTTTCCAATGAGTCAACTCTTCGCATGAGGTGGCCAAAGTTTTGGAGTTTCAGCTTTAGCATCAGTCCTTCCAAAGAAGACCCAGGATTGATCTCCTTTAGAATGGACTGGTTGGATCTCCTTGCAGTCCAAGGGACTCTCAAGAGTCTTCTCCAACACCACAGTTCAAAAGCATCAATTCTTGAGTGCTCAGCCTTCTTCACAGTCCAACTCTCGCATCCATACATGACCACTGGAAAAACCATAGCCTTGACTAGATGGACCTTAGTTGGCAAAGTAATGTCTCTGCTTTTGAATATGCTGCTCATAACTTTTCTTTCAAGGAGTAAGCATCTTTTAATTTCATGGCTGCAGTCACTATCTGCAGTGATTTTGGAGACCCCCAAAATAAAGTCTGACACTGTTTCCACTGTTTCCCCATCTATTTGCCATGAAGTGATAGGACCAGATGCCATGATCTTCGTTTTCAGAATGTTGAGCTTTAGGCCGACTTTTTCACTCTCCACCTTCACTTTCATCAAGAGGCTTTTGAGTTCCTCTTCACTTTCTGCCATAAGGGTGGTGTCATCTGCATATCTGAGGTAACTGATATTTCTTCCGGCAATCTTGGTTCCAGTTTGTGTTTCTTCCAACCCAGCGTTTCTCATGATGTACTCTGCATAGAAGTTAAATAAGCAGGGTGACAATATACAGCCTTGACGTACTCCTTCTCCTGTTTGGAACCAGTCTGTTGTTCCATGTCCAGTT
>SJYF01000623.1:1393931-1413081 GCA_006410515.1 Procapra przewalskii | reverse complement strand
TCTGATCCACCACCAGCAGGAGGCAGAAAAGGGTGTGCAAGAGTCCCTCAAATCCCAAAGCACAGATTTTTTATGCTATAGAAATAAACAAACTTATTTCTCTTTGACAAAAATGAGAATTGGAACCTTTAATTATAAAGGTTCCTACTTTGATTAATAAAGATGTCTTTGAGCCTAGTTACAATGATTTAAAATTCACAGTCCGAAACCACAATTACTTTTTCACCAACCTAATAGTTCTATTTGAGTTTTTTGAGACACCTCCATACTGATTTCCAAAGTGGCTGGCTGGAAGCAGGGATGTGATCAGTCACCAGTTTCGGGCGTTCAGACCGTTTGTAGACTTCGTTTCTTCCCCCTGTACTCGCTTCACTCTCCTCTCCCTGCAAGCCCACTCTCTGTTTTTGCCAGTCTTTGCAGCAGGACCTGACCCCATCCCCCAGGGCTTCTAGCAACCACATCAGGGTGTGGCAGTGCCAGTGCCCAGGAGAGAATGGAATCGGTCCCCCCGGGCCACATGTCCACTCCTGGTCGACCCAACTACGGATGCATTGGCCACGCAGGGCCAGCGTGGAGCGCAGAAAGAGCTGAGGACTGGCTTGTGAGGGCGTCTGGACACGCAACTGCTGAAAGGCTGCCACTCCACTTTCCTCTGCTGCAAACCACCTTCACTCCTTGGTTCTCAGACCGAAAGGACAGTCTCTCATCCTCACTGCTCTCCACGGAGAGAAGACACACTTCCTGAGAGGGCCTGCCTGCAGCGCCGTCGTCCCAGGGGAAGCCCTGCCCCGGCGCCTGTTACCCCAGGCAGCGATCACAGCACAGCCCTTCACACACACACACAATCACAACACAACCCTTCACACAAACACACACAATCACACATACAATCACACACATCCCTTCACACACACACAAATACACTCACATCCCTTTACACACACACACACTATCACAACACAGCCCTTCACAATCACACACAGCCCTTCACACACACACAAATACACTCACATCCCTTTACACACACACACAATCACAACACAGCCCTTCACACAAACACACACACACACACCCATATCCCTTCACACACATACACATGCCCTATCACAAAATATCCCTTTATACACACACTAACACAATCGCATCCCTTCACACACACACACTATCCCAACACACCCCTTCACAGACACACATACACTATCCCAACACACCCCTTCACACACACATACACACACACATGCACTATCACAACACATCCCTTCACACACACATGCACACACTCAAACACTCGAATATCCCTCTGGACACAGCTGATCAGCTCAGATTTGGCCAATACCTAGACCTGTCCCCTGACTCCACGGTCAGTCAGAACCTCTAATGAGAGGGCAACTGTTGGCTACGAGAGAGGAAAGCTCAGGTTCTCCGAGATCTCCATGGGATCTAAGGAGGTGAGCGTGCCCATTGAACGAGGGGAGAAGGGAGCAGCTGATGAGATCAGACAGGAACCGAGATAAGAGAGACGTGGACCCTAGGGCACCGGGCAGGTAACTGCCGTCTCCAGCTTTCCAGTCCCCGTGTCTGTCACCAGAGGGGCCTGGCTGTGGTTAGGGTTCCTTGTTTCCTGGGCCCATGGAGATCCCTGAAAATTCCAGTTACAGCCTCACAATTCCCTCCATCCAAATTTTTGTTTCAGGTCACCAAAAATGCCTTACTCAGAAAAATTAACTTCCTTATTTCTCCCTAAAACGAACCACAAATAATCCAACTTCCTTATTTCTCCAAGGAGAAAAGATGCAACCAACCCATTCCCTTATTCCTCCTGCTTATAGCGCCATGGACCTGTGTTCCCAGAGAGTGTACCAGAAACATCCATTTAAGGACACTTAGAACAATGGCTGGCACCACAGTGCTCTGCTTGTCCCAATGCCACCTGACCTCCCCCAAGACGGAGGCGGCAGAAAGCAGCTTTCCTAAAACGGCCTGTAGAAACCATCATTGCAACTGTAGCCCCAGAGGGTGGGCATGGCATCCCTGGGGACAGTGTGTGAAGGTCCCGAGTGCATGGCCCTTCTCCAGTCCCCAGAGCTGGGCTGGTCTTGGCATGTCAAAGAGGAGTCAGAGTAGGATTTTGAGAAAAACGATTCCTCCAGAGCACCAGTGTTGGTGCTCCTGCACTTAACTAGCTTCAGAAGCTGCTCATAGACTAGGCAACCATTCACTGGGAGGAAGGTGGGTCAGAGTCGGTCACAGAGCGCCCTCTCTTCCCCCCACATCCTTACCTTGTAAAGTAGCTCACCCAAGTGTGTGCTCAGTCGCTCAGTTTTGACTGCAACCTCATGGACTGTAATGCACAAGGCTCCTCTGTCCACAGAACTTTCCAGGCAAGAGTACTGGGGTGAGTTGCTATTTCCTCCTCCAGAGGATCTTCCAGACGCAGGGATCGAACCTGCGGCTCTTGTGCTGGCAGGTGGATCCTTCACCACTGCACCACCTGGGAAGCCCTGCTCAGCCAAGACCTGATTCCAACTTCCTTTCTCCTCCAGCAAATCTGAAGATTTATTCAAATTCAGTAACGCTTCTTTCTTTTTTTGGTAAACTTTATTTGCTGATTTCCAGCTGTCCTGGGTCTTTGTTGCTGCGCAGGCTCTTCTCTCGTTATGCAAGCAGGGGCCGCTCTAGTTGCAGTGCGTGGGTTTCTCACGCTGCAGAGCACGGGTTCTCGGGCTCACAGGCTTCATTAGTTGCTGTTCCCAGGCTCTAGGGCGCAGCCAGTAGTTGTGCCACACGGGTTTAGTCCCCCCGTGGCACGCGGGATCTTCCCAGATCGGGGACCCAACCAGCGACTCCTGCATTTGCGGGAGGATTCTTTACCACTAAGCCACTGGGGAAGCTCTCAGTGAACATTTTTGTTTTGAGCCCACTGTGTGCTGGGACCCGCCCATAATTAAAGTGCACACACACACTAATCCCTCCTTGGCAGGAGCCACTGTTAACCCCAAAATCTTATTTCCTTATTCATGAAATGACAAGTTTGGGCAAGGCATGGTCTCTGGCCCTGCCTTGCTCTGATGGTCTAGAAATGGCGTGTCTCATCACTACCGGGTATCATGATAATGGATGGTGCACAAGTTTCTTCCTTATTCTTGGGCCATTTTCTACACCTGTGTCCTGATCTCTCCGTGTCCCCAGAGCAAAAGGGTCTTTGTGGAGTAAACTGATAATTGCTTGCTGAGAGCCGGGTTAATGTCAGGAAGACAAGACAGGTCCCTGTCCAGCCGGTGGAAAGGCTGATGTCAGACCGACAGCACGGAGTGAATCTGACAGGTGACGTGTCAGTATTCGGAGCCGAGGGGCAGCGGCAGTCCCTGAGCCGCCGGCTCACTCTCCCGCCCCGCCCTCTTTCCACCCCCACCCTCCCTTAGCAGCTAGTGATTAAGCTAAAAAGATGTGCCCGGAGTGCCAGAAAAGTAGAATTCCCCCCCAGTCCAAACAAAATCAAGAACAAAAGTTCATTTCAGGGACTTCCCAAGTGGCCCAGTGGTAAAGACTGCACTTCCAAGGCAGGAGGCACTGGTTTGATTCCTGATCAGGGAACTAAGATCCCCTGTGATGCTCTGCAGCTGCTGCTGCTGCTGCTGCTGCTGCTAAGTCGCTTCAGTCGTGTCCGACTCTGTGCAGCCCCATAGACAGCAGCCCACCAGGTTTTCTTCCAAGGAGCCGTCCCTGAGATTCTCCAGACAAGAATACTGGAGTGGGTTGCCATTGCCTTCTCCGCCTATGATGCTCGGTGTGGCCTAAATAGATAAATGATTTTTAAAAGTTCATTTGGACGATCTCATTCAAAATTCTACAATCAGTAAATTTCAAATATGGAAGCATAAGCTAGTTTTAACTTCGGCATACGTGTTAGGTGTTTGTGGTTTAATGTTATTTATATTTCAAATTGTGGTGCTGGAGAAAACTCTTGAGAGTCCTTTGGACAGCAAGGGGATCAAACCAGTCAATCTCAAAGGAAATCAACCCTGAATATTCATTGGAGGAACTGATGCTGAAGCTGAAGCTCCGATACTTTGGCCACCTGATGCAAAAAGCTGACTCACTGGAAAAGACCTTGATGCTGGGAAAGATAGAGGGCAAGAGGAGAAGGGGGCAAAAGAGGATGAGATGGTTAGACAGCATCACTGACTCAATGGACATGAATTTGAGCAAACTCTGGGAGATAGTAGAGGACAGAAGAAGCTGGCGTGCTGCTGTCTATGGGGTCACAAGGAGCCAGACACAACTTAGTGACTTAACAACAGCGACAAATATTTCTAATTACATGGGAAGAGAAGAGTAAGGGCTACCACAGTGCTCAGGCAGCTAAGGTCTAAAATGGGCCCTGGTGCTGGGAGTTGGGGCTGCAACCTTGGAACTGGTGGCCCTGAATCAACACTTTCCTCTCTCTGTGGGTAGCCGGCTCTTTTTTCTTAGCCCTTGTTGTTGTTGTTCAATCGCTCAGTTGTGTCTAACTCTTTGCAACCCCATGGATTGCAGCACCCTGGGCTCCCTGTCCTCCATTATCTCCGAGAGTTTGCTCAAACTCATGTCCATAGTCAGTGATGCCATCCAGCTATCTCATCCTTCCCTTCTCCTCCTGCCCTCAATCTTTACCAGCATCAGGGTCTTCCAGTGAGTCAGCTCTTCACATCAGGTAGCCAAAGTATCCGAGCTTCAGCTTCAGCATCAGGCCTTCCAATGAATATTCAGGGTTGATTTCCTTTGGAATTGACTGGTTTGATCTCCTTGCTATCCAAGGGACTCAAGAGTCTTCTCCAACACAATTTGAAAGCATCATTTCTTAGTACTCAGCCTTCTTTATGATCCAACTGTCACATCCATACATCACTACTGGAAAAACCATAGCCTTGACTAGATGAACCTTTGTTGGCAAAGTGATGTCTCTGCTTTCTGAATACACTCACTAGGTTTTTCATAGGTTTTCTTCCAAGGAGCAAGCATCTTTTAATTTCATGGCTACAGTCACCGTCTGCAGTGAGTTTGGAGCCCAGGAAAATAAAATGTTTCACTGTTTCCATTGTTTCCCCATCGATTTGCCATGAAGCAATGGGACTAGATGCCATGATCTCAGTTTTTTGAATGTTGAGTTTTAAGCCAACATTTTCACTCTGCTCTTTCACTTTCATCCAGAGGCTCTTTAGTTATTCTTCACTTTCTGCCATTAGGGTGGTGTCATCTGCATATCTGAGGTTCTTGACATTTCTCCTGGCAATCTTGATCCCAGGTGAGCTTCATCCAGCCTGACATTCCACATGATGTACTTTGCATATAAGTTAAATAAGCAGGGTGACAATATATAGCCCTGACATACTCCTTATCCCTTAAAATATCTTAATACCTTAGTTGGAAAACAAGGCTCAACTCACCCAAACAACACTTAACTGAGTCCAAATGGTTTTGTTTATATTAACGTTTTTCCCAAGAGGAGGGGTTGGAGGGAGGAAAACAGCCCAGAAAACAATACCAACGTTGTTAATCGCTTTTTATCCCCAGCAGGTTGAGTTGATCCCAGGCCAAAAGGAACATGCTGCGTCCTCTGGGGTATTTTGGAAATAGGTGGGACAAGGATTCCGTAGGACAGTGGTGAGTCGCGGCACTGGGTGGGGACCTTCTGCTTCCTCTTGCTCCCGGGCGGCTGTTGGCATGCCTGTGGGCCACCACCTGTACGGTGACTGGTTGATACACTTCTTCAGATGGGTTGACTCTTTCCTTTTTTTATTCCAACAGATTCATTTTAGAATTAATTCACTATTGAAGATGGGAAGCTAGTTTCTTGTGCCATGAATAGAAGGTAACACGACCATGGATTCGGTGAGTTCTAGCTTGAATCCATTGCCTGCCAAGGGCTTTTAACAAGTGTCAGGGAGGTGTTGATGATATATTTAGCCCAGAGAGAGTGAAATAAAATTGAAAAAGGAAAGCTTTCTCAACATGTGATCTGAGGTTATTTAAGATCACATCTGGGTAAATCGTTTCCTACTTGGGTTGCTTCTATGAGGCAATGAGCTCCCTGGTAGGAGATGGGTCAGTGTCCTTCGCCACCAGCAGAGCGCATAGCAGAATGTCTTACATATATTGAGTGTTGGGTGCCCTGAGTACAAGGCAGCCCGCCGGGGCTGTGACAACCAGGGGTCAGCTCCTCCCTCAGACTTCTAATTTGATTAGGGATGGGACAGCCTGTGAATCAAAGTGGGGGAGGAGTTGGAGCCTCCCTATCTTGAGCTGCTACTGAGTCCTGGGGTCTTACAAGCAAGGTGGGGCTGGGGGAAGGTGCCCCAAGTGAGTCTGACCCAGAAGGTTCTGGAGGGCCCAGTGAGGCCATCCTCTTTTCTAGGAGAACAACACCCCAGCACACTCCATAAAGCGCTCTGTTAATACTTGCAGTTCTTGAAAGAACAATAATTTGTTGCCACTTCTCCCATGGCCTCCAGCCAGTGTTTGCTTTCTCCCTATTTTCAGCATTCAGTGCTAATTGGGGGCAAATTGCCAAGTGTCTGAATGGGATGTAATTATATTCCCAGCTTGGGAATTTTATCTCTTTTCCCGCCACCCAGGAGGGGAGGGGAAAGTGTTTTGGAAATTAAAATTCAACTTCCCAATTCTATTAGCATCAATTTCATCATCTTCAAATTCCCGAGCCCGGGGAGGCTTCAGATCCAAACTTAACCTCCTTGTTCTGACACCTAGTTCCTGCCTTGAGTAGAGTCTTACCTCTGAGGCCCCCTAACCTGGAGGTGCTGAGCCCCCCACAGCAGACGGTCATGGGTTACGGAGCAGCGGCCGTGTACCGGGCTCTGTGCGCTGTCAGCGGGACACCAGCTGCCATCAGGATACTTTCGCACGCTCAGGAAATGGTTTCTTGGCCTTGTTCTCGCTGGCTTCGTCTTCCAGAAGAGATGCGAAGTTGCTTCCAGAATACGCAGACAGGAATGCTCCCAGATCTTAAGCTTTGGAGCACTGCTAACCACCACCTCCCCATTCCCACACACCAGCTGGAAGCTTCCTCGGGAGCAGCAGGTATTCATAAGAGCGTTACCGCTCATCCCCACCGCACCTCACCATCTGGCCACAGCCAGTCCCTTTCCCTCACAGAATCCCTGTTTCTTCAGCTCAGCGTGGTCCCCCGGTCAATCCCTCAGCCCTGGTCCCCTCTGGGAGCTCCCATCTCACCGGCACCGCCCTTTTACACATGGCTCGCAACACACTCTCCTTGTCTCTCCCTCCTTATGTCCAGGCCATCTCCAAGTCCTGTGGGGTTTACCGGATAGTTCAGTTCAGTCGCTCAGTCGCTCAATCGTGTCTTTGCGACCCCAAGGACTGCAGCACGCCAGGCCTCCCTGTCCATCACCAACTCCCGTAGTTTACTCAAACTCACGTCCATTGAGTCGGTGATGCCATCCAACCATCTCATCCTCTGTCGTCCCCTTTTCCTCCTGCCTTCAGTCTTTCCCAGCATCAGGGTCTTGTCTTTTCAAATGAGTCAGTTCTTAAGGTGGCCAAAGTATTGGAGTTTCAGCTTCAGCATCAGTCCTTCCAATGAATATCCAATGAATCGGATAAATGCCTAAATATCTCTCAGTTCTGACCACTCCCCTCCACGTCCACCACCACCACCCTGCCCCAGTTCCTCACCGAGATGTGTGCAGGCCCTGCCCTGGTGACTCTGCTCTCTCTTCTCGGGGCAGATCTGATCTTGTCTAGCGCCTGCCTCACCTCTGCTGAAAAGCCACCCGTGCCTGTCCTTGCTCCCGTGCTGAAGACCCAATTTCTGACCACGGCTGCCGGGGAAGGCCTGGCCCTCGCCCCCTCCAGCCGCATCGGCGCCTGCTGCCGCTGCCTGGACCCATCTGTGGCTCCTCGAGGGCACCGTGCTCTTGCCTGCCACGGTGTGTCTGCACACCCTGTCTCTTCTTCCTGGAAAGGGGCCTCATTCTGTCCTATTTGCTCGGTTCTTGGCTGAAGGTCGACCTCTTTCTAGATGCTTGTCTGAGCAGCAGCACTCAGAGAGCCCGGGCCCTCATCACACCCTCTCAGAGCACTGGGTACTTCTTCACCCGCTCCAAGGTGGTGATTCCATGAACCAGCTTCTTGACTGTAACCCTCATGACGACAGGGACGGTGGCTATTTTAGAAATATTTATCCATTTGGCTGTGTCGGGACTCAGCCGTGGCACGCTAGGTCTTTCTGTGAGCACACAGACTCTAGTTTCGGCATGTGGGCTCAGTGGCCTGTAGCACGTGGGATCTTAGTCCCCCGACCAGGGATCAAGCCTGCATCCTCTGCACTGGGAGGCAGGTTCTTAGCTACTGGACCCCCAGGGAAGCCCCAGCAGTGGCATTGTTGCCCCAGAGATGAGCGCCTGACATACAGAGTGGTTGAGTGAATAAATGACTGAGTGAAGATTGTTGTGAGAACCAAATAAGGAAGAGGGAGTGAGAAATGGAGAGGAAACTGATGTTTAGAAGGTGTCCAGGGTTGGCCAGTGTTTCAGATACATAGTTCTGACTAATTTTCACACATCACTCATTTTTACATTGGAGAAAACTGAGACTCGGAGATATCAAGTAACCTGCCCATAGTATACAGCCGGTAAATGGCAGAGTTAAGAGTAAGAGCGTAGTCTGTTTAATTCCAGCGCTCATGATCTGCCCCATTCCCCAGTCTGCCTCCAAGTTCTAAAGAGGAAGGAATGTGTCTTGAAGATTCTTGAGATAAATATCAGTCTTTATTTGCAGAGCAACAATGGAGAAACAGACATAAAGAATAGACTTATGGACATGGGGAGAGGGGAGGAGAGGGTGGGATGTGTGGAGAGAGTAGCAGGGAAACTTACATTACCGTATATGAAATAGACAGGCAACGGGAATTTGCTGTGTGGCTCAGGAAACTCAAACAGGGGCTCTGTATCAACCTAGAGGAGTGGGGTCGGGGAAGGAGACGGGAGGGAGGGTCAAAAGGGAGGGGATACATGTACACTTATGGCTGATCCATGTTGAGGTTTGACAGAAAATAACAAAATTCTGCAAAGCAATTATCCTTCAATAAAAAATAAAATAAATAGATAAATAGACATCCTTAAAAATATATATTAGTCTTTTATGAGGACCCCCAGAGCTACTACTACCATAATCATAACAGATATGTGTGGGGGGAAGTTGCTGGAAAGAAAAAGTTTCAGAGGCAATGGAAAGGACCTGTATGTCGCTTGGGGTGGCACTAGAACAGATATATACATATACACATGTGGGCCTCCCCGGGGGCTCAGCTGGTAAGGAGTCCACCTGCCATGTGGGAGACCTGGATTCGATCCATGGGTTGGGAAGACATCCTGGAGAAGGGAAAGTCTACCCACTCCAGTATTCTTGCCTGGAGAATTCCAAGGATTGTATAGTCCACAGAGTCGCAAAGAGTTGGCCACGACTGAGCGACTTTCACTTTCACATATATATATGTATATACTCATTGAAATTTGCACCTAAGAGTTGTACATTTCATCATATATAAATTTTACCTCCATGCCAGAGCTATGAATTCTTTGTACTATTGAGGAAATCTGAGCATGTCTTCATTAGCTAATATTATTGTATAAATGTTTTTTCTTTTTCTTTTAAGCATGTTTTTTAAAGTACAAAAGACATGAACCAATAATTTCCAAAGACAAAATCTCAACCTAAAAAAATAAAAATCAAGTAAGGCGTGGTATATCTGTCTAGTGGAATATTATTTAGCAATAAAAAGAAACAAAGAGATGCAATGAAAGCAGTGCTCAGAGGGGAATTTGTGCCTGTAAACCCCTGCACTGTCAAAGAAGGAAGATCTCAAATCCACTACCTAACCTTCTACCAAAAAACTAGAAACGAAGGAGCACACTCACCCCAAAGCAAGCATAAAGAAGGGAATAAGAAAGGTTACAGTGGAGATAAATGGATTAAAAACAGAATACCAATAGAGAGAATCAGTGGAACCAAAAATTGCTTCTTTGAAAAGATCAACCTCTTGGGGACGTCCCTGGTGGTCTGGTGGCTAAGACTTCGTGCTCCCAAAGCAGGGGCCCTGGGTTCAAATCCTGGCCAGGGAATTAGATCCAAAATGTCCCAACTAAGAGTTCCAGTACCACAATTAGAGATTCCAGAGGCCACAACAAAAGACTCCACGTGACGGAACGAAGATACCCTATGCCGCAACTAAGACCTGGAGCAGCCAGATAAGTCGATTTTTTTAAAATCAACTTTTTTGTCAAGATGTTGGCAAAACTTTAACTAGACTGATCAAGAGAAAAAAGAGAGAAGACTCAAATTACTAAAAATCAGAAATGAGAGTGGGAACATTACTACTGAACTTATAGAAATAAAAAGAATTATAAGAGAATCCGATCAACAGTTGCAGAACAACAAATTAGGTAATGTAAATGAAACGGACAAATCCTGAAAAGATACAAACTGCCAAAAGAAAAAAAACCTAAACTGAAACTAGAGCTACCATATTATCCAGCAATTCCACTGCTGGGCATATATCCAAAGAAAAAGAAAACACTCAGAAAGACAGACGCACCCCAATGTTCATAGCAACAGTAACTTACAATAGCCAAGATATGAAAGAAACGTAAGTATCCATCAGCAGACGACTGGATAAAGAAGATGCGGTGATATATACAATGGAATATTCCCCATAAAAGAGAATGAAATTCTGCTATTCACAGCATGGATGGACCTTGATTGAGAGTATTATACTTAGTGAAATAAGTCAGAAAAAGACAGAGACTACGTTATCACTGATATGTAGAATCTAAAAAATAAAATAAACAAATGAAGATAACAAAACAGAAACAGACTCACAGATACAGAGAAAAAGCTTGTGGTTACCAGTGGGGAGGAGGAAGAGGGAGGGACAGTTATGAGAAAAGTAGATTAACAGGTGCAAACTGCTGTGTATAAAATAAGTTACAAGAATCTGTTGTACAGCACAGGGAAATATAACCATTACTTTATAATAGCCTTAAATGGAGTACAGCCCATAAAAATATTGAATCATATGTTGTATGCCTGAAACTAATATAGTATTGCAGACAGTAAAAGAGTGAGAGCCACTCAGTCTGACTCTTTGCGATCCTGTGGACTATACAGTCCATGGAATTCTCCAGGCCAGAATACTGGAGTGGGGAGCCTTTCCCTTCTCCAGGGCATCTTCCCAACCCAGGGATCGAACCCAGGTCTCCCACACTGCAGGCGGATTCTTTACCAGCTGAGCCACAAAGTGAAAGTGAAGATGCTCAGTCGTGTCCGACTCTTTGCGACCCCGTGGACTGTAGCCCTTCAGGCTCCTCCATCCATGGGATTCTCCAGGCAAGAATACTGGTGTGGGTTGCCATTTCCTTCTCCAGGGGATCTTCCCGACCCAGGGATTGAACCCAGGTCTCCCACATTGCGGGCAGATGCTTTAACCTCTGAGCCACCAGGGAAGCCCAGCTGAACTACAAGGGAAGACAAAAGTAAACTCTGAATAGACATATAAGTGAAGAGATTGAGTCAGTAGAGAAAAAATTTCTAGCAAAGAAAGGTTTAGGACTAGATGGTATATTGCATTCTATCAACTTTTTAAGGAAGAATTAACACTCTCCTTCTAAAATTCTTCCAAAAAAATAGAGGAGGAGGAAACAGTTTCCAGCTCATTCTACAAGGTCAATATTACTCTGATATCAAACCCAGACAAAGACATTACAAGAGGGACTTCCCTGGTGGTCCAGGGGCTAAGATTCCGAGCTCCCAACCCCACACGCCCCAACTAAGAGTACTCATGCGTCAACTACAGAGCCTGCACATTGCAGCAAAAGTCAAGACCCTGTGTGACGCAGCTGGCCCAGTGCAGCCACATGAGACAAATACAGTGTTACAAATTGTTTCTTTTAAAAGAAAAGACATTACGAGAAAAGATAACTACAGACCGCTATCCCTTATGAACATGCATGCAAAAATTCTCAACAAGGGACTTTCCTGGTGGCTCAGTGGTAAAGAATCCGCCTGCCAATGAGTTTCTATCCCTGGTCCAGGAAGATCCCACTTGCTGTGGAGCAACTAGACCCGCACGGAGCAGCTACTGAGCCTGCGCTCTAGAGCCCGAGCCCCGCAGCCAGAAGCCCCTGCAGCGAGAAGCCCCCGCTCCCTGTGACTAGAGAAAACCTGCACAGCAATGCACAGCCAGCACGGTCAGAAATGAACAAGGAAAATGATGTTTTTTTTAAGAAATTCTTAACAAAATATTAGTAAACCAAATATACCATGACAAAGTGGGTTTTTTTTCTAGGAATGCAAGATAGGTTTAATATACAAAAATCAATCATATATACCATATTAATGCAATAAAGGTGGAGAAGGCAATGGCACCCCACTCTCCGATGGATGAAGGAGCCTGGTAGGCTGCAGTCCATGGGGTCGCTGAGAGTCGGACACGACTGAGCGACTTCACTTTCACCTTTCACTTTCATGCATTGGAGGAGGAAATGGCAACCCACTCCAGTGCTCTTGTCTGGAGAACCCCAGGGACGGGGGAGCCTGGTGGGCTGCCATCTATGGGGTTGCACAGAGTCGGACACGACTGAAATGACTTAGCAAATGCAATAAAGGAAGAAACCACATGATAATCCCAGTTGTTGCAAAAAAAAAAAAAAGCATTTGAAAAGCTCCAACATCCTTTCATGATAAAAACATTCCGCCAACTAGGAAGGGAAAGGAATTTTCCTCCACCTAATCAAGGGCATCTGTGAAAAGTCCATAGCCAACATCATACTGGTGATACTTTCCCCCTAAGATCAACAAAAAAATCAAAGATGTCAGCTCTCACTACTTCTCAACATGGTGCTAGGGGTTCTAGCCAAAGCAATTAGGCAGGAAAAAGTAAAAAAGCATACAGACTGGAAAGAAAGAAGTAAAATTATCTCTGTTTTCAAATGACATGATCTTACATAGCGAAAAGCTTAAGGAATCCACTAAAAAAATAACTTGTTTAGAACCAATAAACAAGTTCAGCAAGGTTGCAGGAAACAAAACCAAGACATGAAACTAAACTGTATTTCTATGTCTTAAGTAACAAAAAGGGGCTTCCCTATAGTTCAGATGGTAAAGATCTGCCTGTAATGCAGGAGACCTGCGTTTGATTCCTTGGTCAGGAAGATCCCCTGGAGAAGGGAATGGCAATCCACTCCAGTACTGTTGCCTGGAGAATCCCATGGACGAAGGAGCCTGGCGGGCTACGGCCCATGGGATCACACAGGCTCAGACACAGCTGAGCGACCAACACTACACTGCTGCTAAGCAATAAAAATGCAAAAATGAGTAAAACCCTTTCATTTATATTATCATCAAAAAAAGAAATACTTAGAAATGAATTCAACAAGAGAGGAGTAATATATGTATACTAAAAGCTACACATTATTAATAGAAATTAAGCAGCAGTTAAATAAGTAGAAAAATATCTCGTGTTCATGGATTAGAAGACTTGAGCTTTATATGGTAGCAGTACTCACCATATTGTTCTACAGACTCAGTGCATTTCCTATCAAAATTCCAACTGATATTTTTGCAGAAATGGACGAGATGGTCTTAAAATTTGTGTAGAGACTCAAGAACTCAGAAAAGCCAAACAATTTTGAAAAAAAAAAAAAAGAACAAAATTGGAGAATTCACAATTCCTGATTTAAAAACTTACTACAAAGCCACAGTATTCAATGCAATATCAAACTGGTGTAACAGAACAGAATTGACAGCTCAGAAATAAACCCATAAATCTAGAGTCAATTGATTTTCTACAAGAGTGCCAAGACCTTCAATAGGGAAAGAATAGCCTTATCAAGAAATGGTTCTGGGACAACTGGATATCCATATGCAAAAGAATGAAAATTATGTAGGACACTTACACCATATGCAAAAATTAACTAAAAATTGATCAAAGGCCTAAACATATGCAGTCTAACTATAAATTCCTAGAAGAAAGCATAGACTTAAATCTTCATGACAATGGGTTTGGAAATGGATTCTGGTATATGACACCAAAAGTGCAAGCAGCAAAGTAAAATTAGATAAATTGGATTTCATCAACATTAAAAACTTGTGCACCAAAGAACACCATCAAGAACATGAAAAAACAACACAACACTGTAAATCTATATTTCAATAAAAAAGGAATTGAAAAGACAACCCAGAGAATGGGAGAAAATGTGGTGTTGTTTTCCAGTCGCTAAGTCGTGTCCTACTCTTTGTCACCCCATGGACCGCAGCAGCCACGTTTCCCTGTCGTTCACTATCTCTTGGAGTGAGAAAATATTTGCAAACTATATCTGACAAAGGTCTAGTATCCAGACAATATAAAGAAGTCTTACAGTGCAATAACAAGTTCAGTTCAGTCGCTCAGTCATGTCCGACTCTGCAACCCCACGGACTGCAGCACGCCAGGCTTTTCTCTCCATCACCAGCTCCTGGAACTTGCTCAAACTCGTGTCCATTGAGCTGGTGAAACCTTCCTACCATCTCATCTCTGTCATCCCCTTCTCCTCCCGCCTTCAATCTTGCTCAGCAGCAGGATCTTTTCAAATGAGTCAGATCTTTGCATCAGGTGGCAAAAGTAGTGGAGCTTCAGCTTCAGCATCAGTCTTTCCAATGAATTTTCAGGACTGATTTCCTTCAGAATGGACTGGTTGGATCTCCTTGAAGCCCAAGGGACTCTCAGGAGTCTTCTCCAACACCACAGTTCAAAAGCATCAATTCTTTGGCACTCAGCTTGCTTTATGGTCCAATTCTCACATCCATACATGACTACTGGAAAAAACCACAGCTTTGACTATATGGACCTTTGTCAGCAAAGTAATGTCTCTGATTTTTAATCTGCAATAACAAGTAGACAACACAATTGCAAAGTGGTCAAAGGACTTGAACTGACATTTCTCCAAAGAAGACATGCAAATGGTTGATACAACATGAAACGATAGTCAGCATCATTAGTTGCGAGGAAACGCAATTAAAAACCACAAGAGTCCATCTCACATTCACTAGGGTGGTTCAGGTATAAAACATTTCCATTATCACGGAAATTTTTATTGAACAGTGCTGATATATATAGAGATAAAGCAAGTGTTTAAAGATTAGCAAATGGGAAGTCTTGGTGAAGAAATATATAGATGTTTCTTTTATTATTCTTTCAAAAGAAGGATAATAATAACATGACAAAGAATTCCCAATGTGCATTCCACGGACCCAGCACCGTGTTAATCCAAGCTCTTTGGAAGCTCCTAGATCCTAGTCCCAACAAGGATCCTTGTCCCCCTTGTTCAGCTTATGAACACATTGTTCCCGGGATCCTCTCCCTAAAGTGAGGTATATGAAGAGTGAGCAATGCTTTCTCTGCCCCTGTTCATCCACTGCCTGAGAGAGGAGTTACTTACAGAGTATCAGGTAGAGTGCCCTGTGCTATACAGTAGGTCCAAGAGTCCGACACGACTGAGCAACTGCACTTTCACTTTTCACTTTTATGCATTGGAGAAGGAAATGGCAACCCACTCCAGTGTTATGGAGAATCCCAGGGATGGAGGAGCCTGGTGGGCTGCCATCTATGGGGTCGCACGGAGTCGGACACGACTGAAGTGACTTAGCAGCAGCAGCAGCAGCAGCCTGTGTATGGGAAAAATTGAGGGCAGGAGGAGAAGAGGGTGACAGAGGATGAGATGGTTGGATGGCATCTCTGCCTCAATGGATATGAGTTTGAGCAAGCTCTGGGAGATAGTGAAGGACAGGGAAGCCTGGTGGGTTGCAGTCTATGGGGTCACAAAGAATCGGACATGACTTAGCAACTGAACAGCAACAAGTTTTGTGAAACCGCAAGTCTAGGAACCAGTGAGTCAAAGACACTTGAAGAGGACACAATGAACAGAACCAGCCTTCAGACTCACCCAGGCATCGCATGTTTGTTACCGGTCATCGGGGTAGCAGACATTTGCCTGTGGGAACAAGTTCCTAGGAAGGCAGTCTGCATTCTCATTTGCTTAAGCAATTGCTTCTGTGAGGCTGGCATTTCCTTTCTGAGGCTGCCTGCTCCCTGTGACCCAGATTTGGGACAGAGAAGGGCAAGGGTAAGGCGAGGCTCTGCAGGGCGAGTCCGCAGCAAGTGGGCTGAGCTGGACCCCTCGGGTCAGAGCCAAGTCCTGCCACTCTCGCGCTCTGCTATCCAGGGAAGTCACTTCACCTCTCTGAGCCTCCATTCTCTCACCCATCAAATGTCTCTTCCCAGCACCAGACACTCCCTGCTTTTTGCTCCATTTTAAGGCTCAGTTTCTTCAGTTGTAAAATGTGCATAAAAATCATACCCACTGCAGAGCCTGGAGCGGAGGACTAACACTCAGCACAGTTCCTGGCACCTGCGCTCAGGAAATGCCTGCCTGTACCAGCCATCAGCTTCCACTACAGATCTGTGATCCCTCTCAAGTGTTTTTCCAAGTTTGCCACCAAAGCTCATTTGACCGCAGAGTCTGATCTGACCAAGCTATTTATAGTCTTAATGAAATAACCCATTGATCATATGTTAATGTAGTTGATTAATAGGTGTGGTTCCAGAATATGCACAAAATCATCTTTCTAAAATCTGAAAAACTTCTGAATTCTGAATCACCTCTGGCCCCTAGAGTTTAGATAGAGGACCCTGAGCTTATGAGCTAAGTCACTTCAGTGGTGGCCGACTCTGTGACCCTGTGGACTGTAGCCCGCCGGGCTCCTCTGTCCATGGGATTCTCCAGACAAGAATACTGGAGAGGGTTGCCATGCCCTCCTCCAGGGGATCTTCCCGACCCAGGGATCAAACTCGTGTCTCTTACATCTCGTGCACTGGCAGGCGGGTCCTTTACCACTAGCGCCACCTGGGAAGCCCAAAATAAGAAGAGCTGTGATCAGTCAGTGATACATTTTTTTTAAACAAATTTGACTTGAGAACTCGAAATTTACATGTTTTCAAGTGAACAGGCAATATTATCAAAATAAACCATATACTGGCCCATTAAAAAAGACTCAACACATTTCAAAAGATTGAAATTATTCAAACTATATCTTCTAACCACAAGGAACTATAAATCCATAACAAAAAAAGAAAAATATAAAATCCCCAACTGCCTGGATATTAAACTGGTCAAAGAAGAAATCAAAATGGAAATCAGAAAACTTTCTGAATTAAATGATAATAAAGGTATCTCATATTAAAACTTGTAGGACACAGCTAATGCAGTTCTTAGAGAAAATTTGCAGCCTCTAAATGGGTATGAGGAGAAAGATTTAGAAATTAATGATTCAAGTGTCCATCTCAAGAAGCTGAAAAAGAATAGTAAAGGGGAAAAGAGAGAGGAAAACAACAAAGATAAAAGCATAAATTAACAATCCTAAAAGCTGGTCCTTTGAAAGGATTAACAAAATTAAGTAAATCATATGTGACCCAGTAAATCATATGTGACCTAGGTAAGGTATTGAGGTAATGACAGAATGTATGCCAGAAAGTGCCTATCCTTGGAACCCTCTGCCTTTTATAAGGTATATTTCATCAAGATATTAGCTAAATTGAATTGGAGCAAGGGCACAATGCTTAAGGGATGATGAGTAAATTCAGTTCAATTCAGTTCACTTCAGTCGCTCAGTCGAGTCCGACTCTTTGCGACCCTATGGACAGCAGCACGCCAGGCCTCCCTGTCCATCACCAACTCCCGGAGTTTCCTCAAACTTACGTCCATGGAGACGGTGATGCCATCCAACCATCTCATCCTCTGTCGTCCCCTTCTCCTCCCGCCTTCAATCTCGGCCATCATCAGGGTCTTTTCAAATGAGTCAGTTCTTCACATCAGGTGGCCAAAGTATTGGAATTTCAGCTTCAGCATCAGTCCTTCCAATGAATATTCAGGCCTGATTTCCTTTAGGATGGACTGACTGGATCTCCTTGCAGTCCAAGGGACTCTCAAGAGTCTTCTCCAACACCACAGTTCAAAAGCATCAATTCTTTAGTGCTCAGCTTTCTCTATAGTGCAACTCTCACATCCATACATGACTACTGGAAAAACCATAGCCTTGACTAGATAGACCTTTGTTGACAAAGTAATGTCTCTGCTTTTTAATATGCTATCTAGGTTGGTCATAACTTTCCTTTCAAGAGGTAAGCATCTTTTAATTTCATGGCTACAGTCATCATCCGCAGTGATTTTGGAGCCCCCAAAATTAATGTCAGCCACTCTTTCCACTGTTTCCCCATCTATTTGCCATGAAGTGATGGGATCAGATGCCATGATTTTAGTTTTCTTACTGTTAGGTTTTAAGCCAACTTTTTCACTCGCCTCTTTCACTTTCATCAAGAGGCTCTTTAGTTCTTCCTCACTTTCTGCCATGAGGGTGGTGTCATCTGCATTTCTGAGGTTACTGATATTGCTCTCTGCAATCTTGATTCCAGCTTGGGCTTCCTGCAGCCCAGCGTTTCTCATGATGTGCTCTGCATGTAAGTTAAATAAGCAGCGTGACAATACACAGCCTTGACACACTCCTTTTCCTGTTTTCCTGTTTTCTGTTGCTCCATGTCCAGTTCTAACAGTTGCTTCCTTACCTGCATACAAATTTCTCAAGAGGCAGGTCAAGTGGCCTGGAGTTAAAATACTATGAGGGAGATGATTTAGACCAGACTCTGTAGTGGGTGTGGTCTAATTCCACGGACTGCAGCCATGAAATTAAAAGATGCTTGCTCTTTGGAAGGAAAGTTATGACAAATCTAGACAGCACATTAAAAAGCAGAGACATCACTTTGCCGACGAAGGTCCATAGAGTCAGAGCTGTGGGTTTTCCAGTAGTTGTGTATGAATGTGAGAAGGTGAAGGTGAAGTCGCTCAGTCGTGTCCGACTCTTTGCGACCCCGTGGACTGTAGCCCACCAGGCTCCTCCGTCCATGGGATTCTCCAGGCAAGAATACTGGAGTGGGGTGCCATTTCCTTCTCCAGGGGATCTTCCCAACCCAGGGATCAAACCCAGGTCTCCCGCATTGGAGGCAGACGCTTTAACCTCTGAGCAACCAGGGAGAGTGGAACCATAA
>SJYF01000623.1:1374849-1393547 GCA_006410515.1 Procapra przewalskii | reverse complement strand
AAAGAAGGTTAAACAACAAAGAATTAATGCTTTCAAATTGTGATGCTGGAGAAGACTCTTTAAAGTCCCTTGGACAGCTGGAAGATCAAACCAGTCCATCCTAAAGGAAATCAACTCTGAAGATTCATTGGAAGCACTGACGCTGAAGCTGAAGCTCTGATCCTTGGGCCACCTGGTGCAAAGAGGCTACTCATCTGGAAAAGATCCTGGTGCTGGGAAAGACAGGACGCAAAAGGAGAACAGGGGGGCAGAAGATAAGGTGGTTAGGTAGCATCACGGACTCAATGGACATGAATCTGAGCAAACTCCAGGAGACAGTGGAGGACACAGGAGTCTGGCGTGCAGAAGTCCATGGGGTCGCAGAGTCGGACACAACCTGGCAACTAAACAATAGCAAGAAATGTTGTAGGTGACAGAAGCCCAAGTCAAACTGACTTAAGCAAATAAGAGACGTTATTTGTTTGCATAATTGAAAGGTCCGGGGGATTTCTGGCTTTAATCGCAGTTGGCTCTGGGTATTTACACGGTGCTGTCCGAGGGGCTCGTTGCCCCAGCTTTCCTAATAGTATCTACTAAAAAGTCTTTGATTTATGGCGCCATGTTTGTTATATATCAGATTTATCATTTATTTTTATCTATCATCCCATCATCATCATCTATGGCTATCTATCTATCTGTATATGTGATAGGATAACGTTTCCCATTTAGTTTTTCTTTCATAAGGTTTTCTTAGCTCTTTGCGGACCTCATTCTTTCGTATGTAATTTAGAACAAGCTTGTGGAATTTCTCCAAAACGAAGTCCATCTCTAGATGCTTGGAATTGTACTGACTTTGTAGATCCAGCCTGAGCCGCAGTTTTGTGATGTAAGGCTGCCCTGACTATGAGTGTTGAGTAGGTGCTCATTTATGTCTCCTTTTGTAGTCCTCAACAGAATTTTTAAAAATTCACCTTAGGAATCTTTTGCATTCCTTAAGCTAATTTTTAGAGATTTTAATGTAAATTTAAAGTTTTTTTTAAATTTGAAACAATCTCAAACGTACCAGGGAGTTGAAGAATAATACAGAGATTTTTTTTTTTTCCTGAACCATCGGAGTTTTTGCTGCCAACATGAAGCCCCGCCACCCTCACATATTCCTTTGGGTTTTGCATACAAATAAGGACGTTCTCATCCATAGCCACAATGGAACCATCAGAGTTGGGAAATTAACCCTGACACACGACTATCATCTCATTCCCAAACCTCATTCAAGTTTCAACAATTGTGCCAGTAACGTGGTTTTTAAATAAATATCTACCTATCTTTATTTTTGGCTGTGCTGAGCTTTGCTTGCTGCGCCCAGGCTTTCTCCAGTGGCGGTGAGCAGCGGCTGCTCTCGAGTTGCAGGGTACAGGCTCCTCATCGCAGGGGTTTCTCTTGTGCAGAACCCTGGCCCCGGGGCTCCTGGGCCCAGTCGTTTTGGTGAGTGGG
This sequence comes from Procapra przewalskii, assembly GCA_006410515.1. Classification (NCBI taxonomy): domain Eukaryota; kingdom Metazoa; phylum Chordata; class Mammalia; order Artiodactyla; family Bovidae; genus Procapra; species Procapra przewalskii. The sequence goes on along the minus strand of SJYF01000623.1, from coordinate 1,392,077 downwards.
CTTCGTTCCTCCGAGGCATGTCCCCTGACTAGGGATGGAACCCGTGTCCCCTGCATTGGCAGGCGGATTCTTAGCTGCTGGACCACCAGGAACATCCTCAACAACGTTCTTAAAGGCAAAAGGAATCACACATTCAGACCAGATCTTGATTTACTTGTTTTTTTGCGTCTCTTCAATCTCTTTCGATTTGGAACTGTTGCTCAGTCTTTCTTTGACTTCCATGACCTTAATACGCTGGGAGATCAAGGCGAGTTATTTTACAGAATGTCCTTCAGTTTAGATTTGTCTGATATTTCCTCACAATTAGATCCAGGTCATGCGTCTTTGGCAGGAACATCAAACAAGGGACGCTATGTTCCTCCCTTGCTGGCACGCAATTTCAATCTGTCCTGTTGCTCATGCTGTTTACTTTGATCGTTTGATGACAGGTTTGCCATTGTAAAGCGACCCTTTCTCTATTTGTAATTAAAAATATTTTGTGGAGTGGTTCTTTTAAATTATGTAAGTCATCTGTTTTCATGGAGCTTTCAATTTATTCACCCATTTATTTATAGCAACACAAACTTGCGGTTTTCTATTTCATTCATTACTATTGTTATTTATTTTGCTTTCAGATTGCCCTGTTTTTGTCCAGTGGAAGCCCTTCCAAACTGGACACATCCTGGTGGTATGTCCTCTTCATTCTTTGTGAACTTCCTTGCTTTCTCTGGTACCAACATGACCTAAGCTCATTTTCTACTTTCTCTGCCCTGGAATCAACCATTCATTCAATGAGACCTGGTTGCTTTTTTAAAAAAATTTATGCGTGTATGTGGCTGCTCCAGGTCTTGGTTGCAGCACGCGGGCTCTCTGATCTTTGTGTGGCATGTGGCATTTGAGTCGTGGCATGCTAACTCTGATTTGTGGAATGTGGCATCTAGTTCCCTACCCAGGATCAAACCCGGGCCCCTTCCTTTGGGAGCATGGTGTTTTAGCCACTGGGTCACCAAGGGAGTCCCAGGAGCTGGTTCCTTTTAGTGATAGAGTATTTAGGAGGGCTTCCCAGCTGGCTCAGCTGGTAAAGAATCTGCCTGCAATGCAGGAGACCAGGGTTCAATCCCTGGGTGGGGAAGATCCCCTGGAGTATTTAGAAGCCAAGAGCTGAGTATAAGGGCGCTTATTGCTATTGGAATATCACTGGCCCTTTTCTCAAAGCTAGAGAATGTATGTCACGCTGTCCACTAGTCTGGGACCCAGCATCTCATGCCAGGCATCCCCCATGCTGAGTATCTTCCTCACCGCACGTGGGCCCCGACACCCCACACAGGCTGCCCCTCTGCGCAGACATCACCTTGTTGGGCCCTACCGGGGACTGAGTTTGGGGAGATGGGCAGGAGAAAGAATAAAAAGGAAGAGGAAGCTAATCTACTTGTTATTCTAGTATTTTATTTTCCTTTATATTTTTCAGTTCCCTATGGCTGATGTCCAAAAAATGCTCTTAATTTTTATAAATAGATCTTTTATCTGATTACTATTGCATTGTTTTCCTATACAGGTGACTAGGGTATAGTCTGCAAGTAATGACAGATTTGCTCGTTAGCTTCTAATCCTTACATTTCTTTTGCTTTTCTTTATAATGGGGGCTAGAAACTTGAGACTAATTGTGTAGTATCTGTGATACCAGGCATCTCTGAGTTGTTTCTGATCTTAGAGGCATCTAATGTTTGTCCATTAAGAAAATATTTGTTCTAAATATGGAGGTTTCTTAAGAAACTGGAAATAGAGCTGCCATATGACCCTGCAATCCCACTCTTGGGCATATATCCAGAGAAAAACACGATCCGAAAGGAGACATGCACCACCCTGTCCGCTGAAGCACTGTTCACAATAGCTACAACCGGGGATCAGCCTAAATGTCCACTGAGAGGAATGCGTAGAGATGCGGAGTACGAACACAACGGAATGTTACGCAGCCATAAAAAAGGGTGAGAGGACGCCACTTGCAGCAACTCAGAAGGACCTAGAGGCAGTCACACTGAGTGAAGTGGGTCAGACCGAGGACAAATATTGCGCGACGTCCCTTATATGTGGAATCTAAAAAGAAGTGATAGAAATGAATTTACTTACAACACAGAAAGAGACTCACAGAGTTAGACACAAACCAAGGTTGCTGGGGGGAAGGGTGGGGGCAAGGGAGAGTGAGGAGGTTGGGATGGACATGTTCACACTGGTGTATTTAAAATGGACAGCCGACAAGGACCTGCTGAATGGCACGTGGAACTCTGCTGATGTTACATGGCAGCCTGGATGGGAGTGGAGTTTGGGGGAGAAAGGATACCTGTATATGTATGGCTGAGGCCCTCTGCTGTCCACCTGAAGCTATCACATTATTGTTTGCTAATCAACTATACCTCAACACAAAAGGTTTTTTAAAAAAGAATATATTTGTTCTAAGATTTTGTCTGCCCCAGGTCTTCGCTGCAGCGCGTGAGGCCTGTGGCCTTCGCTGCAGTTTCAGGAGCTTCAGCCGTGGCGTGTGAGCGTCTAGCTGCAGCATGCGGGATCTAGTTCCCTGATCGGGGATTGAACCCCCGCCCCCTGCCCTGGGAGTGTAGAAGTTTATCACTGAATCCCCAGGGACGTCCCCGTTCTAATTTTTTTACATATAATTTTTTTCAGAATTTGCAAGTTTTTTCTATTTCTAGTACACAAAGAATTTTTTAATCATAAATCATTGCTGAATTTATCAAAAGCATTTTCTGTGTATACGTGCCTCTAATGAAATAATCATGTGATTTTTCTCCTGCAGTCTATTAATTAACATGGAAAATTTTTGAAGGTTAATGTCCTGATGGCTAATTCTCCTTTCTTCTACATGACAAAGCCCATCTGGCTGTGACTTTAAAACAACAGCAACATAAGATTCAGTTAGCCAATATTTTATTTAAGATTTCCATCTTCACGTTCATTAGGTGAAAGGCAATGCATCCCGCCCCCTGAATCTTTGTCCCAGATCCTGGCTGCCAACTCTGCCTACATTTGCCCTCCCTCCCCAGACTTACCTAAGCAAGGCTCATTCTTAACCTGGACCGAATTTGACATCTCGTCCTCTGCAGCGAGTCGCTGGCCACCCACACAGTTCTACTTCAGGCCCAGGGAAACGGCTAGTATTGATCTACTTCCCTCCTGACTCGACCAGGCTTCTGCTCCCCTCTGCCTGCGAAGCTGTCCTGGCTACTCCCAGGGACACTCCAGGAGTCTTTACCAGCTTCCCCACACCCCATCTGAGCTGGAACCGCCTCCCACCACTCCCAACCTTATTCCCTGCCGTCCTGGGGCTCCATTGTGTCCTGGGGCACCTCCGGCCTGCATCATCGGTCTCTTGGTTACCACCACGTGAAGGGTGGCACCAAGTCCTTCCCTATATAGACATGCTGCCCCCTGCTGGTCAGTTAGTTATAAAGCATGAACGTTTTCCAGGCCCCTGGATGCTTACTGTTATAATGTTAAGAGCTGTGACCAACCTAAAGAACATATTAAAAAGCAGAGACGTTACTTTGCCAACAAAGGCCCATCTAGTTAAAGCTATGGTTTTTCCAGTAGTCATGTACGGATGTGAGAGTTGGACCATAAAGAAGGCTGAGCACCAAAGAATTAATGCTTTTGAACTGAGGTGTTGGAGAAGACTCTTGAAAGTCCCTTGGACTGCAAGGAGATCCAACTAGTCCATCCTAGAGGAAATCAGGCCTGAACATTCATAGGAAAGACTGATGCTGAAGCTGAAACTCCAATACTTTGGCCACCTGATGCGAAGAGCTGACTCACTGGAAAAGACCCTGATGCTAAGAAAGATTGAAGGCAGGAGGAAAAGGGGACGACAGAGGATGAGATGGTTGGTTGGCATCATAGACTCAGTGGGCATGAGTCTGAGTAAACTGCAGGAGTTGGTGATGGACTGGGAGGCCTGGTGTTCTGCCGTGCATGGGGTCACAAAGAGTCAGACACGACTGAGCGACTGAACTGAACTGACCTGGATGCTTACCAAGCTGCCCTGTCATGCTCTTAAACCACAATTTGTAAGCAATTAACAGCTTTATCTAATTGACTCTTCACAACAGCTTCATGAAGAAGGTTCTATTATTACTCCTATTTTACAGGTGGGGATGAGTGGAGCCAGTTTTGAATCCAGTAAATTAAGAATAAGGATGAGAGCAGCTCATCAACCCAGCTCTTCCTTGGGATCCAGAACGGCACTGTTTTTTTTTTTTTTTTAATTTATGTATTTATTGGCTGTGCAGGGTCTTCACTGCTGCGCTTGGGCTTTCTCCAGCTGTGGCGTGCGGGCCGCTCATTGCCACAGCTTCTCTTGTTGCCGAGCGCAGGCTCTAGGGCGTGTGGGCAGCAGCTGCGGTGGCGTCTGGGCTCAGGAGTTGCAGGCCAAGGGCTCCAGAACACGGGTTCACTAGCTGTGGCGCCCGGGGCTCAGTTACTCCAAGGCACATGGGATCTTTCCTGACCAGGGATAGACTCCATATCCTTTGCATTGCAAGGCAGAGTCTTAACCACTGGGCCACCAGGGAAGGCCCTCAGAACTGCATTGCAGTTTAGTCACAAAGTCACGCCCATCTTCTTCGAGACCCCATTGACTGTAGCCCCTCAGGCTCCTCTGTCCATGGGATTTCTCCAAGCATGGATACTGGAGTGGGTTGCCATTTCCTTCTGCAGGAGATCTTTCCAGCCCAGGGGTCGAATCTGTGTCTCCAGCTTGGCAGGCGGATTATTTACCACCGAGCCACCTAGGTACCCCTTCAGAACTTCAGGCCTTTCAAAAGCCTAGTCTCCTTAAGCCTTCTCTCCCACTTTCCACAGCCTGGTATCAAAGGTGCTCCGCGAGCCCCACGCCTCCAGCACCCCGTCCACAGACAGCCTGCCCGGCCTCCCCACCTCTCAGCTGGGGACCCTCAAACTGCCCACAACGTGTACTCGACTCCCACACCCTCCTCCTCAGCGTCTCCCCCACCCCGACTCCCCACTCCAGGCCAGTCTGCCCAGTCCTCTGGGTCCTCTTCCTTCTCGTCGCCAACTAATTCTCTCTCTTTCTCCAGCACCTTCCACCACCCTACCGTCTCAACCAGAACCTTTCCAGAGACACTTAAAATGCTGAAGCCTCTCTCATCTCAGAAACAGAAGCAAACAACCCCCTCCATTCCTGCCTTTCAATTCTAGCTACCGTCCTGTTTCTCCTCTCAGAGAAACTTCCGGAATTGCTGTCCACACTCACGGCCCTCATTTCCCCACCTCCTCCTCATTCTTCAGCCCAGGCCATTGTGGCTCTTGGCCCCGGGGGCTCTGACCAAGCCTTCTAAGGTCACCGCTCAGGGGGCACGGTTCAGGGTCTCGGTCTCTCTCTCAGCTGCACTGACGCGGTCGGCCACACCCTCCTTCTGGCAAGATTCTCCCACCTTCTGGCTTCTGATTCTCCTCCAACCTCTCAAGCGCCTCTTCCCCAGCCTCCTTTGACGGCCTGTTGTCATTTAGCTGGCCGCTGGCCGCTGGCACTGTCCACCACTCCATCCTGCACACTGTCTTCCCTTCATCCCGTCCTCTCGGCCCGGGTCATCTCATCCACACATGCAGAAGCTGATGGCTCCCAAGAGTATATCTCTGGCCCAGGGTCCCAACAAGGGGGCAGTTTGGCCTTCCAAGGGACATTTGGCATTGTCTGGAGACATTTGTGGTTGCCAGATTTAGGGAAGGATGCTCCTGACGTTTAGTGGGCAGAGGCTCTGGGAGCTGCTGAAGAGCCTACAAAGCCCAGGAGAGCAAAGTACCCAGCTTGCAAGGTCAGTACCAGCCTGCAAGGTCAGTACCAGCCTGCAAGGTCAGTACCAGCCTGCAAGGCCAGTACCCAGCCTGCAAGGCCAGCCATGCCCAGGCAGGACCCCATTCTAGCCTAGCTCTTCTTCTGAGCCCCAGGCTGGTACACGCAACCACTCACACCACAGCTCCACCTGGATCACTCAAACACACCTCAGACCCAACCTCCCCACTTTGAACTCGTGATCTACCCCAGATTCTCCCGCACTCTTCCCCACCTCACCTGCGCCCCCGTTGCGTCAGCTACAAACCTGGGAGTCATCCTGGAGATGTCCCCTCCCTCACCTGAGTGTCCGGTCTGCCGCCAGGCACTGCCCGTGTTATCTCCTGAGCATCTCTCAGCAGCCCACTCCACACCTTCGTCTCCCGCCTGGGCTTTTATAAGAGCATCCTGTCTGGCCTCCTGGTACCATCTCAGGGGCCCCCTCCAGTGTTTTCACCATACAGCAGTCAGTGGTCCGCATCAAACTGCAGATCTGATTATGACGTCTTGTTTGAAACACGAATGGCTTCCCACTGCTCTTTGGATCAAGACCTAAAGCCTTAACACAGCTTGCGAGGCCCGTATGTTCCAGCTCTTGGCAGTTCTCCAGCCTCTCTCAGAGCCCCTGCACAGCCCTCTCTGCACTGGAGCCCCCACTGCCCAGATTCTCAGCTCCCCGAGTCCAGCAAGCTCCCTTCTACCCCAGGGCCTCTACATGAGCTGTGCCCCTGCCTGGACTGGTCAGCCTTGCTGACTCCTGTTCATCCTGGAAATAACTTCAGAGGTCACCACTTCAGGGCAGCCATACATGAATTCAAGGTCTAGGTTAAGTTCTGTGATAGACTCCCTCAGAGGGCGATGTTTCTCTCCTCAGTTCAGCATGCAGTTCCCCTATTTATCCTTGCAATGACTTGATTAGTGTCTGTCTCCTTGGCTTGATTCTGTGCCCACCAGGCGGGACCACATCTCTGCTTGCTCCCCAGCTCCGAGCACAGGCTGGGCACAGAGAGGGAGGGGGTCAACACAACCTCTGAAGAACAGAGGGGGTGAAATCTGATCTTTCCCGGTCACATTGTGAATCACACCAAGAAAACACTTCTGAGTCGTCACTTTTTCTTCCCCCCTGAAAGGCATTGCGTTCTTTCTTTGCTTATCACAAAAGCAACCCGTGCTGTGGTCATAAAATCAGAAACACAAATAAACAAGAGGAAGAAAGTATAGCCCTATTGTACACAGTGTTTCGCAAACTGCTTTTTAACCTGAGCAACAAATAAAACCTGAACAATAGGTTTAGATGCTTGTCCGGGTTACACTTTTTTATCATTGTTTTTCCTGCATAATATCCCATTATATGTACAGAGTATAGATTCTTTCTCAAGGGACCTGCTGCATGAGAATCCCAGGAAGCTTTTCAAAATACAAATTTCAAGTTCCATGCCCAGATTTGGGAAGACTTGGGTGGTTCCTGGGTACTGCTACTTTAAAATTTTACCCTGGAGTCTCCAGTGGGCGAGGCAAGTTTGGGAACCTCTGAGTGAATGAATCCTCTATTTTGGCCACAAAGGGAGGGTCCAACAATTTGCAGTTCTCTGTTGTGTGCCACCAGTGAGGATCCTTATGCTCCCACTGGCCAATGACTTCAGTCCTTTCAGACGGTTGATTCCCAGGGTGGCCTTGCGCAGTGGTAGGACCATGCTGCCAAACTGCTTTGAGTTTTCACATCCCTTTGCCTCAATCAGTCTCTTCTCCCAAGTTAAGACAAGATGGACTTGGTCTGGGAAGGGTGAGCCAGGGCTAGGAAGAGCATGATTTTCACTCTTTTACTTTATACCCCTCTGAATAGTTTGACTTTATGATGACTGGCACATATTCTTTTTCCAAATTAAAAGAGAAGCGAATAAGATATTCTGAAATGTCAAATGAGCTTCCAGCCCAGATGGATCTCTTCTGCTGACCTCTGATCCTGATCTCCAGTTACTTCCTTGATATTGAGCCTCAGCTGTTGAACAAACATCTTAGAGTTGACACATATGTGAAAATTAACAGACGCAAACTCCTTTTCCCCTCTCAAACCTGCTTCGCCAGAGTAAATAGCACTTTCCCTCACCCAACTGCTTGGGACAGAAATGGGGAACCCTCAGCACCCTCTCGCTCACCCCCATATCCATCCATTCAAGTCCTGTGGATCCTGTCTACAGATCTCATCTCGCACTGGTCCAGTTCTCTCCATCCCATCCCCATCGCCCTGGTCTAAGCTGTCTCCCTCACTCACTGGGCTTTTGCATCTCCCACCCAGACAAGCCACTTTGCCTGCAGCAATCAGAGTGGTCTTTCAAAACCTAAATGACACCAAGACAATCCTATTGGAGATTCTCTGATAACTTCCTGTTGTACTTAGGATGCCACCGGCGTCTTTAAGGTGGCCCTCCAGCCCCCGTGCGGTCTGGCCCCTGCCCACCACTTGTCTAGCCTCTCTTTGGGCTGTGACAGCTGTGGCCTTCAGGGGACTCCTCATGACAACACGTGGAGCTTCTCACCTGAATCCCTTCACCCACCTCCGGAGTGCTCTTCTCATCCAGCCTCACCTTCCCTCAGCTCTCAACTTAAATGCCCTCCTGCAGGGGTTTCTCTGGCCTCGTCTAGGGCAGGTTCCCCTCAGCCCTCTCTCTGGCTGCCTATGCTTCTTCATAACCCTCAGTCTTGGTTACAAGAGTATGTCTAAGTGTTGTTATTATTCAGTCCCCAAGTTGTGTCCAACTCTTTGCGACCTCATGGCCTGCAGCACACCAGGCCTCCCTGTCCATCACCAACTCCCAGAGTCCACCCAAACCCATGTCCATTGAGTCAGTGATGCCATCCAACCATCTCATCCTCTGTGATCCCCTTCTCCTCCTGCCTTCAATCTTTCCCAGCATCAGGGTCTTTTCAAATGAGTCAGCTCTTCCCATCAGGTGGCCGAAGTATTGTAGTTTCAGCTTCCATATCAGTCCTTCCAACGAACACCCAGGACTGATCTCCTTTAGGACGGACTGATTGGATCTCCTTGCAGTCCAAAGGACTCTCAAGAGTCTTCTCCAACACCACAGTTCAAAAGCATCAGTTCTTTGGTGCTCAGCCTTCTGTACGGTCCACTTTAGGTGTTACACCAGTATAAGCGGCTGTTGTTGGCTTCACTCGCTGCAGTGGAAGCTCCTGGAGAGGAGAGATGTAACTGTTCACTGGGAACTCAGCACCAGCCCAGCGTCTGAAACGTGTGAGGCTCTCGGTACATATTCATCGAAGTGCTTGAAGGAGAAAGGGCAAAGGTCTTCATCTTCCTGTTTTAAAGAGGAGGCAACAAAGCCCTGAAACATAAAGGGGCCTCCCTGGTGTCACCCAGCAATCAGCAGAGCTCAGGGACCTCACCCTGCAGGTCCCGGATGGTGAGCTCCCCCAGCATCCTGGGCTGCGCGTCTTTAAACTCACCAGAGCCCTGAGAGGAGAGCGGTACTCTCCTCCCATCACGGGCAGGCGTGCACGTTCCGGCCACTGGGAGCCCATGGCTCTCCCCGAGTCGCTGGGAGGGCGGCGGGAGCACTGAGCTCACCCCCAGTCTCCTCTCTCTCTCCTCTTTCTATCACAACAAACTGCAGCCCACACACTTTTATTGGGTGCCTGCTAGGTGCCAGGAACTGTGCTGGGAGCTGGCGAAGTGGAGTGGCCGGAAGACCCACCCCTGTTCTGCTGGTGCTCACGTCACTGTGGGAGGAGACAGGAAGCCAAGGCAGAGGAAAGCCCAGCAATAATTATCGCTGTGATATCAGGGTTAGAAACCTAGCAACGTGTTTCAGGCATCATCTGCTTCCCTGCCATCTCTAGGCATCTGGAAGCGCTCTGTCCCACCCCTTCCCCAGGGCCTCCCTCGCTCGCTAAGGCTGGTGCTTTACCAGAAACAATGAAAATCAGAGTGGAAACAAATGAGGAGCAACTGCAAGAAATCAGAAAAGTTCAGTGAACAGAGCTGGTTCTTTGAAAAGATAAACAAAGTCAAACTTTTAGCTAGATTTACCAAAAAAAAAAAAGAGAGAGAGAGAGAGGACTCAAACAAGAAACGAAAGAAGAAAAGTTACAACCGATACCTTGGAAACACATACAAAGACTCATCAGAGTCTACTATGAACAATTATCGGAGAAGGCAGGGGCACCCCACTCCAGTCCTCTTGCCTGGAAAACCCCTGGACGGAAGAGCCGGGAAGGCTGCAGTCCATGGGGTCGCTGAGGGTCAGCCAAGACTGAGCGACTTCACTTTCACTTTTCAATTTCATGCACTGGAGAAGGAAATGGCAACCCACTCCAGTGTTCTTGCCTGGAGAATCCCAGGGACGGCGGAGCCTGGTGGGCTGCCGTCTATGGGGTCGCACAGAGTCAGACACAACTGAAGTGACTTAGCAGCAGCAGCATGAATAATTATACACAAGTTGGACAAATAGAAGAAATGGGTATTTTCCTAGAAACATAAAATCTTTCAAGACTGAATCATGAAGAAATAGAAGAATCTGAATAGACAGATTACTAGTAAGGAGATTGAAACAGTAATCAGAAATCTCTCAACAAACAAGAGCCAAGGACCATATGGTTTGACTGGTGATTTCTACCAAACAGTCAATGAAAAATTAACACCAATCCTTTGCAAACTCTTCCCAAAAATAAAAGAGAGAGGACCTCTTCCAAACACATTTTATGAGATCGGCATTATCCTGATACTCAAACCAAATAAAGATTCTACAAAAAAAGGAAATTACAAGCCAATATCCTTGTTGAACATACATGCAGAAATCCCCAACAAAATATTAGCAAACTTAATTCAACAATCCATTAAAAGGCTCATACACCATGATCAAGTGAGATTTTTTTTCCAGGCGTGAAAAGATGGTTTGACATCCACAGATTAGTCAGTCTGATACATCATATTCACAACGTGATAAAATATTCACAAAATTAAGGATAAAAATCATATGATGATCTAGATGCAGAAGAAGCATTTGATAAAATTCAACATCCATTTATGATAAAATTCTCAACAAAGTCAGAATAGAGAAATATAATAAAAGGCGTATACAACAAACCAGTGATTAACATCACACGCAGTGGTGAGAAGCCGAGGATTTCCCTCTAAAATCAAGAATAAGACAAGGATATCCACACTCGCCACCTGTAGTCAATATAGTACTGGAAGTCCTAACCACAACAGCTAAGCAACAAAAAGAAATGAAATGCACCCAAATTGGAAAGGAAGAAGTGAAACTGTCATGATTTGCAGATGACAGGATTCTACGTGCAGAAAACCCTAGTTACCAGTGAAAATGGTTAGAACTAATAAATGACTTAAGTAAAGCTGAAGACTACAAAATCAATATATAGAAGTCTGTGACATTTCCATATACTAATAACTAAACATAAGAAAGAAAAAGTAAGAAAATCTCATTTACAGTTGCATCAGAAAGAATAAAATACCTTGGAATAAATTTAACAGAAGACAAAAGACCTATACACGGAAAACTGCATGATGATGATGAAATGAATCAAAGAAGATACAAATTAATGTGAAAAATGTCCACACTACCCAAAGCAAATTCTTCAAGAGATGGGAATACCAGATCACGTTACCTGTTTCCTGAGAAATCTGTATGCTGGTTAAGAAGTAACAGTTAGAACCAGACATGAAACAACGGACTGGTTCCAAACTGGGAAAGGAATAGGTCAAGGCTGTATATTGTCACACTGCTTATTTACCTTATTTGTAGAGGACCTCATGTGAAATTCTGGACTGGATGAAGCACAAGCTGGAATCAAGATTGCCAGAAGTATCAATAACCTCAGATATTCAGATGACACCACCCTAATGGCAGAAAGTGAAGAGGAACTAAAGACCCTCTGGATGAAGGTGAAAGAGGAGAGTGAAAAAGCTGGCTTAAAACTCAACACTCAAAAAGCTAAGATCATGCCATCTGGTCCCATCACTTCATGGCAAATAGATGGGAAAACAGTGGAAACAACTTTATTTTCTTGGGCTCCAAAATCACTGCAGATGGTGATTGCAGCCATGAAATTAAAAGACGCTTGCTCCTTGGAAGGAAAACTACAACAATCCTGGACAACGAATTAAAAAGCAGGCACATCACTTTGCCGACTAAGGTCTGTCTAGTCAAGGCTGTGGTTTTTCCCGTGGTCATGTATGGATGTGAGAGTCGGACTGTGAAGAAGGCTGAGGGCCGAAGAACTGATGCTTTTGAACTGTGGTGTTGGAGAAGACTCTTGAGAGTCCCTTAGACTACAAGGACATCCAACCAATCCATCCTAAAGGAGATCAGTCCTGAATAGTCACTGGAAGGACTGATGCTGAAGCTGAAGCTCCAATACTCTGACCACCTGATGAGAAGAGCCGAATCATTAGAAAAGACCCTGATGCTGGGAAAGATTGAAGGCGGGAGGAGAAGGGGACAACAGAGGACAAGATGTTTGTATGGCGTCACCGACTCAATGGACATGAGTTTGAGCAAGCTCCGGGAGATGGTGAAGGATAAGGAAGCCTGCCGTGCTGCAGTCCATCGGTCACAGAATTGAACTTGACCAAGTGACTGAACAAAAACAAGAACCCAAAGCAATGTACAGACACAATGTAATCCATATCAAGATTCCAATGGCACAGTTCACTGGACTAGCACTAATAATTTTAAAGGTTGTAATGACCCTGACTAGCCAAAACAATCTTGGGAAAGATGAGCAAAGCTGGAAGTATCACAATCCCTGTTTTCAAACTATACTCAGTTCAGTTCAGTTCAGTCGCTCAGTCGTGTCCAACTCTTTGCGACCCCATGAATCGCAGCACGCCAGGCCTCCCTGTCCATCACCAACTCCCAGAGTTCACCCAGACTCACGTCCATCGAGTCCGTGCCATCCAGCCATCTCATCCTCTGTCGTCCCCTTCTCCTCCTGCCCCCAATCCCTCCCAGCATCAAGGTCATTTCCAATGAGTCAGCTCTTCGCATGAGGTGGCCAAAGTACTGGAGTTTCAGCTTTAGCATCCTTCCTTCCAAAAAAATCCCAGAGCTGATCTCCTTCAGAATGGACTGGTTGGATCTCCTTGCAGTCCAAGGGACTCTCAAGAGTCTTCTCCAACACCACAGTTCAAAAGCATCAATTCTTTGCCGCTCAGCCTTCACAGTCCAGCTCTCACATCCATACATGACCACAGGAAGAACCATAGCCTTGACTCGACGGACCTTAGTCAGCAAAGTAATGTCTCTGCTTTTGAGTATACTATCTAGGTTGGTCATAACTTTTCTTTCAAGGAGTAAGCGTCTTTTAATTTCATGGCTGCCGTCACCATCTGCAGTGATTTTGGAGCCCCCCAAAATAAAGTCTGACACTGTTTCCACTGTTTCCCCATCTATTTCCCATGAAGTGATGGGACCAGATGCCATGATCTTCATTTTCGGAATGTTGAGCTTTAAACCAACTTTTTACTCTCCTCTTTCACTTTCATCAAGAGGCTTTCGAGTTCCTCTTCACTTTCTGCCGTAAGGGTGGTGTCATCTGCATGTCTGAGGTGATTGATATTTCTCCCGGCAATACAAAGCTGTTATCATCAAAACAGTATGGTACTAGCACAAAAATAGACACACTGATGAAGGGAAAAGAAATGAGAGCCCAGAAATAAACTCGCACATATATGGACAACTAATTTACAGCCAAAGAGCAAAGAACATACAATAAACGATAGTCTCTTCAATGAATACTGTCGGGAAACTGGGCAGCCACATGCAAAAGGATGAGATGGGACCACTATTTTATACCATATACGAGAATGAACTCAAAATGGATTAAAGTCTTGGATGTAGGACCTGAGAGCATAACATTTCTAGAAAAAAACATAGGCAGTAACCTCGCTGACCTTGGTCTTAATGATATTTTTGTGGCTCTGAATCCATGGGCAAGGGAAACAAAAGAGAAAAAAATGGGACTACATCAAACTAAGAAACTTCTCCACAACAAAGGAAAACACCATCAAATTAAAAAGATAAGCTACTGAGTGGGAGAAGATACCTGCAAATTATATATCCAGTAAGGGAGTGACATCCAAAATGTATAAAGAAGTCATACAACTCAACAATACAAGAAGAACAACCCAGTAAGAAATGAGGATCTGAAACCGATTGTTTTTTTCCAGGAAAAGATATAGAGATGAGCAATAGGCATGTGAAAAGTTGTTCAGTACCACTAACAACTAGGGAAGAGCAAATCAAAACCACAGTGAGACACCACCTCAAGCCTAACAGAAGAGCCATTATCGAAACGACAAGAAATCACAAATGCTGGAGAGGCTGGACAGCCTCACACACGGCTGGCAGGACTGTAAAATGAGGCAGCCACTATGGGAAAGGGCACGGAGATTCCTCAAAGAAAGACAGAGCAAGCGCACGACCCAGCATTGCCACTCCTAGGTATTTATCCAAAGAACAGGAAGACACGGATTCAAAAACACTCATGCACCCGTGTGTTCCTTGCAACATGATTCACAGTGGCCAAGATACGAAAACAACTTAGACGCCCATGGATGGATGAACGGCTAAAAGAGATGTGGTATATACAAAATGGAATACTGGTCTGCCGTAAAAAGCAGTGAAATGCTGCTATCCGCAGTGACACGAAGGGAACCTGAAGTTATTGGGCCAAGTGAAACGTCAGATGGGGAAGGACAAGCGCAGGATGACCTCTCTCATGTCTGGGATCCAAACAACCCCGACGAACAAACAAATAAACAGAGACTCACAGATGCAGAGACCCAGTCAGTGGTCGGCGGAGGAGAAGGCGGTCGGAGGGTGGATGAAATGAGTGAAGGGTGGAGAAGGAAACGGCAATCCACTCCAGTACTCTTGCCTGGAGAATCCCATGGACGGAGGAGCCTAGTAGATTACAGTCCACGGGGGCGCAAAGAGCCGGACACGCCTGAGCGGCTTTACCTACACCTTCCAGTGCTGGTGGTTTGGGCTCTGTCCCTGGGTGGGGAGCTAAAATCCCATACGCTTCCTGCCAAAAATCCAAAATCTAAAAAAAAACCAGAAGCAATATAATAAAGTTTATAAAAAAAAAAAGAAATGAGTGAAGGGTGTCAGCTGTCTGGTGATAGACGGCGACTAGCCTTGTGGTGGTGAGCATTTTGTAGTGTATACAACACTGAATTATAATATATAGCTGAACCTTACATTAAAAAAAAAAAAGCCGGCCACTTACCCTGTCTGTCCTGCTGATCATATTCCCAAGCGGTCACTTCTGGCCCCCACCAGGGGGCAGTGGCGTCCTGTCTCAGATGGGTCTCCCACTGGCCCAGCTTGGATCCAGAGAGGAGAGACGCAGATGGGGACGGAAGACGAAGGGGAACAAAAAAAAGCTCTCAGACTCGCCAGCGCGGGTGTCCTGGGGAATCAGCTATGTCAGACCTGGAGAAAAGTTTCTCAATTGTTCTTCCTCTCTTGTCTCCCTCCTGCTTTAATGTCTCCCCATTCCCTCATTTAATAAACTTTTACAGTAGCTTTATTGAGCTATAATTTCTGTCCCATGAAAGTGCACCCACTTAATGTGGACAAGACAATGCTTTCTAGTATATTCAGTCATTCTCAACTGTTCGTATAATCCAGTTTCAGAACATTTCAATCCCCCAAGAAGCCTTGTACTCATCAGCAATCACTTCTCAGCCCTTCACTCCGTTTTCCTCTCCCCACCCTGCCCTAGGCAAACCACTAATCTATTTGCTGTCTCTATAGTCACTCAGTCTTGCCCAACTGTTTGTGATCCCATAGACGGTAGCCCGCCAGGCTCCTCTGTCCATGGGATCCTCCAGGCAAAATTACTGGAGTGGGGAACCCTTCCCTTCTCCAGGGGATCTTCTCGACCCAGGGATAGAACCTGAGTCTCCTGCACGGTGGGCAGATTCTTTACCCTCTGAGCCACCAGGAAAGCCCCAAGATCTCTTTATTCTGGACATTTCCTATGAACAGAATCATATAATAGCATATGAGGTCTTTTGTGACTGGCTTCTTTCACTTACTGTAATGTCGAGGTTCAACCATGTGTATCCTGTCTCTTTACTTTCATTTTCATTGCTGAATAATATTCTGTCATACGGATAGACCACACTTCGTCTATCCATTAATCAGTTAATGGACTTTCGGATTTTTTTCTACTTTTTGGCTATCGTGAATAACATTGTTATGAACATTAGCATTCCACTGTTTTAAACAGAGATATAATTCATATACCATAGACTTCATCCTTTTAAAGAATAGAATTCAGTAGTTCTTAACATATTCACAAAGTTGTGCAACCGTCACCATTGTCTAATTCCAGAGAATTTCATCATCCTGTAAAAGACCCCGCGCTTATTAGCACTCACTCCCTATTTGCCCCTCCCTCTGGCCCCTGGAAACCACAAATCTGCTTTTTGTCTCTATATATTTGTCTGCTCTGGACATTTCATGTAAAGGAAATCGTATAATATGTGGCTTTGTGTGTCTGGCTTTTTTACTCAGTGCATGTGTTTGAGGTTTTTCCATGTTGCAACACGTCTCATCATTCTTTTTGTTGCTAAATAATACTGCATTGTAATGATATAGCACATTTTATTTGTCTGTTTCTTGCTGGTAGACATTTGGGTTGTTTCCAGTTTGGGGCAGTTATGAATAGTGCTGCTGTGAACACTCACAAACAAGTTTTTGTACAGACATGTGTTTTCATTCTCTTGCGTACATACCTAGGAGTGAAATCGCAGGATCATATGGCCGCTGTGTATTTAATGTTTCGAGAACTGACTGACTCAAAATGGGCTGCACCGTGTTCCATTCCCACTAGCAACTGTGTAAACATTCTCATTTCTCCTCATCCTCACCCTTTTGATTCTAGCCGTTCTCCCGGGTGTGAAATGTTTGCTCAGTCCCTTTTTACCGAGCACATTGCTATGTGCCAAGGCCATTCGAGGTGCTACAGAGGAACAGTGAATGGGACGCAGATGGCGGTGCCCTCATGGGGGCTCAGCGGCGACGAGAGATTCAGGCATTCGGGGAGTAACGACCCCATGGGCCAGACGAGGACAGGGAGCGCTCTGATGACCTGAGACAGGGTCTGAGTGGCCGGCAGGGGTGCTGGTGCCTGAGCTGCTGAGCCTGGACGGTCAGGTGTTAGGGCCCCCTGGGAAAGGGAGGCTTGTGTTGAGACTTGACAGGTAGGAAGCAGCCATCCACTCAGCCATGAAGGACACCACCCCAGCTCCAGGGAATAGCAGTGCCCAAGCCCCTGGCCCCTGATGAGCGTGGTGTCTCCTAGCGACAGCAAGGAGCATGGTGCGGCGGGCACT
>SJYF01000623.1:1329519-1340309 GCA_006410515.1 Procapra przewalskii | reverse complement strand
GAGACGCCCTGCTGCGGAAAGAAAGCAAAGACCAGAGCCTGGGCCTCTGCCGGTGGGCACCCCCAGATGTAGGAGACGCCCCGCACCCACACCTCTGGAGCTGGAAACAGCTGGCTGCCATTTAGGGTTTTTCTCCTTCCCCTCCCAGCCCCGCATTAACTCCCTGGCACGTGCCACCTCTGAGATGTTCAGCGAAATGAATCTCTCGCCCTGCAGGCCTCCCCGCCCTCCAGCTCTAAACCACGCGGTTCTAAGAGCCCTGGCGCTCCTGCGTGAACCGCATCCCCCTTGTGTGGGAGCCCCCATTTTCCTCTCTGCGGCTCAGGCTCCCCTCCCTTCTCTCCGGGTTCCAGAGCCCACTCTCCTCTCGGTGAGAGGAATCGCCCCTGGACCTTGATTCTGGGCATGAACTCTCTCTGGGGCCCGGGTCCCCTGCTCTCCCAGGAATGGTACACACACACACAAACACATGCATGCATGCGCACACACATACACGTGCACAGGACTGGGTCCTTCTCACCCTGACACACAGTGTGTGCGTGCTTAGTCGCTTCCATCATATCCGACTCTTTGTGGCCCCATAGACGGTAGCCCGCCAGGCTCCTCTGTCCACAGGATTCTCCAGGCAAGAGTACCGGCGTGGGTTGCTATACCCTCTTCCAGGGTATATTCCTGACCCAGGGATCAAACCCGCGTCTCATGCGTCTCCTGCATTGCAGGCAGATTCCCTACTGCTGAGCTACAGTAGGTATACAAGTAGGTACTGACACATAGTAGGTACTCAAGAAATGTATTCTCTTTCTCCTGCCACCCCCTCTCCTACCCGCCTCAACCTTGTGACCCCTTCTGAGTCCCCCTCCTCCACATGGGTATTTTTACTTAGGGGGCCACATGCTGTGTGACACCTGGGCCTGGGAAGCAGCTATTATTAACTCAGGACACTGGGACAGGGAGAATGCTCAGTGCTACCAGCTCAGCTCCCTGTCCTGATGTCCTGTTGAGTCGGGATGAGGCAGGTTTGGGACAAGACAGAAGAAGTCCCCTTCCCACCGCCAGGAGCTCAGCTGTGGACATCGTTGCACTGGCAGGACACGGGCAGCAGCTTTGGAAGCGAGCTGGGGGGTTGGCGTAAGAGCCACTGGTGGCTTCGTGGGGAAAGAAGCCGGGATCTCCCCGGGCCTGGAGGACAGTGTCTGGACTCCTGGTGTGAGTGCAGTGCTTTGGGCCACCTGTTCTCCCCGTCCTCGTGCCTCAGCGGAGCAGGAGGCAGGCGCCACCACTGGTGAACGCTGACTCTGAGCCGGGTCCTGGGGCAAATGGCCGTTGCGTGTCATCAAAGTCAGTCCAAAGAGATGGGTCCTGAGACCTGCCTCGTGGTCCAGTGGTCAAGACTCTGCACTTCCGCTGCAGGGGACGTGGGTTCCATCCCTGGTTGGGGAACTAAGACCCCACATGTTGCACAGCCACCCTCCCTCCCCACCATAAAAGAGAGAGAGAGAGAGGTCCAAGGGTGTCGCCATTTAACAGACGAGGAAACTGAGGCTTGGTGAGGCAAGGTGACTCGGCCAAAGCCACACAGCTTAGAGCCATGACTCCAGAGCCAGGAGTGTTTTGCAGGCTCCTCTGGAGCATCTTAACTTCTGGGCTGGGACGGGGTGGGCTTGTGGCTCAGAAAAGCCATCAATTGGTGGAGAGAGAGCCAAGCAGCATGAGAGGAAGAGGACTCTGGAACCCTGACCCGGGATCTCTCTGGAGGGAAGCGGGTGGTCCCCTCAGGGAGGGACCAGGCAGCCGGAAGCAAGTTTCGAGCTGGATGAGGAGCTGGCACTGTTCTGTCCTCTGGGCACTTAACGCCCTTTAGTTGTGCCTGTGGCTTCTCTGCCCTGGAGGGGAAGCCCTGGAGGGCAGAGACCCTGCCTCTTGGCCCACCTGCTCTGGGCAGACGAAAGATGAGTTGGGGGTGGGACGCAACCCCACAGTGCTGGAAGAGGGGAGCAGTCGGGATGGGGAGCAGCCCTCCTGGGCCAGAGGGACAGTCCTGGAGCCAGTGTGTGGCTCACAGGGCCACTAGGGACGGGTCTATTAAGTGTGAACGCCAGCTAATGGCGACATAGAGTCCAGTACATAAAAACTGCACTTTGCAAGCAATTGCAAGCCCCATCTGTTGTGTCCTGTGTTTTTTCAAGAGCAGAAGCTGGAACAAAATGTCAGGGAGCATCTCTGCCAGTGATCTAGCATCCTTCCAGACTGAAGAGGGTTTTTTTTTTCCTTCTTTGGTGATCTGAGAGTTTTCTTACTGTCCCCAAATGCCAATGAGTCAGCCATAAAGCTCATTCAGGAAAGTCCAGAGGAATCTTTCTCCTCTGTCAAGTTCCATCTGGGCAGGGCCAGGTGACACCCGGTGACACACTCGAGGTTGGGTGAGGAAAACCAGGCGCACTCCACCAGCCACTTGTCCCTGCCACCCCCGCCTGCGTTTGTCACCCGTTCCCAGGGCACAGCGCCGGCACGCAGATCAGTGACCCCAGGGCTCTTCCAGCCTGACTCAGCGCAGCCCTGGCCCTCTCTGGGGGAACGTGAGTCACTTCTTCAACCCTGGAATGTTTCTCTTTGTGTGGAAAGAAGGGGAAAGGAAGGGAGTGGGGATAGCCCCACTTGGGGCTCCTTTCTCAGGCCCTGGAGGAAGGGGTTCCAGGCGACTGTTGGAGGAGGCAGTCGGACCCAGTTAAGTCAGTAAACTGTGCTAAGCTGAGCAAGTAGAAGGTCCCTCTCCTTTCCTCTGCGACCCCCACAGCACCCTCAGTTCAGCTCAGTGGCTCAGTCGTGTCCTACTCTTTGCAACCCCATGGACTGCATGCCAGGCTTCCCTGTCCATCACCAACTCCCGGAGTTTACTCAAACTCATGTTCATCGAGTCGGTGATGCCATCCAACCATCTCATCCTCTGTCGTCTCCTTCTCCTCCTGCCTTTAATCTTTCCCAGCATCAGGGTCTTTCCCAATGAGTCAGGTCTTTGCATCAGGTGACCAAAGTACTGGAGTTTCAGCTTCAGCATCAGTCCTTCCAGTGAATATTCAGGGCTGATTTCCTTTGGGGCATGCTGCTCCTTTCTATCCCTTGTGAAGTGAGTGAAGTGAAAGTCGCTCAGTCGCGTCCGACTCTTTGCAACCCCTTGAGCTATACAGCCCATGGAATTCTCCAGGCCAGAATACTGGAGTGGGTAGCCTTTCCCTTCTCCAGGGGATCTTCCCAACCCAGGGGTGGAACTCAGGTCTTAACCGCTCTTTAACCTGAGCAGGTTAGGAAGGTATCTGGAGATGGGAGATGTTGATCAGGAGTGACTGTTCTGTGGATTTGAAAACCTGACTTCAGCAAGGGCGAGATGTGGATGGATCCATCCATTAGTGATGGCTGCCAGGGCATGGGGACAGGCGTGCAGCTTCGCTGGAGAGGAACTGGGGGGTCTGGGTTTGCCCTTCCCCTCTTGCCCAGTTTCCCCGTTATTTGGTAGGTGACCTTACAAAAATCTTTTTCCTTCTTTGAGACACTTTTCTCATTTGTAACACAGAGCAAACAATGACCACCCACAGGTATTGAAAGATAAATGAGGAAGAATCTGCAAAGCAGCCTCATTTCCTTTGCATCCTAACTCAGATGTCACTTTCTCAGAGACCCCTTCTTAGTCATGCTCCTGAAAACTGCCGCTCCCTTCATTTTCTGTCCCTTTCCCTGCTTGAATTTTCTCGTTAGCTCTCACTCCAGTCCAATACACTGCCTGTTTTACTTATTCATTTTCTTTCCTCCTCTCACTAACCCATAAGGATTTCTGTGGGTCTTGTTCCCTAGTTTAGCCAGTTACAGTGGTGCTGCCACATGGCAGGTACATAAATATTTGTAAAAGAACGAGTAAGTGAAAAAGCAAGTGAAAAAATGAACAAAGTCACGTGACCCCAGGCACAGTGCATAGCCGTTCGTAAGGCCTGGCTTCCTCATCCTTCTCCAGCTGTGTTATCCTGGATGGACCACTCTCTCCAGGTCAGCTCACGCACTTTTTAAAGAATTATTTGTTTGTTTGGCTTCTCTGGGTCTTAGTTGCGGCATGCAGAATCTTTTGTTGCCACATGTAAACTCTTAGTTGAGGCACATGGGATCTGGTTCCCTGACCAGGGATGGAACCTGGGCCCCCTGTTTGGGGCCACTGGACCACCAGGGAAGTCCCCCGCTCATCCGCTTTTGAAGGTTCATGCTTTATATGTGAGCATTTCATACTAGTGCGTGAGATTGCCCTGGGGAATATAGTGGGGGGCAGTTATAATAAAATTAAGAGTTCCTGGGGGAGGTGGGAAGGAGTTCGGGAGGGAAGGGTATATGTACGTATACTTACGGCTGATTCATGTTGTATAGCAGAAACCAGCACAACACTGTAAAGCAGTTGTCTTCCACTTAAAAATAATAACTGAATAAAAGGCACTGTTTTGGAGTCAGATGCAGAAGGTACATGAATTTTTAAGATTTTTTTTTTTTAAAGAAGCTTCAGCGAAGACTCCTCTGTGTCCTCAGACCTCCCTGGCTCCAGGCTCACTCTCTGGATGCCTTCAGGAAGGTGTGAGGAGGCTTGGTTTGGGAAGTGACCCCAATCTGGAAGCCCCACAGCCTGCCCTCCCTTCTAAGCCCCTGCCCAGGATTCCAGCAAACATGCATGGTTCCTACAGGGCACACACCCCAGCATGTCTCATCCAAGGGCTCAGCCGATCCCCTTCTTAAGCTGTTTTTTTCCCAGGAGAGTCAGTCCCTGGGACCTGGAGCCCTGAAACCCCCTTTCTTTAAATAAGCATTTTGTTTTGAAATAATTTGGGGCGTCCCTGGTGGCTTAGACAGTAAAGAATCCACCTGCCATATAGGAGACTCGGCTTCAATCCTGGGGTTGGGAGGATCCCTCAGAGAAGGGAACAGCTACCCACTCCAGTATTCCTGCCTGGAGAATTCCATGGACAGGGGAGCCTGGTGGGCTATAGTCCATGGGATCACAAAGCATTGGACATGACGGAGTGACTTTCACTTTGGAATAATTTTAGGTTAACAGAAAGGTTACAAAGATGATAAGGCATTTCTATATCCTCCTCACCCAGCTCCCCATCGTGGTTTTAATAACATCTCTCATGACCACAGGATGTTTGTCAAAACCGAGACGCCATCGGTGGTTCATTGCGGTTCATTAAATCCACACTCTGGATTTCACTGGTGTTTACACGCGTGTCCTTTTCTGTTCCAGAACCCCGTCTGAGACACATACGACAGTTAATCGTCCTGTCTCCTTAGCCTCCTCTGGCCTGTGACCGTTTCTTAGACTCTCGCCTTGCTTCTTATGGCCTTGGCGATGCTGAGGGTACAGGGCAGGTGCTTTGTGGAACGCCCTCCTGTTTGGATTTGCCTGGGGAGCCTTTGTGATGCCTCCCTCTGTGTCTGCTGCACAGAGTGGTCCCCAAGGCCACGGCCTTTTCTTCGGCCCTGCACTCTACCCGCCTCTCTTCCGCTGATGTTCCCTTTCCCTGGTGAAGACCACCTCTGCCCTCCTGTGTCCCAAACCCGGCTTTTCCCGCCCTCAGCCAGTGGCTTATCTGTTCAGTTGCCTGCTCGGAGTTCAAAGTGCCCCCCAGGTGCCTCCTTGCTCAAGTTCTATCAGTATTCTGCCTCCCCTCCACTTCCTTCCACCCACACCCTCTGTCGGCCAGCCTCGTCCCTGGATTAAGGCAAAGTCTCCTGAGCCACCTGCCTCCAGCCTTACCCCTCCAACATCCCTCCCCACTGCAACTTTGACCAACTCTCTGAAACATGTCTGGCCGTTCTGCTTAAATGTACTGCATTGTCCTGGGAGAAGTCAGACTCCTCCATAGGATTTCTCAGGTTTTCGTGACCTAGTTTTTGCCCCTTTCTCCAGCATCGTCTCTGGCCTTTCTCCACGCTGTCCTCCCTGCTTCAGCCAAATAGAGATACAGCACCCCCGCCGTCCCCCAGGGCAGCTTACTCTGCCCTTCAACCTCCATCAATTTGCATAGACTGTGCGGTCTTTGTCTGTTTCCTGCCATTAGAATGTGAATTTCATGACGATAGAGATCTTATTGGGCTTGTTCTCTACTTCCCTGCAGTTCCTTGGACAGTGCCTGGCACACAGTAGGTGCTTGTTGGTGGTGGCCAGAATACTGGGGTGGGTTGCATTTCTTTCTCCAGGAGAACTTCCCAATCCAGGGATCGAACCTGTGTATCTTATGTCTCCTGCCTTGTAGGCAGATTATTTACCACTGAGCCACCAGGGAAGTGCAGGTGCTTGATAAGTACTTATTAACAAATGTGAGAAGAGCATGGAGTAAGAAAGTTCTTTATGAAATAATCTCAGACAAGCATGAAAGGGCCACAGTGACAAATGCTGTGAAGGCAGGGTTCATGGTGCTGCACGCGCCTGTGTTAGGGGGACTGGACTGGTGAAGGTCAGAGAGCGCGTCTCTGCGGGTAGGGATGCTCTCAGTGCAGTCTGAAGGAGAGGTGCTGTGACTAGGAGGGAAGAGAAGAGCGCTCTAGGTACAGGGCATGTGCAAAGGCCCGGTGGTTGAAGGGAGTATGAAGGACTGAAAAGGAAAGCAGAGTTCCTGGGGCCCAGCCAGGGGAGGGAGGCAAAGCAGGGTGGCAGGACCAGAGCTTGGGGTCTTCCATCTCCATCCTCAGAGCCTTATGGGCCACTGAATGGGGGTATAAAAGAGAGAGAGAGAGAAGTAGGGGGAGGAGACAGGGAGAACCGTGATCGTGCCT
Organism: Procapra przewalskii; assembly: GCA_006410515.1. NCBI lineage: Eukaryota > Metazoa > Chordata > Mammalia > Artiodactyla > Bovidae > Procapra > Procapra przewalskii. Next base: position 1,333,505 of record SJYF01000623.1, on the reverse strand, counting down.
AGGCTCCGTGACTTTGGACAGGTCGTTTATCTGCCTGAGTGTCAGTCTCCTTGTCTATAAAACTGGGGACAGAACCACCTACTTTATAGGGTCACTGGGGGCATCAAATGTAGTAAACGTAAAGCACTCTGTCCCATTTTGGTGCATGGTTGGGGACCTGGTAAATGTCCCATTGCTTCCCTCCCTTTGTCACCCCACCAGCAGCAGCTGCAGACTGTGAGAGAGATATTAACCAGCCCTGTTCACAGCTCAGCCGAGCTCTCTGCTCACGGTCCTTCCCCTTTCCCTCCCACCTCAGCCTCTGCCCTGCAGGGAGGAAGGCCACACCCATCTGTCCCTCTCAGCCCAGGCCCACCTCTCGCTCTGACCAGCTAGGTGCTAGGATCCCCACGGCCTGCCTCCCCCTGAGCTCTGCAGGGACCAGCAAGGTATAGGAAAGCCAGCTGATCTGTTCAGCTCACTCTGGGGCTCTTGAGTTTGAGTGAAGAAGGGCTGTGCCTGTTCTGATGACCCAGGAGCCCACCCAGCCCCTCCCCCTTGCTCGCAGAGCACCAGCTGCCCTGCTTTGTGGCCACCGTTTCTCGAGTTCCCTCTGTTCACTCTTTGGAGTCATTACCCTGTTTAAGCCACATTTATGCAGGACATGAATCAGTGTCCCCTTTTCACAGGTGAGGAAACTGAGGCCCAGGGAGGTGACATCATATTCCCAGGCTCTCATCTCTTGTTGATGGCAGGTCCACCTGACCTGGAGACCCAGCATCCTGCTTTGCCTCCTGCTGGACTTGGAGGCTAAGCACCCTAGGAAGAGCCTTTGAGGTTACAGACAGTGCCTCTGAGTGCAGGCAGTCTTGGCATATGGAGAGAGAGGCAGTTTTCATTATTTTGCAGGATTGTCCCACATATAGCAGAAAGGTAACAACTCTGGCCTCCAGGCTTAAATGTGAGTCCTCCCCAGTCATTTGACAACCAAAAATGCTCCCACATATATCCAAAAACTCCTTAGAGACGTAGAACTGCCCCCAAATTGAGACCTGCTGATAACTGAGTAAAAGGGATGGTGATACCAACATTATCGAGGGCCCGCTGCTGCTGTTGTGTAGTCGCTTCAGTTGTGTCTGACTCTGTGTGACCCTGTGGACTGCAGCCCGCCAGCACAGTAGAAGAGCATCGGGCGTGAGTCTGAACTCAGGACTGGCAGAGCAGCGCTCTTTTCACTCCATCTGATGCTTAGAAGGACAAGAGGAGCCCCACTGACTGGAACTCGCCAGAGAAGCCACTGGCCCGTGGTCAGGGAGGGAGTTCCACCTCTGTAGCCTGATGCTTTGGAGAGGGCAATGGCGCCCACTCCAGTATTCTTGCCTGGAAAATCCCATGGACAGAGGAGCCTGGTAGGCTACAGTCCATGGGGTCGCTAAGAGTCGGACACAACTGAGCGCCTTCACTTTCACTTTCATGCATTGGAGAAGGAAAGGGCAACCCACTCCAGTGTTCTTGCCTGGAGAATCCCAGGGACGGGGGAGCCTGGTGGGCTGCCGTCTCTGGGGTTGCACAGAGTCGCACATGACTGAAGCGACTTAGCAGCAGCAGCAGCAGCAGCCAGATGCCTGGGGTCCCAGCCGTTGCCTCCACCAGACACCTTTGCTGAGTTTATCCACATCCCATTTCTCTCTCTCCATCACCCCAAACCTTGTGCCCTTGGACTGGGCCCATCAAGCCCTCCTCTAGCCTCAGTCTTTCTCCTCATCCTTGGAATGATCCATATCTTTCACGGAGTGGGACATTTTGGAGGATCGGGTGCCAAAACTCGTATGAAGAACGTGCTGGTTTGGTGCCAGGTGGGTCCTGTGGGTTCAGGAAATGTTTGCTAACTCTGACGTCCATTGTCCTGCCCGACTCCATCCTCTGTGCCTCTGTCTCTCCCTCTTCCTCTCCTCTTCATCTCTGACTTTTTCGGTCCTCACCTGGCTAGGTATTTAGGCCAGCTTCTGAATCTCATTGCCAAACTGGCTCCGCCTCCCTGTCTCCTGTGCCAGTGGTTGGCACTGTCTTCTCTGCCACAGGGCCTGGGCCCTTGGGCTGGAGCACATGGGAGGAGGGGCCCTGGCATAGTCCCAGCTTGTGCCCTCGGCCTGCCCTTTGCACCGACCAGGTGAGAAGGGCTGACTGGTCTCCTGCCCTCAGAGCACCACTGGCGTTTCCATGGCAGCCGTACAGCCAGGAGCCCTTGGCCCCTGCTGGGCAGAGGGTCACCAGGTGCACCCCAGGTGCCCACAGCTCCTGGAAGGGAAGCCTCTGTTGGGAGGCCAGAGGTGGGCAGCACTCAGCTGCCCCGAATTCTTACAGAGGGGAGCAGCCTGTGGCTCAGGTGGGGTGTGGGGTCTTCTGGTTTCGTCCAGCGTACCCCTGTCCCCAGTCCACCTGACTGGGAAGCTGCCTGTGACTTCTTTCTGAGCTTTGGTTTCCTCATCTATAAAATGGGGATATAATGCTGATCGCAAAAGTCATCCCAGCTGCCTGTATGAGCCTGGGGGTGGGGGGGAACACCTTGGTCAACGAGCCTGGAGAAGCTGTCCTGGGACAGAGCTGGAGGAAGGCAGGACCAGACCAATAGGACACAGCTCTGTTTCATTAGGACTTGGGAGTCAGACAGATCGGCCCGTCCAAGCAGAGTGGTCTGCGCCTTTCTTCTCCAAGCCTCCGTTTATCCTTCTCTAAAGTGAGGATAGTTCTTCCAGTATGACAGGATTGCTGGGAGCATGGAATAAGATATATGTGGCATGCCAAACGTGGCGCCAGACCCAGTATCCAAGAGGCGCTCATCAGGCGCTGAGGATGTGTAAGGCCATTGGCCGGTCGCAGCCCCAAGGGAGGGTGTTTCCTGTGGTCAGTCCTGCCTGCACAGACCTAGGTCCTCCACAGACCCTGTTCCTGGGCAGGGCTGCTGGGCGCCCCCAGGATGTGCCCCCCATGGGGAACTCCTGCGTCATTCACACTGACTTCCCCAGGAAGGCCGAGCCCCTCTCTGTAAACTACCGGCCGCCCGTTATCTGGCTTTCCCTGAAGGCCTTTGTCAATTTCTGGTTTATGTTAGGTTGTTTGTGCCCCGTCTTATCTCCCCCAGGAGACAGGGGCAGCCAGCTGAGTCACAGTGACCTGCATGGGAGTCCCGGCTCTGCCACTGATCGGCTGTGGGGTGCTGGCCAAGTGCCTTCACTTCTTGGAACTTCGGTTTTCTCTTCCATAGAAATGGGGATAAAGCCTCCGGCACAGAGCGGTCGTGAAGATTACATAAGAAAAGGCTGCGTAGCGCCTGGCATGGGGCAAAGGAGGAGTCAGAGATAGCCTGTCCCCACCTCAGGCTATCCAGCAGCGGGATCCTACACGCTCTGACCCAAGGCCAGGGAGGAACTGCACAGATAAGCAAGTCACCCACCACCCAGGCAGTGGGCAGAGGCAGCTGCGCAGCTGAGCCTCCGTCTGCTGGAAGTTCCCAGGACCTCACGGCAGAGAGGAAGCTGGGACCTCAGGAAGCCTCGCCAGAAGGAAGAATGGGAGGGAAGATACAGATGAGACCCCTGCAGGGATGTGGGCAAGCATGGAGGTTAAGAGCACAGACTCTGGATCAAGCACTCACTTCTTCTACTTGATGAGGGCTGTGTGACCCCAGATATGGGAACTGACCTCTCTGGGCCTCAGTGCTCCACCTGGGAAACAGGGCACAACGATGCACCCCATCTCCTGGGCTTGCTGTGTGAAGGTGATGAGATGAAGCCTGGAAAGTGCTTGGCACCGTCGGGCCAATATTTCCTGTTATTTATTTTTAAAAAGTGCTCTCTAGGGCCCACCAAGTGCTTCACCAAACTCCTCAATTACCCCTAAAACAATTGCTCATGAAGTTTTGTTGTTGTTTTAATTTTAAGAGCTTATTTTTCCAGTATCTTCCCGGAGCCAGGCACTGTGCTTCATGCCTTCATTATTTTAACTCA
>SJYF01000623.1:1306388-1328174 GCA_006410515.1 Procapra przewalskii | reverse complement strand
AGCTTCACCTTGGAGTCCAATGGAGCGGCCACTTGGATTGTGCCAAAGCTGGGAGGAATCATTTAAAAATTGATTTGGTCAAAAGGGTCATTCAGATCTTTCCGTAAATCTTACAGAAAATCCTGAACGACCCTTTTGGCCAACCCAGCATAAGAGCCTCCAGCGCCTGGGCACTGGATGCCCGAGGGGCTCAGGCCAGACCAGAGGTGTCCCCGCCCCACTTGGAGACGGGGCTGGCCGTGGCCCCAGTCGTAGGCTGAGGTCACACCTTGTGCCTGGATTTGAAGCAGTAGGTGCACACCCAAGGGTCCACACCCTCGGCCACACCTCTTAGAGCCTGGGACCTGTAATAGCCTCTCCAGAGTGTGTGTTTGGGTACAGGGAGGGTCAGACTCCACCTGGAGCGTGAGGCGTGCAGTCTCAGGTGAGTGCGAGAGTTAGGCGGGGAGGGAGCCCAACTCTGCTGCCCACCTTGCAGCTGGAAGGGGCTCTGAGAAACCCGGAGCCAGAGAGTCTGAAAAGGACTTGGGCCGTGGCAGGAGTCCGGCCAGCCAGGCCCATGACTCTCCTTCTGTGTCCCAGCCAAGGGACCACGATTGCCCAATCCCCACATGCGTCACCAGTTAGGAATCACTGAAGGCCGGCTGGGCCGGGCCTCGGGACAAGTAAACCCTTTTCTCCCCTTGATCTGAGGCCTGTGGACTGGTCCTGCGCCTCCGTCTGTCTGTTTTGGGAGACTCTCCCGACAGCTGTAAGGACAAGAGCAGCTGCCGGGCACCTGGCCCACAGCAGCACCCCGTACCCTACAGGGTGCCAGCCACTCCCCCGACAACTCTGCACCAGGCTCTTTACAAACCCAGCCTTGTTTGATTCCCAGACGAGTCATGGGAACTAACAGAGGGTCTTATGATCCCACTTCACAGAGGAGAAGACAGATCACGCAGCCGCAAAGCCCGATTCTGGCTCTCCATCCAAGTGTATCTGCTTCCAAAGCCCATGCCTTTTTTGATATGGGACAGAATAGTTCAGACATATGAAAGGCATAGAGTTAAGCAAAAAAGAAACACTGGTGAACCTACCATCCAGCTTAAGAACTAGAACATTCCAAATGCAGCGGAAAGCCCCACATGGGTCCCTCCCTGACCCCACTGCCTACCACCCCTCCTCTTCCAGAAGAAGTGGCTTTCTTAAATGGCCCCCTCAGTTCTTTTTCTAGGTCTTTCTGCCTCCCCAGATGATACACGTGTGTCTTAGTGTTAGTCACTCAGTCGGGTCTGACGCTGTGCAACTCCACGGCCTGTAGCCCACCAGGCTCCTCCGTCCGTGGGATTTTCCAGGCAAGAATACTGGAGTGGGTTGCCATTCCCTTCTCCTGGGGATTTTCCCTGACCCAGGGATCAAACCTGGGTCTCCTGCATTGCAGGCAAATTCTTTACCATAGGAACCACGAGGGAAGCCCAAACGATACCTAGCATTGCTCCTGTGTTCGGAAACGTAACAGCGAGTAATTGGTGCAGGGCTGTGTGTCGCCCGCTGCAGCTCTCTCCCTGCACGCTGTGTTGGGTTGGGTCCAGGTCACCGCAGTGTCCTGTGTCCTGTGTCACATGCACCAACGTGGTTATGCTGGCTGGGAGAGGCAGCCGTTTAAGTTGCTTCTCGTTCACTCGTTTTTTTTAAGTCAGTCTTTTATTTTATTCATCTTTGGCTGTGCTGGGTCTTCGGTGCTGCACGGGCTTTTTCTCTTTTTGGCAGTGACTGGCGGCTACTCTCAGGTTGCGGCGTGTAGGCGTCTCACTGCCGTCTTCTCTTATTGTGGCGCACGGGCATAATTGTCCCACGGCATGTGGGATCTTCCCGGACCGGGGATGGAACCCACGTCTCCTGCATTGGCAGGTGAATTCTTTACCACTGAGCTCCCAGTGCAGCCCCCTCATTCACTGTTTAGATGACGCCATGGAGCTTCCCTGTCCGTGTCTCCCAGTGAACGCGGGAGAGTGTCCAAGTTGTGTATATGTTTGGCCACCTGAAGCAAAGAGCCGACTTTGGAAAAGACCCTGATGCTGGGAAAGATGGAGGGCAAGAGGAGAAGAGGGCGACAGAGGATGAGATGGTTGGATGGCATCATTGACTCGATGGACATGAGTTTGAGCAAACTCTGGGAGACAGTGAAGTACAGGGAGGCCTGGTGTGCTGCAGTCCATGGGGCTGCAAAGAGTCAGACATGACTGAGCAACTGAACAGCATCAGTGTTAAGGAAGGGGATTCAGTAAGCCCACTGTGTCACAGGACTCTTTCCTGAGAGAACTGATCAATGATTTGGGAGGAGGTTCCTCCTTGAAGAGTAAAAAACCCCCAATGACAAGAGTCTGCTGCTACGACCTGCACCCAGAGCAGTGTCCGGCGCTTAGTAGGTGTACAGTAGATGCCTGTTCACTAGGTATGCATGTTCCAAGCTCTGCGTAAAGCCTTGACATTCATAGCCTTAGCCAATCTGCTGTGCAGACGGGTTCTTCCCACCTCACAGAAGAGCTAAGGCCTCAGAGCGGTTAAGTCATGGTCCCAGCATCCCAGAGCCAGCAGACCAGTCAGTCAGCTCCAGAGCCTGCTCTCTTTCCTAATTCCAGGCATCCTCCAAAATTGTCTATGTAGTCAATGGAGGCTTCAGAGGCCAGGAGCTGCTTCTAAACCCTAGTTCTTCCCTGGTGGTCCAGTGGCTAAGACTCCATGCTCCCAATGAAGGGGGCGTGGGTTCAATCCCTGGTCTGGGAACTAGACCCCCCCATGCCTCAACTAAGACATGGTGCAGCCAAATAAATAAATAAAAATAAATAGGCATTTTTGAAAAATAAAGTCTTGTTGGCTAGATAGAGGTGCTTAGGGCTTTTAAGGTGGTAGGATGTGGTGGGGCCCACTGGTTGTAGCTTCGAATGCCACCATGGGGTCTGGGGGTGAGTGACATCTCACTTCTGAGGCCAATCCATGGGAGACCTACAAAGGCTTGGTCCATGCTAGGCTCTGGATCCTGATGCAGTCATTGGGAAAGACCTGTCATACTGCAGGCAGCCTGACCCCTCGAAAGAATCGTTTGTGTGGGGCACGAGCAAACCCAGCTTCAAATCCCAGACCAGCCACTTAGTAAAGGTGTGACTTTAGGTTAAGTCACTCAGCCTCTCTGAGCCTTGTCATCTCCATCTGTTCAGTGAGGATATGGACTTTCTCTTGCAGAGTTATTGATGTGTTTAGAATTGAGCATAACAGTCTTGGCACAGCGCCGGCATAGTAACTGCGGTGCTGGGGGGGGCTGGATATTCCGTTAGGGGTACATACAAATCACTACAGGTGCTCACAGATGGGGCAGCTTAGGACACTTAGTGGAGGACATTTGATTTGGGTTCTGAAGGGTGAATAGAAGTTCTTCAAGCCGAAGAGTCAAGTATGGGTCCAGCGACTTCTGCGTGTCCCAGCTGGACTTGGTATCAAGAGAAACATCATAGTGTTGCTTTGAAAAAGCAGAAGGAAATGTAAGTGGCTTATAGTCTGATAGAGGTGCGTGACCTCTGACGATGATGCTGACTGTGTAGATAAAGGGTCAGGAGTTAATGGTACTGGGATCCGAGGAACATGTGAAAACGGTGGGCTAGGGCAGTCAGGAAGTTCTGAGGGTGAGTGGTGGGGCTTGAATGAGAAAGGAAGATGAGAGGGAGAGAGACTGCGTGATTCTTGGTTTCCTGGCTGGGCTGGGTCAGGGAAGGGGCCTCCCCAGCCTGGCAGGCAACTAGGGACAAATGTGTCCGTGTCCACCAAGTCTTGTGCTGAGTTTTCCTTTCGAAGAGAAGTTGTTTCTAATTGTGCAATTGCAAATTGGCTCCTGAGCAGGCCTGAGGAGAAGCCAAGCCCCAGAGGGAGAGGGGAAGAGCCCGAGCTGGATGGCTACGCAGCCAGAAGCTTTGGGGGCCCAAGAAGGGGTTCGGGAATGCCGCTGAGTGAGTTTCCCAGGCAGGGACAGCCCAGGCGGGCTCGGCAGACCTCCCTGCCCAGAACTCCCCCTCCGTTCTGCAGGATCCTGTGGTGCCCAAGAGGTGGGCTGACTGGGTTTGGATTATAGCCTCTGCCCGGCTGTGTGACCTTGAACCAGTTACCTAACCTCTCTGGGCCTCTCCTTTCAAATCTCTCACATGTGATCGCTGCTGTGGTTAAACCAGAAAACACGTGTAAAGCGCACAGGCCCTGATGACGTCACTGCTCAGGGACTCGGTTTTGTTGCTGCTGCTCTTGTGATTTTGCAGCGGCAGCAGCTACACCATCGTGGCTGCTATCTGCTGTCACCACCCCCGTGACCCCAGGCCCCGGTCTTGCTCCGGGGTGAACCCCAGGGTCCTCCCAGCTGCCTCGCTGTCTCTCCATGAGCCAGGAGGCGCCTGTGCCATGCATGGTATTAGCATCCAGCATCACAGCCTGCCCCCTTGGCAGGGGCCCCTCTTAGGAGGGGCTGGAATTTGAGCTCTGATGTGCCCTTTCGCGGATTATTTTCTTAATTCTCACTCTGTGAAGTAGGTTCAGGTGTCTCCACTTTATAGGTGAGAAAACGTGCTCGGAGAGGTAAGGTGACTTGCCCAGGGTTGCATAGCAGTAAATTACAGGGATGCAAGCCCAGGTCTCTGATCCCAAACCATCACACTTCCCACCCCAGGGTGGGGCGGCGGCTTGTTCCCATGGCCGAGAGCCTGGCACCGTCTCTCCCTGCAGCCACCCTCCGCCCCCTTTGTGGCTGTGTCCCCTGGCCCCTTGCTTTCCAGCCCTCTCGACTCTGCTCTGCACCTGGGGGCCACTCTGGGCCAAGACTGCAGACAGGGTGGCCTGTGTCATTCCCCCGCCGTCAGCAGAAGCCAGGCCTGCTCACCCCAGCAGGCATTTCCTCCCGAGCTCCCCAGGCAGCCTGACACATGTGTGATGAGGGGAGGAATGGGGGCCAGATGGGAGGCTGAGCCCAGGGTGGGCTCAGTTAGGCAGACATTCTTGGTCACTGAGGCAACGCCAGCCCAGTAGCATCTGGTTTGGCCAAGGGTCCATCCTGATTGGCTGGGGCTAGACTTGGGGAGTTGCCCCCTCCCCGGAGGCCCTGGTGTGGCTGCAGGTGGCGACGAGCAGTCCCTGCTGAGACAGCATTTTGGAGTCCAGGAGGCAATAACAGGGGCCGGAGGGGCAGAGGGAAAACAGCAGGGCGTTCAGAGCTAGACCTGGAGCCCAGTCCTGACTCTGTCATTTTCGGTCACTGTCACTGCAGTGTCTTTGCCCTTCTCTGGGCTGCAGTCGCATTACCTGCGTCGTAGGGAAACGATGATCGTACTTAGCCCATGGGTGCGTGAGAGAACCAAATGCACGGCGGTGCCGAGGCCAGAGTGCCTTCTGTGTTCTACTTCCTCTCATGCTCATAGCCTCCCATGAGACAAGCCTCTGCCTCTGTGATGGTCTCGGTTTCACGGGAAAACTGAGGCTCAGGGGTCACGGCACTTGCAAAAGTCCGACAGGTCATAGGAGGCCGAGCTGGGACCGGAACCCAGGCTTCCAGGGACCCTTTAAGCTTTCACGGCTGGGTGAGTGGGACAGCCACATACCCAGCCCCCACGGCGGGGGTCGCCCCAGCAGCTTGGTGGGGTCTGGTGGCCAGGTGTCCGGGCTGCATCTGCCCGCTGCCCTCCCCCTCCGCCTGCTGGCAGCAGCCCCTTCCTTTGGGGACTGCCCCTCCTCTGCTCCTCAAGCTCATGGAGAGACAGCGAGGCAGCTGGGAGGACCCTGGGGTTCACAGTCACCCTGGGGTGCCAGTCACAGGATCCTGCCCCGCCCCTTCCCAGGGGGGACGCATGCCCCAGGCCTGGCCAGTCAGAGTCCTTCCCTGAGACTTTAGAATTCAACTCAGAGAAAGAGAAGGGTGCTTTTCTCTAGGGCTCTCAGCTGCCCGACTCGAGCCTGGCCCTCTTCTCCAGGTTCCAAGGACGTCAGGAGATAAGGACAGGGTACACACAGAGGGAAGGCGAGGGGTGGGAGTAGACGCAGGGAGAGGTGCTCCAGGCAGCCAGCGCCGCACTGGCTTTCCTCCCGCCCGAAGTCTTATCCTCCCTCCCTTCCAGGCAGTTGCAAGCCCAGGCATTTGCTTTGTTCCAAAACTCCGCACGAGCTGCGTTTCTGTCACTTATAATCCTGAGGGCTTCCCCAGTGGCTCAGACAGTAAAGAATCTGCCTCCTGACACGGGAGGCTCGAGTTCCATCCCTGGGTCGGGAAGATGCCCTGGAGAAGGGGATGGTTACCCACGTCCAGTATTCTTGCCTGGGAAATCCCACGGACAGAGACGCCTGGTGGACTACAGTCCACGGGGTCATAAAGAGGCAGACATGACTGAGTGACTAACACACACACAGCCTTGAGGGTCCTGACTGAGGGGGCTTCTCAGAGGAGGTGGTGTCTGAGCCGCATGTTAGAGGAGTTTTTGGATCATCAGCGATGTGAGGTGGCGCCAGGCAGGAGAAGCTGGAGAGAAGAGCCCGCTCGTGACCTGCCTGCGGGGCTGGCAGAGCATGAGGCTCGGGCAGCGCCTCATTACCCCCTCTAACAACCCGGCAAGGGCGCCGCTGTGATTCTGTCTCTTTACAGATGGGGAGACAAAGGCACAGAGCAGTTCAGCAGCTTGCTTATGATCACATTGCCGGCAACGCCAGAGCTGGGGGTTTGAACCTCAGCCGTCTGGCTCCAGAGTTTGTGCTCTTAACCACAGAGCAGAAGTGACCACCCTCTGACTGCAACCTAGAGTTCTTTCCGTGGAACGCCACGTCTCATGGCCCAGCGGGGACGCAGTGCCCGCAACTGGGATGTGGCCCCGGGACTCCGGAGTCCCAGTGCGCGCTGGGCAGCGGAGAAGAGAGGGAGGGAGGCCCCTGTGGAACTCTCCAGAGGAAGTAAGGTGCTCTCCTGGCCGGCTGCCACCCCAGGCTAGCAGGGAGCTGCAGGCAGGTTCCTGCCAGGTGCCCTGCCGTTTCTGTAAGCTGCGATAATCTCCAGACACGGAGAATGATGGGCTCTGGCTGTGTCTGGCTAAGCCCTTGGCAGGAGGTCAGCGACTTTAAGAAGCTCTGGCTTCCAGCCGAGGTGCTGGAGAGTTATAAAACTGCTTCCAGCCCGGGAGGCCCTGGGCAGGCAGAAAGCGGGGAGGGACTCTGGGCTGCACTGACATGGACCCCCAGGGATTATCAACCTCAGTCCACAGCTCCAGCCTGCCCCAGGCTCAGGCACCTCCCCTGGGTCAACAGCTTTTCTCTGTATGCTTACAGAATTAGGGAGCATCAGCCTCATATTATAAAAGCGAAGAGGTTGAGGCTCAGTGAGGCCTAGTAACCTGCCCAGGGACACACACCCAGATCTCCCAGGTCTGTGTCCAGGGCGCTGAACAGCCTCATTTCTGCCTCTTCGGCCTCATCCCTGATCTGAAGGATGTCTGGAACACACGCCAGAGCCCCCTCAGTTCTGCTGGTCTTTCCCCCAAAACACTTCTTCCCTCCAATTCCAGAGAAAGGAACATTCCCCCGTGAGAGAGTACTTTTCCATTTCTCCACCAGAAGAGCCCCCAGCCCCTGGGAGTCCTGCGCAGGTGGGTCTGGGCCAGGGTTGGGGACTAAGGCTTCCACCTGTGCCCCCATGTCTGGGCCCTGGCAGGCCCAGGGGAGCCAGTCTTGCTTGTTAGGCTCAAGCTCTGCTGGAGGAAGACTTTCAGTTCAGTTCAGTTCAGTCACTCAGTCATGTCTGACTTTGCGACCCCATGAACTGCAGCACGCCAGGCCTCCCTGTCCATCACCAACTCCCGAAGTTCACTCAAACTCATGTCCATTGAGTTGGTGATGCCATCCAGCCATCTCATCCTCTGTTGTCCCCTTTTCTTCCTGCCCTCAGTCTTTCCCAGCATCAGGGTCTTTTCAAATGAGTCAGTTCTTTACATCAGGTGGCCAAAGTATTGGCGTTTCAGCTTCAACATCAGTCCTTCCTATGAACACCCAGGACTGATCTCCTTTAGGATGACTTTAGTTGGGGGGCAAAGGAAAGGCTGGGCAGGCCGAGCCTCAGAAGATGAGTGCTGCCAGAGTGGGGCAGGGAGCAAGGCTCTCCAGGTGGAGAGACAGAGAAAGTGACGGTGCAGAGGTGGGGCAGTGGGCTTTCTCCAGGGCACCGCCTGGCCATCACTACGGGTCTCATCTTGGCCAGTGAGGCAGAGCATCCACCTCCAGCCCTTGCTTGTTTGCCTCAGTGGTGCAAAGAACCCCGAAGTCTTTGCTCTAGACCCAGAGCCCCAGATCTGGCAGGGACAGGTGGCCAGGATGGCCCCGGGTGTGCAGGGAAGTCCCTCCAGGTGCCCTTGGGGCCCCGACATCCTCCCATCTGTAACTGAGACGTTGACACTGAGCGCAGCTCTTTGTGAAGCGCCCGCCCTGTGCCTGCCCCTGTGTTTCGCACTTTCAACCCGGGCCCCCATTTGACACTCGAGACCCCCGTGGGGGGAGGCCACTGCTCTTCTTCTTGCAGGGGAGCTGCAGCTGAGCCGAGCGTGTCTGCTGCCAGAGCCCGTGGCCGCAGTTACGAGGGGTGATCCAAACTCAGCCCTCGGAGCTGCTGTGGGGCATGAAGGCAGATTCAGAGGAGCGATAAAGCAGGGCATCCAGGGCTATGCAGACTGGGCCGGACAGACTTGGACGGGGCACCAGAGCAGCGAGTCCAGGAGCTGGCACCCTGGACCCAGGAGGGAGGCGGGGATCTGCAGGGAGACAAGGGCCCTGCTGTGGCCCTCAACCATGCTAAGCCCACGTCAGCTCCTTCACCAGCACCAACTCCTTAGCAGCCACAGCTCGTGCACGTGGGGCTTTGAAAGGAGGATCCAGAGGCCTGGCTTCTGGTCCTGGCCGTGCCCGCTTGCTCACGGGACTTCCTCCTTCTGGACTTCACTAGCTCATCTGTAGAATGGGCTGGGGCAAACGTGGGGGTCGGACAAGCTTCCCCCCACCCACGACTCCAGCCCACTGCCCTTCTTCCTGCTCCTTTTTCGTTTAATACAGGTGCACACATTTTTGAAAATGTTACGTATTTGTTTTGTTTCCGGTTGTGAGTCTTCCTTGCTGCACACAGGCTTTCTCTAGCTGCAGCAGGTGGGGCTGCTCTCTGGTTGTGGTCTGTGCTTCTTGTGGTGGTGGCCCCTCTCCCTGCAGGCTCCAGGTGTGTGGGCTCTGTGGTTGCAGCGTGCAGGCTTAGTTGCAAGTGGGATCTTCCCAACCCGGGACTGAACCTGCGTCCTGTGCACTGTCAGGCGGATTCTCAGCCACTGAAACACCAGGGAAGTCCCTTCCTGCTCCTTGAGCTCGACTTGGTCCTGCCTCTGCTCTGGCCGTTCCCTCTGCCTGAAGAGCCCCCCTCACGGCCAACTCCCCGGCGTTCTGGTTTCCCTTGCTGTGTCACCTGCTCACAGACGGCCCCTCCAGTCTTCTCCAGCATCCCCTGCCCCACCGCCTGCCATCCTTTCTCCGTAACATGAGTCATTCTTGGCACTGACAGTCAGGGTATGGGTTAGAGTTTACGGACGCCAGAGTCAAACTCAGTTCAGTTCCGTTCAGTCCCTCAGTCGTGTCTGACTCTTGGCAACCCCATGGACTACCGCACACCAGGCCTCCCTGTCCATCACCAACTCCCGGAATTCACCCAAAGTCATGCCCAGTGAGTCAGTAATGCCATCCAACCATGTCATTCTCTTGTCATCCCCTTCTCCCGCCTTCAATCTTTCACAGCATCAGGGCCTTTTCCAATGAGTCAGCTCTTCTCATCAGGTGGCCAAAGTATTGGGAATTTCAGCTTCAGCACCAGTCCTTCCAGTGAACACTCAGGACTGATCTCCTTTAGGATGAACTGGTGCCTGGGTTCAAATCCCAAAGTCCACCCCTTAGAACTGATGATCTTGGCTGTAGTCTCTCTGTGCCTCAATTTCCTCACCTATTAAATGGGGTCAATAATAACGCATATTGTCATTTTTGTAAGGATTAAGTAATACGTTACAAAACACAGTTGTCAGCACAGTAAGCACTGAAAACCTGTTAGGAGCTGTTAGGATAGAGAGTAACTCTTGGCAACAGTGTTTAGTGTCCGATCCCCGCCCCAGCCACGCATTAAACCTCCAGCTCCTCAGAGCCAGGACTTTGTCTCGTTCAGTGACATATATCAAGCATGGAGCCATTTCCTGGCACACAGTAAGTGCCTAATAAATAGTTGTTGAGTGAATGAACGGGTGGACGGATGAATGCTGGCATTCCCAGCTTCTCAGGGGCTCTGTATGGCTGGATATGGGCGAGGATGGATTTAGGGAAGATGACCCTGGGCCAGCCCCAGCTCATGCACAGCAGCCCCAGTGGTGGGCACACCCCAGCCTGCCCCGATGGTGTCTGTGGGTGTCTGATGCTGTTTCCCAGCTCGGAGTTTTAGATTTTTGCAGTCGTGCATGGAGACTAACGCAGATTTTCCCCTGTGCTCAGCAGCGTTTCCTCTCAGACCTGCAGAGTTGGGCCCAGCCTACTTACCTTTACCTGGAGAAGGAGATGGCACCCCACTCCAGTGTTCTTGCCTGGAAAATCCCATGGACGGAGGAGCCTGGTAGGCAACAGTCCACGGGGTCGCAGAGTCGGACACGACTGAGCAACTTCACTTCACTCACTTCATGCTTCATCGCTGGAGAAGGGAATGGCAACCCACTCCAGTATTCTCGCCTGGAGACTCCCATGGACACAGGAGCCTGGCAGGTGATGGTCCATGAGTCGCAGAGAGTCGGACACGACCAAAGTGACCAGGCACGCACGCACCTATCTTTACCAGTGCCCATCGCCCTTCCCTCAGCCCAGAGCCTCTTTCTTCCTTCCTTTGGCCAGGCCATGTGGCATGTGGAATCTCAGTTTCCCACCCAGGGTTGAAGTTGTGCCCCCTGCACTGGAAGCTCAGTCTTAACCACTGGATCACCAGGGAAGGCCCCCAGAGCATCTTCATAAACGAGTCTGTAACAGACAGAAATGTACTGAACCGGGCCTCCCAGTGCGCCCATGCCTCCCTCTTGTTCTAGAATTCAGGGTGGGACTGCTGGCCGATCCGTCCCCCTGCAGGTCTCTTCTTGGCTCCTGGGCCTCTAAACACCCCAGGCGGGGCCCAGTCCCAAGAAGGAAGGGAGAGATCGGTATGTCACCATCTGCACAGGCAACACCGAGGCTCCTAGGGGAGGCTTGCTGGAGGCCCTGCGCTGGCAGTGGCCAGAGGCGGAGTTCAAACCCAGGTCTCGCCGTTTGCTGCTTCAGTTTCATTTATTCGTTCACTTGGCTCAGTTACTGATCAGCTACTCTGTGTCAGATGCTGCTGGGTGATCCCAGTGCCTGCCCTGGCCGGGGCCCAGAACTTAGCCGCGACACAGCCAGCTACCCCAGGCTGTCCCCTGGAGCTCTGTGACATGGATCTGTGCTACATCCATGGCTGCTAACCACGTCTGGCTACTGGGCACTTGAAATGTGACAGGTGCCAATGTGAACTGAATTCTTTTTTAAAAAAATTTATTAATTTTAATTGGAGGCTAATTACTTTACAGTATTGTGGTGGTTGTTGCCATACACTGACGTGAATCAGCCGTGGGTGTACATGTGTCCCCCATCCTGAACCCCCTCCCACCTCCCTCCCCATCCCATCCCTCAGGGTCGTCCCAGTGCACCGGCCCTGAGTGCTCTGTCTCATGCATCGAACCTGGACTGGTGATCTGTTTCACATATGGTAATATCCATGTTTCGATGCTATTCTCTCATGTCATCCCACCCTTGCCCTCTCCCACAGAGTCCAAAAGTCTGTTCTTTACATCTGTGTCTCTTTTGCTGTCTCGCATATAGGGTTATCGTTATCATCTTCCTAAATGGAATTGAATTCTTAATTTTAACTTCAGTAGCCACATGCGGCTCATGGCTACTGGGTTGGACCTTATGGGTGTGACAGTCCTCTGCGGAGCAGTCATTCTTGGCCTCGGATGGTAGGTCTCAGACTCAAACGTGAGCCTGTGTTGATTTCCCAGGGGGCAGCTTAGGGTCTGTCTCCTTTCCCAGTTGTCAGTGTATTAAACTCACAGGTGTTTGCTTCATATCCACAAAGGAGTCAGTCACTTTTTTCTCTGAAATGCAAGACACTCTTAACCCATCGTGCAGTCCTCCCCATTTTTTTTCCCTTATTGAGGTATAACTTATATAGAGTAAAATCACACAGTCAAGAAGTAAATAGTTTGAAGAGTTTTGACAACTGTCGACACCCATGTAACCCCAGTGGCACCAAGATAGAAGACACTTCCAGAATCTTTCTGCTTTCCCAGACAGCTCCCTCATGCTCCTTTCCAGTAAGTCGTGTCCTCAGAGCAACTGCTGTGCTGACGTCTGTCACCAAAGATTAGTTTTGCCTGTTTTTAAGCCTCACAGCAATCATTTTCACACTTTTGACTGAGACAAGGTCTTAAGAAATATTTCCTTTTGTTGGAGACTCAGAACACCAGCATGATGAGGCAGCTGATGCTGGGCTGCAGCAAGGAGGAGGCCAGGAACTGGGGAGGGTGGGGCCCCGCGGGGCCTGGGGGCTTGTGGCCTGTCTAGAGGGGGCAGCTGCTCTTCAGCTCGAGCTGGCTGCGGCTGCTTGAGAATGTGGGCCCAGCACTTCCAAGTCTTTTTTTTTTTAATCCTTTTTTTTCCCCCTTCTGCCAAGTCTTTTTTAAAGGAAAGCTGAAAAGACTGGTTTTCATGTAAAATCTCCTTAATGTTGGCATTTCAAAACATGTTACCACACTGCCGGCCAGGTAATTCGCATCTGTGTGTCAGACCTACCGTGTGGACTGCCGGGACGTGAGTTCTGCCTTGGGCTCATCAGAATGTTAAGTTACCATTCTGTCTGATATTTGTGAAGTGGGCCCCTGGCTTCAGGTCCCATTCTAAGTACTGGATGTTATTAAGTCCTCTAATCCTCTTAGTAATTTATTAATACATCCATTTCACAGATGAGTAAACTGAGCCACGAGAGGGATTACGTGACTCACCCAAGGTTACAGGGTACTTGGCTGGCACTCAAACCCTGACTGTCTGCTTTCTGAGTCCCAACTCTTAAGCACTACACGTCCTCCCCCTGAGGAGTGGGGACAGAAGGCAAAGCCTCCCCGGGGATGGTTATGCCATTCAGGGTGCGGCTTGGCCAGCCAAGAACATTCCCACCCTGAGTGGGCGACGGACCGAGAGGCGGGGGCCCCACCTGCTGGGCCCCCCTGCCCTGGCCCCACCATGTCCAGGCACCTTGGCTGTCAGCTGGTGGAGCCCCAGTTTTTCAGAGTGCTGGGAAAGCAGCCAGGGGTGGGGCTGGCAGGCTAGAAGCCTGGCTGAGGGTATCTGGGAGTGCTGGGCAAGTGGGGACAGAAGCTGCAGTAAGCTGGCAGGGGGAGGGCCCAGGCCCAGAGGGTGACAGGGCCTTGGAGGAGGTGCCAGCCGCAGAGCAAGCCCGCCGGCCCGGGATCAGGCCAGGCTGCCGCTGCACGGAGCTGATGGCCGCAGTATCCCCGTCCGCTGATGCTGCGCTCACACAGGCCTGTCTCCTGGGCAAGGTCAGGAAGGGGAAGGTAGGGATCACAAGGACAGATAATGCTGCCTTTCCATTCTCCCCTAGTGCTTCTGCAGGGGGGGAAACTGAGGCCTGGAGAGGGTGCCGCCAGGACCCAGACCTGTTCTTCCGGCTCCCCATCCTGCCTCTCTTCACTCCATTTGGGTCCACATTCCTCAGGACCCAGAGCTGTGGGACAAGGAGGTCTGTGGCCACTGACAGGCAAGCATCCCAGAAGCCTGAGGCACGTGCCAGGGTGTCTGTGTCACTGAGCCAGGGCCGGCCCTGTTTTAAAGAAGCTCTTGCCATTATTTCTTTTTTCTCCAGTTTGATCATCACACCTGCTTTTGGGAGATGTACTCTTATTATCCCCCGTATTACCAGTGAGAAAGCCAGTGCTCAGAGAGGTAGACATCCCTGCCAGAAAGTGGGTTGAATGAGTGATGTATGTCGAGTGCTCACCGCCGTTCTGGTACACAGCAAAGGGTCATGGGCTTATGGGCCGGAACAGGGGTGAGGTGTGCAGGGGCAGGACTGGGCAGGGAGGACCTCCTGCATAAGGTAACATGGACTGGGCTTTGGGGAGCTCAGCCTCTCAGGCAGCTGGTTCCCCTAAGGTCAAGGATGCTTCCTGAGTAAGACCAAAGCACCATGTAACATGGGTGGTACCCCAGAGCCCTCACAAACCTTCCAGCAGCCAACCCCCCCCACCCACCACACACACACAGGGGAGCCCTCCGGGTCTGGCTCCAGGTCTTGTGCATTTTGAAGGAGCAGCCTGACCTTGAGGTCCTCTTGTCACCTCTCTGAGCCTCAGTTTCCTCATCTGTCAAACGGGTACAGTGCTACCCACCATGCAGGGTTGTGATGAGGGCCTGGCATATGATAGGTACTCAGTAAACAGGCATCACAGAATCTCTAGGAAACACCTATTGAATCGAATTGAACTTTTAAGGACAGAGGACAGACATATTCCAAGTGTAGCCCAGGAAAGTTTGATCCACACTTTGGTGCAGAACCAAAATAAATCTTTAACTATAGCTTTGGAGGGTCATGTTTTAGAGGGTTAAGAGGAGCCACTCAGCCCTCTTCAGCTATGTCTACACTGGAAGAAAGCATGAGGGAGACGGTTTGTCATTAGTCCCCCCAGGCCCCGACCCAAGAGCAGCAAACACTGACTGAGCGCTTAGTGTGCCAGACACATGCTAGGCCCTTCCCTTGTGTCATCACTTTGCACAGGAGGCAGTGGGCTCGGAAACCCTGGACCCTCCACCGGCGCGTGGGGGCACTGAGATCTGACCTGGCGTCATCTGGCTCCAGACTCTGTTCTTAGGAATGGAAGACAATCTACCAGGAACATGTGCAAACATTCACGGGGGCAGACTTCCACATCTCCAAAGCCTGCGCAGGCACGTGCCTCCATCTGCTCCCGGCGTCGCTAGAGGAGGATGGGGTTTTTGTTCCCATCTTACAGTTGAGGAGGCTGAGGCCCAGAGAGGTGGTGCGGGTTGGCCAAGGCTGGAATGTGGGTCCATCCCCCTGGTTCCGAGTCCCGTGCTCTTTCCCCTGCTTCTCAGTCACCACTGGGGAGAGAGTTTAACCTGAGTGGACAGCCAGTAGGCTCCCGTGAACTCTGCCATCACTGTGGCCCTGCCTGTCCCATCGCCACCGTGGACCCGCCCCCACTGGGCAACACCGTTCCAGCCCCAGACCCCGTTTCCGGCATCCGTGTCACTTTGACATCAGAGCTTTAGAGCCACTAGCTCTCAGAGAGAAGCAGAGACGAGGGATTTTCACATTCCATTCCTCAGAAGCCATGAGGAGAGCAGACCCAGGGTCAGGATGCAGGGTCGCTGAGTGCGTGGGTGGCAGCTCCACTTCTCAGCTGTGTATTTTGGGTTGCAATGTTAAGTTTTCAAAAGCAGGCGGCTTCACAGGACCCGGGTCCACGCACCAGCAGGCCAGGAGCCCTTGCCCGAGGCGGGGCCTGGCAGCCAACTGGGCCCCCACCTACCAGTGTGCCCAGAGTAACTGGCTCTACCACACCGAAGGGCTCACACAGCCCACGCAGGGGGTCGCCATATGGCTCTGGGGGCTAGGGAGGAGTGTTCTGTTGATGTATAGGGCGTCTCCCCTAACAGGCCACCTTGTCAAAGACTGGTAAATGTAATCAACCTACCTAATACATGGAAATACACTTGATCTTAGCCAAAAGGCCGAGAAGCGATATACATGGAAATAAAAACAGAAATTAGGCAAAACAAGACAACAGAGGATATGTTCCAAGGTAAAACCCCAGAAAGAAAAAGAACAGGAGCGCTCAGTCGTGTCCTACTCTTGCGATCCCACGAACTGCAGCCCACCGGGCTCCTCTGTCCATGGGATTCTCCAGGCAAGAATACTGGAGTGGGTTGCCATTCCTTTCTCCAGGGAATCTTCTCAACCCAGGAATTGAACCCAGGTCTCCCTCATTGCAAGCAGATGCTTTACCGACGAACCCCAGAGGAAGACCTAAATGAAACGGAGATAGGCAGTCTATCCAATAAATTTAAGGAAATGGTCATAAAGATGTTCAATCAATACGGGAGAAGAATGGATGAACACAGAAGTTTAAGAAAGAATTAGAAAATAGAAAGAGAAACCAAATAGCTGAATAATACGATTGTTGTTCAGCCACTGAGTTTTGTCTGACTCTTTGTGACCCTGTGGACTGCAGCACACCGTGCTTCCCTTTCCTTTTCTGTCTCTTGCAGTTTGCTCAGATTCATGTCCATTGAGTCGGTGGTGCTATCTAACCATCTCATCATCTGCCACCCTATTCTCCTTTTGCCTTCCATCTTTTCCAGCATCAGGGTTTCTTCCAGTGAGTCAGCTCTTTGCATCAGGTGGCCGAAGTAGTGGAGCTTCAGCTCCAGCAGCAGTCCTTCCAATTAATATTCAGGGTTGATTTCCTTTAGGATTGACTGGTTTGATCTCCTTGCAGCCCAAGGGACTCTCAAGAGTCCTCCAGCACCCACATTTCAAAAACATTAATTGTTTGGCACTCAGCCTTCTTTATGGTCCAACTTTCACATGCATACATGACCACTGGAAAAACCGTAGCTTTGACTATATGGCCTTTAGTTGGCAAAATGGTGTCTTTGCTTTTTAACATGCTGTCTAGGTTTGTCATAGCTTTCCTTCCAAGGACCAAGCGTCTTTTAACTTCATGGCTGCAGTCACCGTCCACAGTGATTTTGGAGCCCACGAAAATTAAATTTGTCACTGCTTCCACTTCTTCTCCTTCTATTTGCCATGAAATGCTGGGACTGAATGCCATGGTCCTAGTTTTCTGAAAGTTGAGTGTTAAGCCAGCTTTTTCACTCTCATGAAACTTCATCAAGAGACTCTTTAGTTCCTCTTCACTTTCTGCCATTAGAGTGATATCTGCATATCTGAGGTTATTGATATTTCTCCCAGCAACCTTGACTCCAGCTTGTGCCTCATCCAGTCCAGCATTTCACATGATGTACTCTGCATATAAGTGACAGGGTGACAGTATACAGCCTTGGTGTACTCCTTTCCCAGTTTTGAACTAGTCAACTGTTCCATGTAAGGTTCTAACTGTTACTTCTTAACCTGCTTACAGATTTCTCAGAGACAGGTAAGGTGGCCTGGTATTCCCATCTCTTTAAGAATTTTCCAGTTTGCTGTGACCCACACAATCAAAGGCTTTAGTGTAGTCAGTGAAGCAGGGTAGGTTTTTTCCTGTAATTCCCTTGCTTTCTCTATGATCCAGTGAATGTTGGCAATTTGATCTCTGGTTTGTCTGCCTTTCCTAAACCCAGCTTGCGCATCTGGAAGTTCTCAGTTCATGCGCTGCTGTAGTTTACCTTGCAGGATTTTGAGCATAATCTTCCTGTATGTGAAATGAGTGTAGTTGTGTGGTAGTTGGAGCATTCTTTGGCGTTACCCTTCTTTGGGATTGGAATGAAAACTGACTTCTTCCAGTCCTCTGGCCACGGATGAGTTTTCCAGATTTGCTGATATTGAGTGCAGCACAAAACCGGCATCATCTTTTAGGATTTTAAATAGCTCAGCTGGAATTTCATCACCTCCATTAGTTGTAGTAATGTTTTCTAAGGGCCATTTGACTTCATACTCTGGATGTCTGGCTCTAGGTGAGTGACCACACCATCATGGTTATCTGGGGCATTAAGACCTTTTTGTGTAGTTCATCTGTATATTTTTGTCACCTCTTCTTAATCTCTTCTGCTTCTTTTAGGTCCTTGCCATTTCTGTCTTTTGTCACGCCCATCCTTTCATGAAATATTCCCTTGATATCTCCAATTTTCTTAAAGAGAGCTCTAGAATTTTCCATTCTATTGTTTTCCTCTAACTTCTTTGCATTGTTCATTTAATAAGGCCTTCTTATCTCTTCTTGCTATTCTCTGGAACTCTGCTTTCAGTTGGGTATATATTTCCCTTTCTCCTTTGCTTTTAAAGTGGAACAATATAATAACCAGAATTAAAAATGAGTTAGAAGGAATCAACAATAGATTAGACGCAACCAGAGAGTAGCTCCTGCTCACCATCACCAGACAAGAGCCCACACAGCAAGAAAGACCCAGTACAGCTCCCTCCCCTAGAAAATCCTGAGCAAAATATTAGCAAATTGAATCCAACAATACATTAGAAGGATCATACACTATGATTAAGTGGGATTTATCCCAGGAATACAAGGATGGTTCAGTATTTGCAAATCATTCAATGTTATACATCAGATTAACCAAATGAAGAATAAAAATCATATGATAATCTCAATAGAGCATAAAAAACTTTTGACAGAATTCAACATCCATTTATGATATAAAAAAAAAATCTCAACAAAGTGAGTATAGAGAAACCACGCTGCTGCTGCTCAGTCACTTCAGTCGTGTCCGACTCCATGTGACCCCATAGATGGCAGCCCACCAGGCTCCCCTGTCCCTGGGATTCTGCAGGCAAGAACACTGGAGTGGGTTGCCATTTCCTTCTCCAAATGCATGAAAGTGAAAAGTGAAAGTGAAGTTGCTCAGTTGTGTCCAACTCTTAACGACCCCATGGACTGCAGCCTACCAGGCTTCTCTGTCCATGGGATTTTCCAGGCAAGAGTACTGGAGTGGGCTGCCATCGCCTTCTCCGAGAGGGACCATATCTCAGTATAATAAAAGACACATACGACAAGCCCACTGCTAACATCATACTCAATGGTGAAAATCTGAAAGTGTTTCCTCTAAGAGCAGAAACAATACCGAATACCCACTCTCACCACTTTTATTCAACATAGTATTGGGAGGCCTAGCCATAGCGATCAGACAAGAAAACGAAAAGGAATCCAAACTGGAAATCCAAAGAAACAAGGCAGATTACATAACACCATATATAGAAAATCCTGAAGATCTCATTTAAAAATATTAAAACCAATAAATGAATTTGGTAAAGTTGCATGATACAAAATTAATATTAAGCAATCTATTGTGTTTCTGTACAGTAACAATGAATTATCAGAAAAAGAAATTAAGAAAACAGTCTTGTTTACAATTGCATCCAAAAGTAAAATACCTAGGAATAAACTTAACCAAGGTAGTGAAAGATCTGTACACTAAAAACTGTAAGACACTGATGAAATAAATGGAAGAAGACACCAAAAATGGAAAGATACACCATGCTTATGCACTGGAAGAATTACTGTTGTTAAAATGATCATACCACTCCTGCAAAGCAATATACAGGTTCAGTGAAATCCCTATCCAAATACCAGTGGCATTTTCACAGAACTAGGACAGATAATTCTAAAATTGGTCTTGAAATACAAGAGACCCCCAAATAGTCAAAATAATCTTGGGGGAAGAAAGCACAAAACTAAAGATGTCATCCTCTCTGACTTCAAACTATAACAAAGCGACAGTAATCAAAACAATATGATACTGACGCAAATACAGACACACTGATCAATGGAACAGAGCTGAGAGTCCAGAAAGAAGCCCACACTTACATGGTCAATTAATCTATGACAAAGGAGGCAAGAATATACAATGGGGAAAAAGACAACCTCTTCAATCAACAGTGTTGGAAAACTGTACATGACAAAAGAATCAAACTGGACTACTTTCTCACACACTGTGTACAAAAAATAAACTCAAAATGTACTGAAGTTTAAATGTAAGACCTGAAACGATAAAACTCCTAGAAGAAAACATAGGCAGTATGCCCTCTGACATTTTTTTAGGAGAATTCTTTGGATCTGTGTCCTCAGGCATGGGAAACAAAAGTAAACAATTGGGAACACATCAAGTGAAAAGCTTTTGCACAGTCAGTGAAACCACCAGTAAAATTAAAAGGCAGCATACTGAATGGGAGAAAATATTTGCATATGATATATCTGATAACAGCAGAATATATAAAGAACTCATACAACTCAACATTAAAAAAGCACCAACCAGGCTAAAAAATGAGCAGAGAACCTGAATGGTCATTTTTCCAGACATACAGCTGGTCAACTGACGCACATAAAGAACGCCCAACAGCGCTAATCATCCAAGAACTGCAAATCAAAACCACAGTAAGATACCACTTCATACTTGTCAGATGACCTTTATAGAAAAGGCAACAAATAAACATGGGCAAGGATGTGGAGAAAAGGGAACCTGTGTGCGCTGTTAGTGGGAATATAATTTGGTGTAGCCTCTATGAAAAACAGTGTGAAGGTTCCTCAAAAAATTAAAAATAGAACTACAATGTTATCCACTCCTGGATAGTTTTCTAAAGAAAACAAAAACAGTAATTTGGAAAAGATATATGCATTTCAGTGTTCATTGCAGCATTATTAAAATAGCAAGATATGGAAGCAACCTAAGTACCCACTGAAGGCTGGATGGATAAAGAAGATGTGGCAGATATATATGCATATGTGTGTATATATTTATGTATAAATATATATAACAGGATATTACTCATACCTTAAAAATGAAATCTTGCCATTTGTGACAACATGGATGGACCTAGAGGGTATTCTGCTCAGTAAAATAAGAGAAAGACAAATACAGTGTGATTTTATTTACATACAGAATCTTTTTAAAAATGAATAAATGTATCCCAAAGAGACTAAGTCATTCATAGAGAGAGCAAAGAGGTGGTTTGCTCATACAGAGGGGAGGCAATAGGGGAAATGAGTGAGACAGGAGAGGGTGTTCATAGTACAAATTTGCAGTGACAGATGAGTCTGGGGGATGAAGTGTGTAACGTGAGGAATAGTCAATAACATTGTGGTAGTTTTGCATGGTGTCTGATGTTAACTAGACTTATTATGGTGATCATTTTGCAACATATAGAAATATCAAATCATTGTATTGTAGGAACTAATCATAACAGTGTTTAGGTCAGTTATACTTTGAAAATATTAAAATGAAATTGGATGTGTTAACTAAAACTAACAGTAGTAAATGAAGGACTCTACAGGGCTAAAAATACATATGCTTTCAAACCACTGTTTAAATCCAGCAACCACATCCCCATTTTACAGATGGAAAAACTGACTCCAAAGCATGAGCTTTTCCCATAAATGATGATAATATTCAGGCATGTTCCAAGTGTCTTAACTTACTTAACTGTCACAACGCTGAGGGCAGTAGTTGTCTCCATCTTACTGATGACGACCCTGAGGCTCAGGTGGTTAAGGGCCCTACCTCCCAAGTTCACACTTTCAGCCACTCCCAGCCTGACAGTTCAGTTCAGTTCAGTTCAGTCACTGAGTTGTGTCCGACTCTTTGCTACCTCATGAATCGCAGCACACCAGGCCTCCTGTCCATCACCATCTCCCGGAGTTCACTCAGACTCAGGTTCATCGAGTCCGTGACGCCGTCCAGCCATCCCTTCCTCTGTCATCCCCTTCTCCTCCTGCCCCCAATCCCTCCCAGCATCAGAGTCTTTTCCAATGAGTCAACTCTTCGCATCAGGTGGCCAAAGTACTGGAGTTTCAGCTCTAGCATCATTCCTTCCAAAGAAATCCCGGGCTGATCTCCTTCAGAATGGACTGGTTGGATCTCCTTGCAGTCCAAGGGACTCTCAAGAGTCTTCTCCAACATCACAATTCAAAA